>JABMIG010000197.1:0-291787 GCA_013187285.1 Cyclotella cryptica | reverse complement strand
ATGTAGCAGTTTTCCCGCCTCACATATTGTGGCAAATTCAACATCATCATGCCAATGTAACCCAACGACAACAAACAACAAGGAAAGCATGTCTTCATGTGATTGAGTGACTTTGAACAACGGAATGCTTATGAAATTGATGCGCTGTACAGTTTTTACGCATGATTGGAATACTCTCATTGTCAAATCATCCGAATCCCGTCACGAATGACACCACTTGTAGATACATTGTTCATAGCTCGTCTTTCTCATCTACGCCGTGCAATTTATCCTCCTCAATCCTCCCATCTTCATCTTCAAAGTCATCGCCTTCTTCCTCGGATCCATAATTGTCTTCGTCATCACCATTCGCCTCCACCTCCACTAACTCAAAGAGCTCATCAAACTCATCTAATAAACTAGGGTCCTCACTCAAAGACTTTGCAAGTAACCGCCCCAAAACATCCGGTCGTTGCTCCAATGTTTCATTCTCCTCCAACATATCTTTGAGCTCTGCCGTGATATCATTGTCTTCAGCTAACTTTGCACTGATTTCTTTGAGAAGGGATTCATCTTTGGATACTATTTGGGCGATCATTTCGGCAAATACTTCGGGATCTTCTAGTAGTGCCTCGCGTTCGAGTTGTTCGAGGAAGTCGGGGTCTTCCTCTTCGAGTCTATTCACCTGCGCTTCATGAGAATACAAGAATCCGGGAACATGACTGGTTGACAGGAGTTTTCATTGAACAATTTACGACAAACGCTGTGCTGGAAACCAGGAAACACAAGCTAATTTCAACGTAAAAGTGAATGCATACCTCATCTTCAATCATCAGACACTCCTCCGCCCCCCTGACATAATCATCATGCGTATAAACCCTCTCTTTGACTTCTCCCACGCCCGCCTCCTCATCTTCTTCCATACCCAGCAAGGCAGGTAGAACATGACTTTTTAGATCCAAACCTATCCGGTGACAAATATCATTCAATGCTTCGTCTGGCAGATGAATGAGATCGCAAGATTCAAAGTCAAGATCTTGTTCGGTCTCGCATTCCGCGTGAGTTTTCTGTAGGAGGAGGAATTGACAGAGCGATAGGAAGAATCGTCTTGATTTCATGGTGGTGATGTGTGATGATAGGTGATGATGTTGGGTAGGTGGCATACAACGGGCGACTTATCTTCGTCAACGCTTTCTCTTCGTCATACGCGACCATATTCTTTTTTGATGTCATGGGCACTTTCCGGCACTTTTTGTTTGCACAATAATAATACCGACACGTCACGGTATTGTACAATACAATACCATGCTCGTTCCTACTACCAGGACAGTACATCATTACCTATGCGGATCAAAAGTATTTTTACATCATGGTACAATAAATCTGCATTCATACATCGACCTCATCTTCTGTTCCGGGAATAAGGCCGATGCTTATGGGAGCACGATCACGAACACGAAGTAGACCATATTTATGTTTCGTAGTACGGAGTATAATATAGAAAGTGATGACGCTATAGAGTTCGTAGAGCTCCGAACTCTGAGCTACAGTTCGGAGAAAATACCACCTCATAACCCATTCTCCGAACTATGGCCTCAGTATGGCCTCATTTTCTTCTATGTTAGGCTGGGACTTTGTAGGCTCAATAGACCAATCCGATCGGATTCGAGTGAGTCCCACGAAGCCTATTGGGCGATTGATACCCCTTATCGGTGACTTTGTGAAGCCCAACGAACGCTTCCAATCGAATTGGTACCCCATTTTGGATCGACCGATCGGATTAGTCACGAGTTCAATAGACCAATAGAGGCTCCTATTGGACCTCGAGTTTTGGCCCAATCCAATTGACCAATCGAGATTTTGCGTGTAATTTTACACACATTTCCCGCTCCCGCTCTCAAGCAGAACCATCACCCCATCACCTGCACTATGGCCGTCTCCTATAACAATATACATTGGGCAATTCACCGGAGGAGGCAGACACAACACCACCAGCCACGACATAAAAACACTCCTCAACCACATCATGAACTACGCAGCACGTGCCCGCGATCTCCTCCTAGAACTCAGAGGGAGTACAATGCCAAAATGCTCCCTCCGACGGAGAATTTCATCATGGTGCGGCTCTGCTCTAAGGGGAGTAATAGGCTCTGTGCTTCTTTTGAGTTTTAGATGTTGCTGTACACAAGATAACATGATAGAAATGCTGTTTCAATCTTACTGTTGTCACGGAGGCAGAATCGTATAAAACTAATTTTAGAAGTTAATACTGTTGTACCATTTGCACACATCACTCCAAACACTTCCGCCCTCTCCGCGACATAAATACTCAATCCATCCTTCATCGTCAAGTTGCAACTTCTCTCTTCTTGATCTATAATCCTGAAACGGGATCGATTCGAAAGCATCACTTTGGTGCCTTTTGAAATAAGACAAAAGATCTTTCCCACGTCCTATGAAACGAGCGCCGATTCAAAGATAATACTTCCGTAGTGCTCTTGGCCACAGTCATCAAGTTCTGTGCCGTCTCTTTGGCGTCGCTGGTTTGCGGTTTTGTCTTAAGACATGTGCGACAACGGTCGGTCATATCAATTTTGTCTCAAGTGGTTAATGCCAGAGATTCCACGCGCTGATAAAACCAGAGGTGGTAAAGAGTAGACAGATAAAGATCCATAGCAAAATAACACTGAGTTAGTGTCAAAAGAACCGCACCGATTGCTTTGGCATGTAATTGACGATGGTCTGTGATAATGTCTGCGAGTCTGCAGATTGCGTCAACAGATGGAAAGCGTATCCTGCAGCCCGCCAGCCGTGTTTTGGAAAGTAGTCCGTTCAAGTGAATCATGATGTAGAGGAATGATATTGATCTGTATTGTCCCATGGTTTTATTTCATTTGCATTTTCTATTCTCGTCGAATGGGCTGAGGCTTTCGTCTGGCAAGAGAGCACCTTGCGGTAACCCCCGGGACATCGCGAGGTTTCGCACCAGCGACGATGCTCTCAAAAAGAAGCTTCACCGCAATCGTGAACAGCATTTCATCAATGTGCGGAGATGTGATTCACCGGGGGATATGATAGAGAAGTGCCTGGCGGGACAAAGATCACTTGGCGGGAATGACTCCATTGCCCATTGGTCAATTGGATCGGAATGGCTGATGCGACAGCCCCACAAAGGCAAGAGAGGGGGCAATACGAAAATTTCGAAAATTCTGTCACGGATTCCGATTGGCCTATTGGAATCGGACCCGAGAAAGTCCCAGCCTTAGTGTTAGTGTTCGTGTCCATAAGGTTCGTAAATCCCGAGGAATGGTGTAAAAAGGCATGGTTCGTGTTCGGGTTCGTGCTCCCATAAGCATCGGCCTAAACGTATTAAAAATGGAAGGACACCTACATGCACTTTTTAAGACTTTTGAACCCAACCCCGTTTACAAGACCAGACAAGACCAGGAACGAAGCCGCTTAGACGCGACGCTTTTACTTCCGCACTCCTCTGTTACAAATCAAGTCGACTGCTTCATCGAGGCTTTTCGATAGCCATCGCCCCAATAGCCACGCCACAGAGTCTTCCCAGCGCTGACCTTCCCCAGTCACGTTCCGCCCCCACCACCCATAACATTCCCCAACAATGTCCGAAGTAGCAACCTCCCAACCTCCCCCCACTTCCCACAACGCACCCCTGAACCACCTGCCCGCCCCGCCGTCCACCATCGATCTCGACTCCGTACCCAATCAAATCGGCCATGCAGTTCTGTCCCCCGACGGCACTTTATTGCGTCCTCCCGTGGGGACTTTGTCAGAGAACGATGCGGCCATCGTGTACCGAATGATGCTCGAGGTCGGGACGGCATTGAAACCCACGGAGGAGGGATTGAAGAGGGTTACGGTGGGATTTGGAAGGGTGAGCTATGCGGTTGTGGTGGGTGGGGATGGGTGTTTGTATATTGTGAAGAAGAGGAGCTCGGCGTGAGTTCGGGACGGTCGGATGAACCGAAATGTTTGGGCGGAGAATCGCAATGGTATTATTATTTGCTCATGTGGTGCATTGAAGGTTGACACATGCAACATGCGATGGATTTCGAATTTTTATATGGCGTTGGATGAAAGAGTTAGAAACATCATAGGACAAGAACCGGAAGGGTGGATATCTTTCGTTTGCAGAGTTCAGATGGAAATCTAGATCGTTTCGATGACAACAACAAATGCAACTAATAATTGCGTCGATAATTGTTCGTGTTGCATCCACAGCAAGTATTGTATTCTTTGTCGTTAAGTGCAAGTGTTCAACCGAGCACAAAGAAATTCTATTCGTAGGGTACTTTAGTAAGCCTAATTCTTAAGAAACATGAACATTCAGCATATGCGTAAATCACGACCAAAGTCAATTTTAAAACTTAGTATTTTCATCGCAAAGTTCCTCATTCTTATCAGGATCATTCCGTTCTTGCATCCCCGTCAAAGGAATGCCACTCTGATCAAAGTACAACACTGTACAAAATATCAAGTATGAGCACATGCAATACACTCTGGCATGTCAACAAGTAGAACGAAGTCGACTCTTACGTGAACCGCCAGTATAAGCGACAGGGGGCTGAGGCTCTGGATGTCCAAATCTCTCAGGAGACATTGGAGGAGAAATAATTGTGGCATTCGAAGGTGGTTCTGAACGTTCTTGCTGCTCTTGATTATGTTGACGCTTGTTGTGATGCATCTCTTGCTCTCCTCCAGGGAGCAACATACCTGTCATTGGAGAAGATAGCATGGGCAACCCTGGAAAGGAGGGAGGTGAATAGGGATACCCCATCGGAGGGGGAGGGAGTGGAACACTGGATAGTGAAGCGGAGGATACGCTGCTGCAGACAGAGAAGGTGTCATGGCGATGGTTGATGGGATGGAGTAGTCTTCACTGATTTCATGACTTTCTATCATGTTTAAAGGCATCACTAGAGGATGAGTTATTTGTTGCTGATGGTGTGAGGAGAGCCGTTGGTGTTCCACTGCCATGAGACGACGCTGCGTTTCTTGCAGCATTTGCATTTGATGGGCATGCCTCTGTTGTAATTCGTATTGTTGATACATGAGCTGTTGTTGCTGATGGTTGAAGTGATCGTTTTGGTACGAAGGGTGATGATAAAGACGCTGGCCGTGGGTAGGGGAGCTGTTTTCCGTGGAATGAGACTGAAAGGAGTAGACACTGCCCGCGTCTCCTCCTGTAAAGGGTTGATAAAAAATTGGCACGCCAGCTTGACCACCTTGATGATGCGTTTGTTGATGCTGTGGTTGATAGTATTGCTGCTGTGGACTGTACATCGATGGCTGCTGTCGTCTTTGGTGTTGGAATTTTCTCCCTCGTTGGTTATATACCGGACTGCGTCCAGGGCGAACAGGTGAGTTCTCTTCAACGTGTTGCACATTATTATGTTGTTGCTGCTGTTTAGGATTTGGTTGTTGTTTAGCATCGAGTTTGGTATAGTTTTGTGAAACGGATGAACGATTGGGCCCATTCTCCTTCGCTGTTGCAACAGTATTCAAGTCAACGAGAGAAAAATTTCGCTCTTTATTCATGCTCAGTGGAGGATCTGGTGTGCTTTCAATCCCATCCTTTGGTTTCGGAAATTAAAAAGGAGATCGAAGTCAATAAAAATAATAAAACTGCAAGTTGGCTTCGACTGTGACTCAAACAACCGTGAGATCAGCAACATCACTCACAGGATAAACACTCATCTTCCCCCACTTACTAACCGCCAACCTCAAATACTTTCCCTGATGCAATTCCACCGTACAATTCCTCAGGACTACTGCCCCCTTGTCTTTCGACACTTGTTTCAAAACATTGATTTGATCATCACGAGCACGTAAAGATATTGAACCCGTGGTGTCTCCTACTTGCACCTCGGCGACGAGGACGCGGGACCCGTCGACGCGGAGCTTATCAACCACTATGTCGACTTTGCCTACGAGGCTATGTTTGTGTGTGTACATAAGTTTTGACATAGATGATGAGTTTTGCAAGGATGTTGCTAATGTAACCAAGTAATCACAACAAAAGAACTCACACGCAGAGATTGAAACCATCCCTTGGCGGCTGCAACCGATTCGTATGGGTGTGATGATATTTGTAGAAAGGTGGAGGAAGCACTGGAGAAGACTGCTGCTGCGACGCAGCTCCAGATGGAAGAGCCTTGAGAGGAGAGTTGGTCCATGCACCTGGTTCAGATTCATTGCTGCGTGACGTAGCGTCGACTGCCGTTCTGTTGTTTTTCCCTTCCAGCTCGAGATCGGCTACCCCGCTGGTGGTGGAGGCCACCGCGGTAGAGTAAGAAGTCGGCGGAATGACCGTTCGAGACGGATATGTGGCGGAAGTAGAGGAAGCGCCTACATTCTCCTTCTCGTCTTCGGGGGTTTCGTGGTCATTCACGGCGTTGTCTCCCTCACTTTTCTTGGTCTTGAGTGCAATCTCGAGTTCTTCATTCAGCTTGTCCTCATTGAAGTTGTATTGGCTGTGAACTAATTTGTCAATCGTCACATAGGTCGCTTTACGGAGTGGGTAGACCGTGTTTTTCGATGGCGGGGAGTTCGTCGTTGTTGGCGGCGGAGCTTTCAGCATGATGACTAAGACAATGTAGAGTGACGACGGGGTTCGAAGAGATTGAACAGATGGGTGCTTCTTCGCAGCCTCGCTATCGCGTCATGCACAGAGGCAACCCAAGCGCTCCATCATCGACTCTGCTTGTGAGGATTAGTGGGATTGCCACGGAGAGGGATCTCCTCCGGAGAGATCTCCTCTTCGCTAAGATTTTCAGTGTCCTGTCGTGATGTGATCGAAGTTCGAAATGAAGATGAATTCGCAAGTTGAAAAAAATGTTCTTTATGTCGGCTCGTCTTGGATCCACTTCAACTTAAGTGGAAAAAGCTACAAGCTTCCTATATCTCTTTTTCGATCATGATCTCGACGGTAAACAAGATATTAGAAAGCAAATAAATGCAACGAGAGAACGAAAACAGAAAAGCTTCGGTTTACGATTGGAAGGAGGAGGTGCTCCCTCCCTGCGGAATATCAATGTCTCACAAAATGATTACTCCTACTTCAAATTCTTAAGCCAATCTTAAATACGACATAAAATGACTATATGATTCGTTTCTGTGCTGAACAACTTCTCGTCTCAGAGCATCTACCGCTATGAACAGGTCTTAAACAGATGTGATAATGAGAACTCTACCAGAACTCTACCGTATCATTCAAAGTACGATACAATACCAAACTCGGTGTCCTCTACGAAGACGAACAAATTACAAACGACTACAATGATATTACATAGATTCCTTCCCGTCCTTCTCTTGCTCCACCTCCCCCCAATCAACTCGGATAAATTCTGCGGCACCGACCTATCCAACGCCCAATCCACCTGCTGGCAACCATGCGGCACAGACGCGGACTGCTGCAGCCTCGGCCAGCGATGCTACGAGGCCGGCGAAGCCTGCGGCAGTTCTGTATACGACGGAGAAAATCACAATTTTTGCGGTGTCAGTTGGTGCGATGCCGCATATACCTGCGGAACGCCGTGCGTACAAGGATCTTGCCCCAATGGCTTGTATTGCTACGCTTCCACTCCGTGCGATACCGACAATGGCAGGTCTCCCCCACCTCTTCCGGCCGAACCGACGGGGAGCACGACCAATTTCTGCGCGGCTACGTTAGACGAAGCGAAGGAAACTTGCTGGCAGCCCTGTCCGCGAGGAACTGGGGACTGCTGTCTCGGCCTTTCATGTTTCAACACGGCTGAATCATCACCCACTTCCTCACTGGGAGAATGCTCCAACTCAGACTATTCCGGCAGCAATAATTTCTACTGCGGTAAATCATGGTGCCATGCCGCTTATACGTGTGGGGAGCCTTGTCCGGGAGGGACGGATGACGAGTGTAGTGGCAGTGGGGGTATTGTTATGCCGACGTGCCTTGTACGTACGTGAGGACTGTGCCGGCGGTTTTCCTCCAACAAGTGCGGTGAACGCACCGGTGCAGTATACGGGGAGTGGATATGTGGAGGATTCAACACCATCGTATAAATACTGCGGAAATGACGCGGGAGATGCCACTAAGAGATGTTGGCAGGAGTGCAATTCGGATTCGGACTGCTGCTTTGGTCAATATTGTAAGTTCCTTCATTTCTCATGAGTGGTTATAACTTCAAGTTTTCGATTCGCTTATCACTGATTCTATCTGGATGTTGCATTAACGAACGGCATAGGCTTTGACACGGGGATCAATTGCGGTCAGGCTTTCTATGACGGCCCCAATCACTCGTACTGTGGTACATCACGTTGTGGTGAGTTATTTTATTTTATTGTTCATAAAGAAAATGACGTAGTACCAAGCTCATCAGTATTATCCGAAACAATGACGCCTTTCCGGATGAAACATCTCCATTCGAAATAAGACGCAATTTCAAAATGTTCCGTGGCATGTCCACTAGGAAACGAATGCCCCGAAGGTGAAACTTGCTTTGATAACACACCTTGCGATAGTGACATACCATCGACACAACCTTTCTATTGCGGGTTGGGCGAAGCAGAAGTGGCAGAGAAGTGTTGGCAACCTTGTCCGAGCGGGCAAGATTCGGAGTGTTGCTTTGGACAAACTTGGTGCGTATGGATCACACGCTCTTCACGTCTAGATATATCAGAGCATAACATGCTTCATGCTCATTTGCTTTCTTGAAATTCATAGCTACAATACTGGAGGTGCTTGCATGTTGACTGTTGATACTACTCTCAATCATAGATACTGCGGCGTAGATAAATGTGACGCCTCCTATAAATGCAGGACCGCCTGTCCAGGAGGGACCGATGATGAATGCCCTGATGGTGAATCCTGTTTCGAGGACACACCATGCTCGTCTAATGCAGTGCCACCCTCCTTCGATGTCGCGTATTGTGGGACGAGCGCGAAGGATGCAGCGGATAATTGCTGGCAACCTTGTAGAAACGATGAAGATTGTTGTTTTGAACAGACTTGTTATACTAGTATTGTGGAATGTGGCAATCCCAATTTTCAAGGGAGTGCGCATTTCTTTTGTGGCATTGGTGAGATTCGCCAATGAAATTGAAGTTCTTTTAACTTCTTCATACTACAACTAATCATCGTACCTTATTCCTTTTAAAGACTTTTGCGATGCATCCTTTACATGTGGCAAGCCTTGCCCCTCAGGCTATGATGCAGATTGCGATGTAGGTGAACGATGCTTTGCGAACACCCCCTGTGATTCTGACAATGCAACAAGTTATGGGCTGCCGCGGAGTTCTCTGAATTTAGCCTTACAGTACACACCGCAAGAACTGTCAAGTGGGACAATCCTGTCCTCAATCTGTAACTTGGAGGTCATAATCCTGTATGTGGCATTCTTGCTCGTATAAGCAAGTGACGCACTTCTGTATTCATTTAATTAAAGTAGTATAGTGTGTTTAAGTTGACTTGTACTTCTCTTGAAACATTAAGCCATACTTAGCAAATGCTCATGCGGTCACCGTGTTAATGATGTTTGTCGATTGCCTGCATTAAGAAATCTTCAATCCAGTCACAAAAAAATAAATCCATCAAACAACAGCTGATTGGGGCAAATTGCTTCGTGGAGCTGTTGCCGCAGCAGCTCGAAACTCTGGAATCTTATCTGCCAGTGCAACCATTCTATTTGCCTTTCTCATAACCTTTGGTCCCCCCCATAGATCAGAAAGTTGTCTCTTTCTCATTCCTAAAGCAAACATGGTTAAAAGGCAAGCTGGGACAATATAGAGTAGTGCTGGCTGACCACGTTGCATTCCATAGACCGCCACGTAAGCAGCACTGAGCCCAATTGCATAAGCTACCATCATGGGTCCAAAATATCCTTTTTTGAGGCCTTTCAAAAAAGCCCAACTGTTATTGATGATGACTTGCTTTCGCGTCAATGGAGGAGTGTACTCCATGTCTTCTGCCGCAGCTGCAGTACCTTCGTCGACATTGTCATCACTGGTTTGGTTAGGAACACCTGAGCTGGCTTCAGAACACTTCCTCGTTAAGAACTTAGCTCCATCATACCTAGCTGCAAATGAGATTAACAGTCCTGGCAAAACAATATCTCCCAAGCCAATCATACTAAAGCCTTCTCTGTAATCAAGTAACCACGGAAAAACCAACATCATTGGAAGTGGAGCTTGGCTTCCAGTGCATCTGTAGTCAGAAGGGTACTTGTAACAAAAGGCAGGATCGCCATGTTTTCCACCCATGGCAACATCTACCATCACAGACGTGCCGAAGATGTAGGGCGATAGAAACACATAGAATATGTCATAAAAGAACACAAGGACAAGGAGAATTGTGCCAACCATGATTGTATTGATTTGAATGATGCCCAAAACAAAAATGCAGTAAGACACTCCCATCACATCTTGAACTACCCAGTAGTAGGTGCTGTACAGAGGTTGCACGGAAGAAAATGCGATGACTATCCAAACGATACCAATTGAATACGCAGATAGCGAGGAAATAACATCAATCACTCTCCAATTACCAAGAAAACTGGGCAATTTGATTTCCTTTTGAGAGTGTTTCTCTTTCAAGACTCGAGCGTAGAGAGGTTGGAAAATGATTTGTGACATACATGACGACCCTCCGAGACCATAAGCTACTGTCACAAGCTTGAAAAGGTTGAAGAAGAAGAGAAGTAGGAGGAAGGCCGAAGCACATAACACGAAAAAGAAAGCATGCATTGCATGGAGTTCTACGCGTCTCTCAGAAGCTGTAGGTGGTCTGGATCGAAGTAGCGATTGAGCATTAACACGCTGTGTTTGCAGTTGCTCTCCCTGGGCATTCGAGGATGTACCCGATGCCCTGTCAGTTGTAGGTCCGACTGCTCCAATGGCGTCCATTCTTTCGACTGTCTCGCTGATGACTGATTCAGCATCAGTATGAAGAGTATCATCGTCGATATTTGAATTTCTACTTTCAGGGAACGCATTATCAGGGGGGGTAGCAGTAGCAGCATTCAAAGTATCATCCGCATTCGGTTCACACTCATCATCGATTTGAAAGTTGGAATCCTGAGCGACATCATTATCTTGGGACACGCTTTCTCCGTTGCCAACAACATTAGTTGCCGGCATTTCAACTTCCAGCTCCACATCCTCAGCCAAATCGACAGTTTCATCAGTATCTGTCCTTTCTCTTCCACCACCCACAGCTGATGCAAGATGGGAACTGGGAATGACACTGCTTCTAGAAAACACCAGCAACCCTTCATTAAGGGCGGTATTAATGTTCTTCCAGCTTTTTCTGTACTCTGACGCAGATTCGTAGCACGATATCCACAATGTAAATACCGCCATTGCCCAAAGAACGATAGTCGAATAATGAAACTCCGGATACCACCGTGCATAAGGAACGACAGAAATGTAAGTGATGTCTCCAAGTCCTTCCAGGTTAGCACTATCCATCGCGTCGAGAATCACTTGGTTCAACATCTCTCCATCATCCATAGTTAGAAAAAGCACAGGGATGACAATTTTCTCTTCCTCGCTCTGTGGCACCGCATCACCATCGTCGATGCCATCACTTTGCATGGTTATAGGAATATCCCACGCACAACATGCTTCCATGATACTTCCATCATCGCTCACATTCTTTCCAGTGACTAGACACCGTTCACTCGGACACGACTTACGAAATTCATCAGCAGTGCCTCCCTTGCTCTCAAAATCTTTGGCGCACCAGCTACCTTCGTTGACCCATCCAGACATGAGATTATTATCCGCATAAGGAGGCGGAGTCCAATGAAGTGACGAAGTTTGAACTTCGAAACGCAACCCAATTCCATCGCGAGCAGGACGATCCCCGCATTCGTAGTCGGCCCTGTCTTCCGGCCACTGAATGTTGCCCCAATCGGGATGGGAGTCATCGGTGTACTCCTTGTTGGGGTCGATCGCTTCGTATCTGGATTCGAGCGTGTTGAAAATCATGATTCCGGCGGCACCGAGTCTTTGGGCGCTGCGTGCCTTGGCCTCGAAGGAGCATTGACCACGTGGCACCAGGACGTATTTTTTGTACAAGTATCCTACGTCTTGGACATCAACAGTTCCAACGGGGTTGAGGTAGTTGGATATTCCGTTGGCTTCGTTGCATAGTAGTAGGTCTGAGGCAGGCGGTTCGTCTACTGGGAACGATGAGTAGGCGGAGGGAAGTTGGGAGGACTTCCCGAGGGGATTGGTGTTGTAGGATCGATGCCCTTTGGGGGGCTGGGGGGCGAAGTCCGATTCGGTGGCTTCAATGCGAAACAGATATTCGATGTTGACGCCTTTTGCAGATTTATTGCGACATCAGAAACACATCATGCGGGAAGAGCTAAAACGTGAGATGAATACGTGATTTTTACAGACACTAAAATCATTCTTCGAGCAGCTCGCGTCAGTTGACGGGAGGTTGAGCACAGGAACATGGTTCTAAGGCGCCGGTTAAAGGACAACCCTGTTGCGAGATCAATCTAAAGCTCTTATCAAACTTCATACAGATAAAACAAACACCACAGACAGACATCCAACCAAAACATGGGCTCATCAAACGCTCAACGCACCACCCACGTTAGAATGAGTCCTTCGAATATCGAGATAGGCTGTAGGCGTGTAAGCTTTGGCAAATGGAGCGAACAGAGCTGCACCTGAGGACAGTAGCCACAGAGCAACAACGGTTGAGGCTGCCATGGTCTCCCTTGACGAGCGAAGGAGCGAAGTGAAACGAACGAAGACTGAGTCTTCAGTGAGTGCAATACCAGTGGATACCAGTGCACTATTGTACCGATAACTATGGTACACTATTGCACCAGATTGCACCGATAAGCAGGATGATAACACGCTTGTATGAGCTTATCATGGCTGAGGTACAATATCGTACGGTACTACGGGGTCATACGTGGATCTTTTTTAAGGAAAAAAGAGTGTTTCCTCTTTCGGGCTCCCGCCGCTGCTTCAAAAATCTTGCGCCGGCTGCTTTTAATTTTTTTCACGAACCCTGTTAACACACTTTAATTTATTTGGCGCGCCCCTAAAGGACGTTGTTACACTGTTGTTACGATACGATTATTACGCCTAACTGTCTAAAAAAGGTACGATATTGTACAATACAACAACATAATACCAGTACAAGCAAATATTACAGGAATCATCCATTCAAATCACAAATCGTGTTCCAAAGAGTCGAACAACAAATCTAAAGAATAAACCATGGCAGACAACAATGAAATCGCAGCTCCGTCCAAGCCTACCGCAAGGAATCCCTATGTAAAAGTATCACCGTCGACACCAGTTCAGCAGACGATTGATCGCAGCATTCGGGTATCGTCTCCAGTAGCCACAGACATGACCGAAACGAACCCCACGACCCCGCCGAGGACAAATCATTATGTGCCGAGGATCGCTCCAGCAACACCGGACGTTGCACCAAACCCTTGTGCAATCACCCCATCGCCATCAAAGCTAACTCCCGTACAGCGAGCCACGATGGAAGAGAACCGCAAGCGTGCTTTAGAACGTCGCGTTGCATCCCTTGAAAACCAAGAGCCGAACAAAAAGGCACGCCGAGAGGCCATAAACTCGTGCCGTCGTTGCGGTAGCATTAACCCTGATAGTCTATGCATCATTTGGGCTCACTCGGGAGAACGTCAACCTGAAACCAGAAGTGGTTCGGATTGCTTTCGCTTCTCCTGCTGTGGACGAATTGCGCCTTCGTGTTGCTTTGTGGGACGTCATGCATTCTCTCCTTCTGACGTTCGTGCTCTGGGGAGCAGTCGCAATGTTGTCATTGAGTGCAATTGTCACAATGGACCAGCAAGGCTGCTTTGTACGAGGAAGGATAATTCGAATTGCGGACGATACTTTTTTCGATGTTCGAGTCATGGAGGAGGAAAGTGTGACTTCTTCCTGTGGGCGGACAAGGCTTTTGACTTGAAACAGACACGTGACATTCCTGCTCACCACGAGATCAAGGAGTGGATACACATTTATGCCAATCCGTTCGACCAAGAAGTCAACTGGATGGAGAGAACAGCATCTATGACGCCTCAGTCTCTGCCTATTCTTCGAGAACGCTTGATTGCAGCTCTCCTTATGCACCAATGTTGTGGAAGAGTGGTTGGCGAAGCGGGAGTATCTTGCACTCCTAGATTAGAAAGTGTGACTGAAATTATTCAGCAAATATTCATGGCGAATTGTTTTGAAAATCGCAAAGCATTGCTACTGAAAGAGCTTTATCCTTTGAATCAAGACCAAATTTCCCGCCGGTTTGGAGTATCATTCAAGGAAAATGATCCCTTGCTTGAACAAGTTCCAAGCGTGCAGGAATGTTTAAGTGCTCTCTCCAAGGCAACAAGAGAGAACTCGGTGCTTCGATCATGTAGAGTGAAGCTTGAGTCAGTTAGACAGCCCGCCCCCGGTGTTGGAAAAACACTTTAACAAGACGTCCTCGTCTTCTCTCTTCACGAGAGTCAAAGGTTTACGTGTAGTCGCGATGAAAACCGTAGATTAATTTAATAAAGTGAGCCTGTTGTGCCTGTCACCTTCGTAACACGACAAGCGCTTGTCAGCCCGCGTTTACTGTATGAGCCTCCTGGAGGCTCTCTCAAGAGCTGACGTCAGAACTTCCCACTTTCCACGAGCTCCCAATTTTCGCCCATTTCCAACACACTCCTGCGAACTTCCCCAAGACACTCGCTTCTCGTTTGTGGCATGGGGAACGTGCGATCCTTCATTGGGCGGTGATCCATCAACAACTGGCTCATTTTCCACACTCACATCCACCCCTCTCACTGCTTTGGCCGCACGATCATCATCTACACTAAGCTCTTCTGGGCAGTTCATCATTTGACTACGGTCTATTCGAAATGCCCGTCCTTGTTTGGGCTTGGTGTTCATGTCAGCCCACATGGTTTCCGTGGGCGTGTGCTTGATGACGACGTCTCCGTCAGCCACTTTGTCCGTAACAAAGAAGTACTTTGCCTTGATGTGTTTTGTTCGCTTTCCACTGGAGAACTTTCCATTTGATTCTAGCAGAATCGCGCTTTTGTTGTCTTGGTATATGATTGCATGTTTTGTCTCACACCCTTGCTCCTGCAAAAAATATAAGCTCCAAAGGATGTTCGATATTGCGTCATCCACCCCGACGAGCTCTGTTTCTGTTGAGCTCTTTGTGTTCACCTTCTGTTTCCAGGAGTAGCTGAGCACGGCTCCTTTCCCCATTGTCATGGCAGCACCGGTTTGCCCTTTGCAATCCCAGTGCACCATGTGGGCTGCGTCCACGTACCATCTCATGACCCTCAAATCCTTTATTTCCACTCTTAGTTTCAGGTCTATTGTACCATTAAGGTATTCTAGCACTTTTCGGATCTTCCTCCAATCATCCTCATCAGGCTTCTTAACACGAGTGGTGAGGAACGAGACAGCCGTTTGTATATCCTTCCTTGCTCTCGTTGACAGGAATAACAACTGCGCTGTCGTGCGGTGGAATTGCATCGCTTGTTCCTCTGGTAGGTACACCGCCTGATCCTCATCCTTGACCGTGAACAAACTATCCGAGTGAGGCGTTGCACTTGTCTTTGCTATCTCCTCCGAGAATCCATCAAGTACTTCCTTCACATACTGCGACATGTCAACCTGAAACACTCCTGGCTCGGTGAAGTCCAAATTCATCCCCAAATACTTTCCTTTTCCTCCACGTTTTATGGTCATCTTGTCGCCATATATGTTCCTGAGGTAGCATATGAGCTTCGTCACCTCCACCTTGCTTTTGCACGATATCTTTAGATCATCGACGTGCCACAACACGGTGAGTTGGTGACCGTTCTTTGTTTCTTTGTTTGCCACGCACATATCATAAGGGTTCATTTTCATACCATATTCCTCCAGTTCCCTCCTGAGTTTCCTGTAAAACAGCAGTGCCGAACGCATGAGCCCGTAGAGGGACTTGTATAGTTCAACATAGAGCACTGGATGGCCTTTCTTGTCCTTGCATACATACTTGCGGTAGAGCTTTGGCTCCACTAGACACATCAATTCACATAGTTCCCCACGAAGAACCATTATCACTTTCTCGTCGGTCAGGGTGTGAAGGAATGCTCCAGGAAGGTCGATAAACGCAACATCGCGTCGTTGGTAAGCATCCACAGCGCCGGTGAGGAAGACAGAATCTGTTGCCACCGTAGGGGGACGCAGCATCCTCCTTCCGTATGTATTGACGTTGCGGGGCCCCATTTATACATGTTCTGCCCTTGACTTCACCCGACTCTTTCTCCTTGAGGAATATCAATGACGACAACGCCTTGCGCCTTTCTTCCCTAGTTAAAGTCTTGGGGTCCCTTGGGAAAAAGGTCCTCATGTCGTGCAACTGTCTCATCTCTTTAATTGCTCCCTGTTTACCCCTCTCACCGAATCTCTTCAGTCCTTCTCTTAGACTCAGCTGTACCATGATCACTCCTAACACCTGCAGCTCCTCTTCATACACTGGTATCGGAGTCACCAGGTCCGTCGCACCCACCGCAAAGTGCATGTGACCCACTGTGAAATGCATGCCCCCCACCGTGATATGCACTGAGTCGCGATACCTGGCAGGGGGACGCACTCTTCTTCCACTCCTGGTCTCATGTACCCCTACATTCTCACCTTCTTCGCCACCTTCTGTCTCCTCCTCCTCTATCTCATCAAACGTGAGTTCAACATCTTCGAGTTCTTCATCCACATATGTCTCGTCGTCTGATTCTGATGCGGCGCTCTCCGTTTCTAAATCCGGTATATCCTCGGCCGCAGATCCTTCTTCTTCATCATCCGCTGGGTCAATTTCGCCTTGGTCGGCGGGAATCACGTTGAAATGGTTATTGTTAATTATGACCCTCTCACTCTGTCGTCCTTCCCCGGCTCCGCGGTCGCCTCGGTATCTAAATTCCTCGAATTCCTGATCAATGCCAGCGTTTGCCACTGCTGCCGCCAACCTCTGCTCCTCGGATGGCGGTGGAGGCGTATTCAATGCTGGAACATTCATTTCCAGCTCCACTCCTGGGATCTCCGCAGGGATGTCGGGGAAAGGTGCGATGTCGGGCTCAGGCGCGTTGTCTTGAACGAGCGGTTCATGCTCGTCGTTCCATTCATATGGGTCGTTGTTCCTGTTCGCAAATCTAATCAACCCGTCCTGTTTATCCCGCCGTCCCCACTTCTCCACCTTCCGGATGACACTGTCGGGGGTGGGCAGCTCCATGAACCTTCTCCTCTTCACGATCGCCTTGGTATCGAGGTCGAGAAAGTAATAACTCCCCTGCATGTTCCCAGTCGGGCCCAGGCACAGAACATCACGCGACCTTGACTGCTGAGTATTGGTCCGGGCTGGATCGGGGTCGTCATACGCTTGACCATATGAACCGAATTGGTACTTGCAGTGTTTCTCCCACTGTAGTTGCCACCGTAAAATAATCTCTCTTGGGGAAAACTCGTTAGATACTCCTTGCTTGTCCACATATGCGTTAATGAACATACCCGCATGTAAAACCATTCGCTTGATCATCACGTTGGGTAGTACCGTATATGGGAGGTCCGCCTTGATGCACCGCACTCTCTCCTTGATGTGTCGTATCTTCCTCTCTATTTCGGGTACGTGTTCATTCTTTGCTGTGATGTTGATCTCGATTATATTAATTAACTTTTGTTTTATCTTCTCGAACTCTCCATCCATTAGTGCTGTTTGACATATAATTCCGGCTCTCCGGTAGAGCCCCACTACCATCTTCATTGCATTTGCAAGTTCACCCGCTGTCCGCCTGGGAACGAATTGCATAGTCACGTATCTAATCCGTCTGGACAGGGTAACGAGGAACGGTAAACCCGATACAAACATGACGTCTGCCGCCAAAGTCTCATATTTGTGCGCTTCCGTCAACTCAGCCGGTATCCCCACGTACTCTGGCCTTACTGGATCAGGCCTGCCCCTCGTCCACTTGCCTTTGATGCACGGCATAGACGGGCCAAATATGTTCCGGGCATTGGTTATGTCTTTAGGCGTCACTGGGGAATTGTGAAAAATCGAGCTAGGGCTTTGTCGACTTACCTCCCTCTTGAAGGTGACTTCGCTGGGGTGCCCTCCCCGTGCCTGCATCTTCCTCTTGCGAGTATGGCTCGCTCCACCTCCTCTCGGGTGTATCCTTCGAAGTTTTTGCGTACTGTTTGAACCATCATTGCAGCCGTCTTCTCACCATGTTTGCAGAGGTCAACGTAAGGGAAACCGGTGGTTGGGCATCTTTCAAACATCACGGTGCCCTCCGGCGTCTCGCATACAAACGCGCCCCGATTCTTGGTGCTATCGTACGATACCTTGAACCTCTTCTCGAGGGTCCTAAGAGACACGACGTTCGCTATCCCTTTCTCATCTAACCAAAATGTTGTCCCTCCTAAATCTCCTCTTAAATTTGTCTCGCTCTTGCCAGCGTTTGTGTGCAGAGTCAGGGGGCATTCCACCTTCCGAATATTCTGGAGGTAGTCAGGAACCACCATCTGGTCCTCCGTGGAGCACGTGTCTAGGTAGAGATAGTGCCGTTTCAAGGCACTTCCTTTCTCCTCCTCGTCCTGGAATATCATGTTGCCCTCCCTTCCTCCGGTTATTTGTACCAATATCTCTCCCAACTCCGCCTCGGAGATCTCAGGGCATTCCTCCAGCTTGTGGTCGCCACCACAGTGTACGCACGGTCTGTTGATGAATCCTTTCGCCTCTTCCTTTGCATACACGAGGACTCTCGCAATATCCCTTTTCTGTGCTTGCCCCTGGACTGCACCATGCTAACCCCCTTTTTGTCATTGTTGCTTTTGTCGGGGCTGCTGGCTTGCTCTCCCTCTTGAGCAAAGTTTAAGCCATCGTCCTCATCGTACTTGATCTGTGCGTGATTGTAATGTCGGCCGTCCGGGTCGACCTTCCAATTGTTCATCATCGACAGGAGTTCTGTCGTGTTCGTGGGGTACTCATTTCTCCCAACAGTGTATGAATTTTCCAGGTGCGTACGCAACTTCCCGTGTCTGGCCTTGTTTGCACCTGCCAACATAAACATGGCTTTCATTTCTTGTTCCACGGCCTCCTCGGCCTCTCGAGTTTGGTCCGGAGTGGGCAGGTTTCCGGCTCCCGCTATCTCTTGAGCTCTGTCTCGTATGAGGGATGGATGGTGCCAGATGCTGCCACCGTGCTGCTTGATGGCCTCCCACATCCCATGAAACCTTTCCAACCAATTCTCATTTGTCTCCGACTCCTTCTGATATTCGGCAAGCATAAACTTGATTAGCTTGCAGAGACTCCAGGCATCTTGAGTGTGAGCTTCTCGCCCACATACTATATTCCTCATCTCGCGTATCAGGGCAATGGGATCCTTGTTGGCGTTGAACGTCGGGTAATCTGGGTGTTGTTCAAGCTTGCTACGCATGGTTGGGGTGCTCTGGTTCCAGAGTATAGCATAGCTCTGGACGAGCCCCTTCTTGAGATCATTCCTGCGCGTCGGGAAGGTGACGTAACTCTCCCTCCCACATGATCATGGCCCCCCTATCCTCCATCATGACACCCGGGTTAGCTGGGTCCGGGATCATCGCCGGCATCGGTGGGACTTGGATATTTGGGGTGGTGAAGGTCTCGATCCCTTCGCCACGAGCACGCTCTCCTTGTCGCCTTCGCGCCTTATGTAGTCGGCGACTCTCTTCAGGGATCTCTCGAAAGCTGCCGCATGCTCAGGCTTGCCGCAGTCGAAGATGTCGTTCTTAATGGCCTCGGTGTCAGATGTGTATCCCGTCGGCTTCTTGGCCGGCCTGGGCTTGACCATGGCTTTCTTCTCCAGGCCCCCGCGGCCTGCTCCTCCAGCTCGTCCCGCTCCTCCGGGGCGATTGTTCATCGTCTCGATGGTATCGACTTTATTAAATTAATGTTGAAAAAACACTTTAATAAGACGTCCTCGTCTTCTCTCCTCGCGAGAGTCAAAGGTTTACGTGTAGTCGTGATGAAAACCGTAGATTAATTTAATAAAGTGAGCCTGTTGTGCCTGTTACCTTCGTAACACGACAAGCGCACGTCAGCCTGCGTTTACTGCACGAGCCTCCTGGAGGCTCTCCCAAGAGCTGACGTCAGAACTTCCCACTTTCCACGAGCTCCCAATTTTCGCCCATTTCCAACATATGATTGCGCACTGCGACTGTACACACTAACGAATCCACCGTGAAATCTGTCACTCGTTTGAAACTGTTTTGTGACGGTGGATTTGTGCAGTGATGAAATAGAATTGCTGATATCAAAAATCATTGAGATTGATCCGTAAAGGACGAGAGACAGCAGCAGGACTGGCATGAATGTGCGCCTTGTATGCGATTCATTATTGTTAGACGCGTGCGATGACGGCAGACAGTTGGCCGTGATGATGGACAGGATGCCATGGCCTTGATCGGAATGAGGCATGGAATGTTGGCCGTAGTTGCGTCGGCTTTCGGGATCCAGCCAGTGGTAGTACTGGCCTTCTGTTGCATTGGACGCCCTCGATCGAAAGCCGCCGCGACGAAACTTCCCGCCTTGATCTCTCCTTTCTTGAGATGCCGCGCCGGTCATTCTTGCGTTTGGTTCGCGAGGATTATTGACCCAGAATCGTTCCTAGAGGGACAACGTCGAGTTGAAATCGGATGAAAAAGATGACACAGCATGTGGTCATCGTCCATCTCATCCCCGCTCCTTCCCGCTCCCAACCCGTTCTCCCACTACGACCCAAAGTAATATGACTTCTCATTATGACCGAAGAAGTCATTCTTTTATGTCTTCCTACAGGAAGAACAGGTAAATATGTTTTTCAAAACAGAGGAAGTAATCATTGCGATCGAATAATTATCTTAACGGATGCTAGTCACATAAAAATCTCTGTGGCTTCTCATTGTAAGAATTATTCCTTAGGCCCAATGAAAAAAGCGATCTTCTGTGGCGATTGACGCCAATATGATAGATGCGACTTAGGCCGATTTCTCTCCAAATTCTCGAGGAAAATATGGCAGGCTTTGGCAGGCTTTGGTAGCCCTGCCAAAGGCTGCCAAAGCCTGCCGAAGTCTGCCAAAGTATCGAGAAGTTAGTCCGGTGACGTCAGTTTCATTCGCGACTACAATGGATTAGTGCACATATTTTCATTCGTATTGTGACCGGGCTGTACTGGGGCCTCATAAAAAGAAGGACATATTTGTGTACTATTCCTACGCATACTATTAGAAATCTGATCGTAAAAGTATACTCGGTGGATCTCGATTTTTGGCAGGCTTTGGCAGGGTTTGGCAGGCTTTGGCAGCCCTGCCAAAGCCTGCCAAAGCCTGCCAAAAGCTGCCAAAGCCTGCCAGTTTTCAGCGAGAAATATTTGGAGTAATAAATTGCGGCCGTTCTTGCGATTCCGCACGATTGAAGACTAGCAAAAAGCACGTTAGCGATGATGTAAGAAAGCATCAATGGGTACCTTTCTCAACAAGTGAACTACTCGAGATTTTGACGTGATTTAATCGTGGATACCACTGAACCATTAAAAAAAGACATCCTTTGTTTCACAAAATATATTATTTTGCCGGTTCTTCCAGGAATTGGAATTTTTCGCAATAGAGGACAGTGGGTGACTGCCTTATTCGTTCCAGGTGTTCAGATGTTCAAATATCCAGTCCCAGTTGTATACTTTAGAACTGATTTGGGACACTTTTTTAAAAATGACTACCATAATTATTTTTGGCTACAGATGTCCCAGATTTCGTTTTTCGCGTGATTCCCTGATGTTGACAGCGAGATTCGCGACACAACTGTGATGCCCATCATCATTTCTCTCCACGTCCTCCATCACCACTTTGTTCTGACACCATGACGCTCTTCAAACAATCCATGAGCAGAGTACTGTCGATCGCGCCTTCCTCTTCCACTCGCTATCGTGTTAAGATACTCGCGCTCATCTTAGCACTTAGCGTGTATTCCAACAGCCTACGTGAACGCACATGGCTGTACAGGGAAGCTCTTCTTCACCCTTCCAAATCACCGTGGAATCATCTGTTCCATTTTGGAGACCCCTCTTCCTTCCTGTTGATGACAGGACTTACTTGCGAAGCTTTCTTTCTGCTCCACGATATCCTCAAACCGCCCGGACATCCAGATCTTCCAAAATGAGCAGGACGTAAGTGGTCTTTGTCTTGTGAAGGTCAATTGGGGCTCTTTTTGTTTTACATTGGGAGTACAATGAATTATAAATTTCTGTGTGTGATTTTTGGAATTTCACCAAATCCCTGTTCACGTATGCTTCGGAATATGTTGAAGCTGGTTGTCCATCGTCTGCATTATCATCCTCTTGCAAAAATTGAATTTCCAATGCCAGAGAAGATGGCGCTGTTTGCATCAATGGTTCAGAATCGAGAGGTCGCCATTGATGATGTAATTGGATTCATGGATGGGGTGGCGTTGAAAACGGAGTGTTTTGTTTTTAGTTTAATATAAGTTAGGATTCACATATACCATCACCACAACTATAATTAATCGTCCTTCACTTCATCATCATTGTTTTTATCATCCACATTCTCTGTATTCATTGTTGGTACACTCGCTAAATGCCTCGCTCCAGCACCCATCGCGCCAGTACCCACCATCATCATCATCATCTGCATATTCTGAGTTTGTTGTTGCATTTGGCGTTCCAATCTACGATCACGGCGATCCTCCATTTCCTCTCTCTCATGCCTTGCTTCCTCTCTCTCTCGTCTCGCCTCTTCTTGTTCCTGCCTACGCCGCTCTTCCGCCTCATCCCACTCCATCTTCCTCATCAACATACATTGGTGGAGGTCGTCACTCTTCCCGTTGACAATCAACAGTGCTATCTTCTCGATAGACTTAGTCACCGATCCACGTTCGTGATTTGTCAAGTTTTTTGTTTTATCTGTCTTACCAGCCCTCCTTGACTTCGATCTCTTAAATGACTCGGGTGTAGTGCTCCGCCTTGCCCGGGCAACAGACGCGGAGGTGGTGGTTCGTCCGGCACCCTGTGTTGCTTGTGCCACCTCAATGTTGAATGCATCATCAGGCTCGTTTGCAGTGGTTGTGTGAGAGGCAGCGGCGTTGGTGATGGCTTCAGTGTCTGCAGCAGCGGCGTCAACGTTGCCATCAGTGTAATCTGCCACCACATCCATTGGTGGCAACGTCGGCAGCGGTGGTGGTTGCGAGAACAGCGTCGCGACCTGATGCGGCTGCACTTCCGTGGCAGGTACCTCCTCTTCTTCCTCCTCTTCGGACGATTCCGGTTGCTTGTACTCACCGTCTTCATCATCGGATGACGAGGATGGTGATGGGTCCAACTCATCTTCCTCTGATCCACCGAGAATTCGGACGAAGACTTCTCAAGAATTGTCCTCTCTATTTCAATACACTTGTTGATGCGATCCTTCACATCAGCACCCATCCTCCCCGTTGGTTTCTTCATGTTATTACAAAGTTTTCTTACCCAATTCTTCTTCAAATCATCCTCAGAGCGGAGATTCTCCTCACCTGATTCTTCCTTGTAGGCGAGCGAAACCAGGCGCCAACCTTCGTTGCCATAAGGCAAGAGCCTTTCAACAACGCGAATGAGAATAGAGTTCTGGTAGTTGGGAACTCCTGTCTTGCGGCCGCCGCGACGAGGAGCACGGCCCGCATCCGAATCGTCGTTGTCGCTCATGATCTTTATGAGAATTTGGGGAGACACGGGGTGACAAGCCCCTCCACATGCACCGCGAGGAATAATAACCTATTCATGTGCATCCATGGGCTTCCATGTGGTATTTTTTGTTTCAGATTGTTCCAGACACATGTTTTTCCAAACTAGACAAAAAGTGGGGGGTGTCCTGACACCCCCCTCTTTTTCCAGTTTGGAACGGCATCTGAGACGATCTGGAAAAAAAGGGGTTGGTCAGGAGGTCTGGAACAGATTTGGCCGTTCCAGAAATTTGGATATTTGAACATCTGAACACCTGGAACGATTAAGGTAGTCACCCAGTGTCCTAAAAGTTGTAAGACTCACAAATTGTTCACCTGTGATGCTCTAGAGAGTGTGGTCTTGGAGGAAAATTTAGGGAGCCCAAGAATCATGCCAAGGCTTCATTGGATCAGACTTCATTCCAATTTCAATCTGAGACAATGACCTAATAAAAAACAAACTTACATTAGATTACAGTGCATTGTAGTGCATTTCAGCAGAGGCAAAGGGATCTACTCACGATTGCAACAAAAAATGTCATTGATTCGCAAGTTGGATTTCTGGAATTAAGAGGAATTTTAGAGAATTAGAGGATTAATTGAGTAATAGATGATAATTTGAGGATTAGCTGATTATTTGTACAATTGCAGATTATTTGTGCAATCAATAATTTTGACCAACCATGTACTGTTCGTAGTGATAATCTGCAGGATTTTTGGAGCATTCGTCAATACTTTGTATGAGTGCTGATAATTTGCGTAATTGAATACAGTTATCTTGCATGATTCAAGATGCATCTGCAAGCACATGTTGATGTTGATGATGATCACAGTGTCTTTATGGTGCCAACTGCTTCCTCCTGGTGTAGTACAGTATAATTATTCATGGTGGTTCATGAAATACTTACTTTCTGTCCTCTGCATCAATCACAACTCAGCCCAAAGACTGAAACCTCTCATGTAGCTCCCCAAAATGCCAATAAAAGCAACCAGTGGCCGGTATAAGGAAAAGGTGAAATTATGTGCTTCCCTTTCTCGCTAATACTTTCAGTGTCTCAGTTATGGTTTTTCAAACATATACCTACTGTTGCTCCACATGATCTGCAACAAATCCATTCACAAACTGAAGTAGGATCTCCCAGTCACTCCCTCTGCATGCTAAAAACAGCAGCCAGCAGATGCATCTGCAGATGAAAGGAGGACCTGAGTATTTGACTAAATTGTTACCCCAGTTTCTTATGATCATGTCTTTTCAATCAATGCTATGCATCCCCATATCATCAGTCACAATGCAGCTGTCTGACTGAAGTTGGAGCTGCCTCTCACCTCCTTCCTATGCCAAAAACGTAGACAACAGCTTTTGAAGAGGAGGTGGGGGTTTGATGTCATCACCGGTTTTACAGTTGTACAGTGTACCTGGTCACATTTTTCAATCAAAAAGTAACTCTTTAACAATGCCATCAGCAACAACTCAGCCACCTAATTGATGTTCAAGCTGCCTGAAACCTCCTTTGTCCTCACACCAATCAAGCAGGTAACAGCAGCTGCAAGCAGGAGATGATTTTTGATTGATATCTCTGTTTAAAAGTTTTTCAAGTGTTATATCACTTTAAATGAAATCAGTTGCATTTTAATTCCTGAAATGTTATTGCAGCTGTTGGTAGTAGACCAATTGATGCAAGTCCACTAAAAGTGAAGTAGAATGGTTTGAGAGAATATTATTGACCGAATAGTTAGAGCTTGAGTTCATAATAGCAATATGGAATGAAATAATTACTTAATGTTAGCCATTTTCCAGTCTTTATATTTCTTAGTTTTCTATTAACCATAGAGTTTAATAAATTTGCATTGTCTAGGCATTTCAAACTCAATGATACTGTTATGTGTAAATTTAAAAGCAATGTCATCTGCATTGGACTCACACATTGTGTGTGTTACACATTGAACTCTTTAAGACATAGATTGCTCTGTTTATTGAATTTTATGACTTCTAGTCTGTTGAAAGCCTAACAATTACTGTACTGAATAATATTAGTAATATGTATTGGTTATGTCCCACTATTCAACAAGGCATGGCTCTGATGCAAGGCTGATCCCATGTCCAAGTAAATGAATTCTATCTAAATGAATGCTTGGTGTTAGGATCTGTGACTGAGTTAAAATATGAAATCTATTCTATAACACATTCTTGTTTGACTTGGAAGTGGTAAAAATGAACATGCAATGTATTAATCACAATGTATCCTTTGGTGTCCTCTTATGTCCTCTGTACCTGACTTTTGATTTCCTGTGTCGTCATTTAAAAACACCAATTTCACTAGGTGTCGGTACTGTGTCTTTTTCCATCATTTTTGAAGCAATACTCAGCAGACATTTGAAAATAAGAGTCTTCCTCTGGTTTGTAAAACCACAGCTCCTCATAGGCAAGAGAGAGGTCATGTGATCACCATGACTGCATAATTTCATGTTGTGGAAATTAGGTTTGACTCTTTCATGCATATGTACATACATTTAATTTTCTGGTATAAAGTAGAACCATATTTTCATCTCATTTCTAAAATCAACTTCACTTCCTCAATAGGGTCAGCCAAGGTTGAATAGCTATCTCATGGGTCTGGCCTGTTGTGTGTGGATGTTGACTAATATTTGAAAATTTTGACTGTACTTGAATGCTAATCCTCATCTCATTTGCACTCCAATGGAACAATATTATCATTGGATTTACTTCATTGCTGATGCTTTCTTGCAGTGATAAAAGAATGATCAATGGGTCAAAAGATGAAAATTGGTGTACGATGTTTGAAAACAAAAGTTCAAATCAAGTGGCACACTCTCGTGCAAGGGGCAATATACCTAAAATCAGATTGGCAACAAAATTCCTTTGTAGTATTCCTTAAGTTCTCCAGTTCACTATCTCGTGTTGAATCTTGAATAAATTCTCGTGATGGATCTCTCTTTGCAACACAAAGTATCTCTTAATACTTAGACAAAAGTGTGTATTCCTCAGGGTAGTGCTAGCATTTCAACTCCCTATATATGTATTGCTGCAATGACTGGATGTCTGATGACACTTCTGGGTACAGAAAACTCCAGAGAGAAATTTGGCTGCTTGTTGGTAAGTGCTTTTTCTTGACACATGTCACACGCAACAATTCATGAAAATTTTGTGTCTTTATTTATCAGTCGTGGGGACATTTGAAATGATGTTTCTGGATTACAAGCTTTCATTAAGGCTAAACAAAAAAGGATTGATGACATTTTCAGCACACCATTGAAAAGCTGAGATGAAGGTGAAATTGGATAATCAGATGGTTACGTATTCAAAAGCACAGAGATATAGCAATGCTTAATGCCGGCGCCCACTCTGTGTAAACAATCAATGATAATATTTTTTCTTGGAGAAGTGTTGAAAAGTAAGTCTATTAGAATGCCTCTTCTATTCAATGTAATGTCATCTATGATCTATGCCAAAACTGTAATCTATTGAAATCAAAAACTGTCGGTCCAAATACCAACTGTACACTCTAACCAAACCATTGCATGTTGTCTCCATGGTTCCCTGATTCTCCAGATTGCTGCAGCGCTTGTTGTTTTTGGAACTGCCCCACCGGAGGAATCTTGACCGCGGGACGCATCAATCGTCCAATGGCCATCAACTGCTGCCAAACATCCTCTTTCGTCCCAGAACAATCCAGTTCCACAATTGGGACACGTATGCTCTTGAGCCAATCCATGGTTGGCTTGTGGTGCTTGTGATAATTCTTGAGTCTTTGAATGGCAGTGTGGACATTGTCATCGGATCGAACATTCACGACTGCTTTTCCTTCGGCTGCCGCCCTCTCGGCCTCCTTGGCACTGCGTCCGCCCCTTTCCAATATCCTCTCCAACAAAACGCAATCGTCGCAATCCAAATGCAAAGCCAGTTCGGGCGGTCCACACAACTCGACAAAATCACGCGCATTCTCCAAACTTCTCGGGAATCCATCTAACAATATCCTCCTCCCGGGATGTTGCCTCATCCTTCTTCTCATGAGCGCAGTGACAACGGCACTGGAGACAAGTCCTCCCTGCGCCATGATATCTCGCACCTCCCTTCCCAGGGGAGTGTCCGCCTCCACTTCCTCACGAAGCATTTCTCCGCACGACAGGTGCACGACGCCGCATTCCTTCTCCAATCGTTCGCACAGGGCGCCCTTTCCCGATCCCGGTCCTCCCACGACCAAGACGATGCGAGCGGGAGCCCTTCCTAGAATCCGATCTGCGGCGAGCAAGAAGCAGTCGAGCCGCAACTTGCCGTCCTTGTGCAGGTTGACTTCTTCCATCAGCGATTTGAGCGTGTCGTCGTCCGGTTTCTCGCCCACGGCTTCGAGCAGCTGTTTGATTCTGGGCTGGTCGAGGTACGGCCCTCGATCGTCGACGGAATTGCAGGTCTGCGCGAATTGCAAAAAGAGGTCGGAGAGGGCGTTGATTTCGCACTCGCCGAACGCGATGGATCCCGGCCGCGATTCCTGGACACGGTCCTGGTTGTCGTGTGTGTAGAACGGCGTTTGGTACGACGTGTGGAATTCCGCCACGGACTGAGCGAAGGTCAGCGTGTCGGGGCTGCTGGACGTGAAGAATTGGCGGGCGCTTTGTTGTGATGTCGGCATGCAAAGGCCAATGCTGGAGTCGGCGTGTGCCACTGCGTTTCACGGGGAAGGGCAGGCAGCGGGGCAACGAGAGTGAGCATCCGAAGTTCGAACGAGACAATGCAACACGAAGCAATGTCAACGCACCGGCGCCGCCGAAATAGGCAGGATGACAAGACGACTTGACCAACGTCGAACGAATGGCTCGTGCGCCGATTGGGAGAACGAGGCGACAGCTCATGGCGAGAGAGGATGTTTTTGTTGTTGCCGTTTTTGTTGTTGTTGTTATAGACTAAGTGTTGTGTGTGGGTAATCCAAGCGGGTTGTTCGCGTCAAGTGGTTTGGTGGATGGTTTTGACGGAGAGGTGTGTGACACTTTATCGGTGGTGGTCGTGGTCGTGCGTCATGGTCAACGTTTTCCTATTGTACCTATTTTACGCATTCAACACTTGCTGCCGAATTTCGAATGGTCATCGACGGTCGATTTCGACTGACTCAACGCTTGTCATAATAAAATTATTTTCGTGTGAATCGATCGACACGCACTTTTTCATTCGAAGGCACCAATGGAAGAGATTCGGAGAGCGCGCGGAGTGAAGACAGAATATTCCATTAGTTCGAGGGCCTGCCCACTCGAAAAAGATACCAAACCGTCACCATGTGTTACGGGCTTGGGAACATGCAATTCCCTGAAAATTGTCAAAATCAAACAAAAATACTGTTATGCCAATAGGAGGACAAGTCTAGATCTGGAAGGAAGTTGTATGCTTTGGAATAACTCCATGCAAGTGGGAATGGACCTTGTTGAATTCAACAGCAAGTGTAAAACAAACAGAACTGCATTTGATAGCAATAGAAATCGATACAAAAAAGAAACAGCACCATATGAAAATACCAATCTACTAGGACATAGAGCAATGACGTCTCTGCATATGTTTCCGGAGAGATCTCCTGCTATGAATCCTAATGCAACAATGACACTGACCACTGCTGGCCTGACTTGTCATCAGAGGATGGAAGTGCATTCATTCCAGTATATATTTGTCACTTGACAGCAATGAACTGAAGACTCCAATGATGACAACTACAATCCAACCCATATGTAAGAGGATGGAAATTGTGACAACTTTCTTTGTGGCATCAATGAACTCCACCAGTGGATGTGTACAATTGCAGAGGATCAGCTCTTCATCACTCTGTTGGTGAGATGAGTTGAAACGGCGTTTGAATGTATGCAAGTATGTGGCGGAATGGATTATAATTTTCTTAAAGGATCACTGTGAAGTCAACTGAGTATGGCAGAATAGACATGAATATGCATGGAGAGTTTTGAGGATCTTGAAAGCTCAGCTATCCAGAAGATCCATTGTTTTTAAGGAAATCTGTTGACAATGAGCATGGATCGCAAGGAACTGGTGGCTGCTATTTCTAATTTACTTTGCCATTATCAGTTACTACTTCAATGAACTACTTGGTTATACTAACAGATTATCCCGTATAGGCATTGAAAGTAATTGAATTGCAAAGGGTCAAACAAATTTGAGCCACGTTTCACCCATAGATCAGACAATCAACAATTAGCAACAAATGATATCAGTTATTACATGCATTGAATACACTCACCTGATCACCATGCCATACTTCTATCCCTGGTTAATCCTTAGGTAGGCAGTATCGTCATTGTATCGTCATTTGCAGGGATTGCTACAATTAGGTCAGTAGATGGTGGATTTTGACCATTCCAAGTTTCACATATTGGTAATATATGTGTTGGCAGTATGTTTGTGTAATTTTAAGTCTGTACTACTAATATTCAATGAACTACAGCACTATGAAGGATGCTTCTTCTGGTGCATGTCGTAACCCTTTCCCAGCATGATTTACAAATAAGTACTTTGCATGATGGGCAGCCCATACGAGAGGTATTAATCCCGTTTAACTTCTCTGCTCTTGTGCTAGGTCTTTCCCTGTAGCACTGCTTGCAGTGAGAACTACCAATCTGCAAATCAACTTGCTTGTCAGTGCAGTCAATTGTCTTGGTGCAAGAGCGGTTGTGTTGCACGAACGCCATAACTATACACCTCTTGCACTTGTGATCAACACCTGTGGTGAGTGAATTCAAGCAAAAGAAACATTTGTCACATTCACAGGGAAAGGGTGCTGCTTGTCTCATCCAATTAGGCTTGGGACCATCCATGTTAGTCCTCAGTTCCTTTCTAGGGATGCCGTGTAGTCAGCCGAGTCACAGTCATTCCTGTTGACAGCATTGAAGTGTTTGGCATAATCATGTACAATGCACATTGGGGACAAATTATAATAACTGTGTCTGTATGGGGAAGGTAAGTTGCCAACTTTTGAGAAAGTATTTGCAAAGTGTATTGTTAAAAAGTATCTTAAACCAAAATAACGGCTATAAATGAAAACAATCTAATAGGAGTGTATTGGAATAGTCAGTGTCAAACGGCCTATTAGCTTTTTTGTCATAACCTGATACTTACAAAAGGTGTTTGTTTCTTATATTAATTATCAAACTCTTTAAAGTCTGAAAAGGTGCAGACTGAAAGCTTTTGGTATGCCCTTTGAGCAATACTAATGGGGTGGCTTATATTTTAGTCTTCTTTGATCACAATGCATCATGCGCCATATTGTCATCTGTGGAGATGTGCTTTTTGGTCATGCCCTTGCAATGGCCAGATCATAATAGGTTCCAACTCCGAGACAGGAAAACAATCTTGTTGTTGGCTAAGTTTAAGTGGGCAATGGATTTCTCACGTGGAGGCTTCGTTTTGTCATTGGCGGGATGGCGGCAATGGGGGTAGAATCATTGGCTTGTACAACATACAGAAGGCTAAAAGCGGGGGTGCAAGCTCGATATTGGAGGGCTGAACATCGTGCCGTCAAGGGCTGGAGGGCTCCTGATGCACCTCCTCTTCAAGTTTGCTGCTGGCGACGGAGGCAAAATCATTGCAGTCTTCATCCAGTATGCCGTTGTCATCAGATGGTGCATTTCTGGCATTGTCAGAACCAGAATTCGATTCCTCTGTGACATAGTGAAGATAGAACATCATGACAATTGTTTCGTGGTGTGTGGTTTGCCTGGGAGTTTGAAGGGGTTGTGAGCAGAACTTCTGCGGAGTTTACTCCCAGTGAGTCATGTGAAAGTGAGTATTGGCACTCTCGCAACCATGTCATCGGAGGTGGAATGGACAGGAGATGTGAGTTTTTTGCCAAAAAGTTGTGCTGGCTGCCTATGTAAGGGTTAAAAATATCAGCGTTGATGATGGATACGTTATTTCTCATTCTCTTCTGAACCCTGTTAGCAGTCGAGCATAGACAAACACATGCACTTTTTGAGCTCATTAATGAGCTGACCACATCAAAGAGGTCTATTCCAGTGCCAAAAATGCTCCAAGTTGCTAGTTGTCTGACTTTGGTAGAGACCAAAACTACTTCATGTGTCATTTTTGTAAATAGGTTGTTCCCCTTCTCAAATTAAATTAGTTTTCCTGGCTTTTGTCCCACCCCTACCTCCCAATTGGAAAACATCACACTACATACAATTTTGAAGCATTTTACTTAGTTTCCACTTCTTTGTTATGCCACAGTTGTCTGATGGTTGCAATATCCATGAGGTTCAAATGTAGTCGTGGCTGTGAAATCATGTAGTGTGTAACAAGAGGTCAATTGTATTTGTCTGCCAGTATTTCAGATTAGAAAGGATGTTTCAAATCATTTAGTAGAGCTCCTACAATATAATATTCTGCCCCATCCTTCACAATGATTTGCTCATGTAAACCTTAATGTAAACTGTTGTGTGTCTGCTTTTGTTGGTGTTGGAGTTGAATTAATTATCATGAACTTGGACCATGATTGTGTCACAAATAAACAAGTAGCCAGAGTGACAATCTTGCTGTGGCCGCAATTTTTCTTTGGTGATAGAATAGTACAGCCTCCACTAATGCCTTGTATGATGCTTCTCTTGATGGAGCATGGCTGAACTCCATCATGATCAATAGTTCCTCATGCTGCCATCAATGGTTTGGCCTCCACCTTCTTCTTTAACTCGGTTGCTATACTTTGACTACTTGGTTTATGAGCATTCCTCTCATTCTCATGTTTCATTTCTTTTTCTTGAACAAATCTTGTTGTTTGGTCGTACAGGATTGGTAGTCCAGCATTTTGTAAACTCAAGTCATGTGCTGTTGATGGATGAGCTGTTAGCATTGGCATGGAATCTACACATTCATTGACAGCATTAATGTAGCTAACAGAGACATTGATGATTTGCTGCTGCCTTCGGCTCCTTAATTGGATGATAATTATGCTTTTGGAAGGCTTGATACCAAACGCCCCACCTTTGGTAAATTTACATACCTGTATTAGAGACATATGAGGCATGCAATTTTGGCTGTTCAACTGGTTTCCTAGCAGCCCTCTCAACTGTTTCACTGTTCTCTGTTGCCTTGGACATGGTTTGGCAAGAGATCACAAATGGCAGTGGCACATATATTGATGATCAAAAGGAGCGGACAGCAAATCAATAGGAAGTAATGATGATAAGACATTGAAAAATCAAAATCATCATTACAGATACTTTACTATCAATCAAGGGACAAGACTGTTCCGACCATGTGACATGTATCAAATGATGCCCTTAGTACTGCACAAGATCCTCCAATAGAGCTTTTTTGACAGTTATCCTTATCTTAGGACTTACAATGTGTTTTAAAAAAGTTGTGTCTGGGCAATATTAATGTTAGATTTTGACTGCACCACAACTACCTTGAAACCTAACACCTAGTCCTATGTTAAGAAATTTTGATAAACAAATCATACACTGTGTTTAATGAAGCATAAATGTCAAAAAAATTATGACCCCTCTCCAACCAAATGATTCGCTTATCTGAATAATGTGAGGTATACTATGCAGAAATTTGTATAAGTGAACAAACTTCTGTGATTTCAGAGTCTTCCACCCACTTTCATTACGATCTGATGAGTCAGATGTCTTCCTTGCAACAAATGCAAAGAAAGGAATAGAGTGACACAACAACTATCATTGCCACTATATTAGATCAAGTGGAGGCATGCCATCTTTGGTCAGAAATAAGTCCTCACAATCTCCCGTTGTCTTGATATTTTTCATTCAATCAAACTATTTCTCAACACAAACAAGACATAAGATATTAATTTTCCTCTTCTTCCTTCTCTCCCCAAAGTTGACCCCACACAGGCCAAAGAGTGCTTATGCAATGATGGCAATGGAGCCTTGCAGAGCACTCCCCCGTCTCTCCCTCTTGTTGGACTCCTCTCCTAAAAACAATTTTTATTGAATCTCATAAAGATAAAAATACAAATGAAAATAACAGTCTATTGAATCTCGCATTGACCTAAGCCGTTATGAGATAAAAAAATACTAAATACCTATTATGTATATAAAGGTGATATAGATTTGTTGATGAAAGTAAATTGTGAGCTTATTGTTTGACAATTGAGGATGGAAGTGCAATCTGATCAGAAACAATGTGATTTTGTGTAGGTTTCTACACCAATCTGGTATGTTTCTACCCTTCTCTTGAGGGTGTTCTGACAGGGCAGTGCCATCCAAAGATATGGATCTTTGGGCAGTGCTGCTCTGAAGATCAAAGATATGGATCTTTGTTCCTTTGTTCAAATTAATCCCTATCTGGGTATTTTTGAATTAGTCCATATTGGTACTAATAAGGGTACCAATGAGGGTACTAATTGAGGTAGGTTCTTGGCCTATGTCGCCTTGAATGGAGTATTAGGTGAGAAAAGAGGGAAAACCTGTGAAGGAAAAAATTAACCCATGTCTCTTTATGCACAAACTAAAGAGTCTGTGTTGGTATAATAAAGCGTAAGTGTTGTATTTGAAGAGGAGATGACACAAAAAAATTAACTTGCTTAATATGGATTAAGGCTGTTGGTTAAAAAGGTGTGACTCTTCTGATGTTTAATCGTTCAGATTTTGTACGCGTTGAACCCTGATAGTCCCATGTATGAATAGTTGTGATAGTCCAAGGATCACTTTCATACCGACTCTCTGATTTCGGAGGATACCATCTTTTCTAAGAAGTACTTGATCACCAACTTGGTAATCCCAATCACGCGTGAGCAATTTTCATCGTGTTGAGGTCAGTTTGGCTGCCTATGTTCTCCAATTTTATTCCAGTCAGCAAGGAAGGGCACGTCGAACAACATGTCCCTACCAAAGATTGCTTCTCCTGGGGAGGCTTTAAGTACTGTATGGTAAGTTGGCGAATGGCCCATGCTGCGTTTGTTAGGAGCATCTATGTCACTGGCAACTACTGTGTTGGCCATCTAGTTCAGTAGTGCGGACATTGAAGTAATTACCTGATGCACCCGCTCCCAGTATTGCATTCGCTTGTGGGTTCTTGACACTGGTTGGCTTACGCTTGATCCCATATGATTCACAAAGGGCTTAAGTGAAGTTTGAATTCGCTTCCATTGTCATAAATAATGTATTGACAACGTGGATAACGGCTAAACCAGGTCTTATTCACTAAATTACTTATCATTGCAGATGATTTGTCAAAGTATGGTAATTTAGGTTCGGTATGAGTCTTATTGCCTTTTGCCTTGTTATCCGTGGGAGTAACCATATGTGGTTACCGGCAGTTCTACTACCTCAAACCAACTAGAAGCTGGATCGATCATAGTAAGACACATAAAGTCAATTTCTGTCCCATCTTTACCTTTGAGGGTGTATGGTCCAATAAGGTCCACACATAATGCCTCCCAAGGGTTTGTGATGACAAGCTTAGTAGGGAGTTTCCCGTACTTGTGCTTGTGTGCGTTTGTTGACTTGACATATCACGACAGTTTTGACATGTGATCGGATAGTACTCATACCTTTCCAATACATTGTGGGTGTAACGTCTCTTCAAGGCGTGTGTGTCCAGGATGCTGCAAGTAGTGGTGATACCAGCTAACTGCTTGATTCTGGAGGGCTTTGGGAATGACCATTTTGCCATCCTTACACAACAATTGAGTATCCTCTACTAATTGAGTGGTATACTTGTCATGTCTACTAAGCCTCTCCAAAGTTGCATCTGTCGCCTGGGCTTGTGCAATTTCCTTCACTGTTAAGGGGTAAATTACATCTTCGTGCTGCAATTTGCAAACACCAGATTAATACTGTCTTGGTGAGGAGGAGTGCTGTTAGCACTCAAAGCATGCTCAGTGTAGTGACACCAGCATTTCGTGAACGTCATCCAATTGGCATTGTCATCTTGGGTTGGACCAGAGTCTAACCTGGAGATGGCGTCAGCAACAGTGTTATGGATGCCTTTATGTGCACAATTTTGGGACCATACTCTTCTAGGAGTAACCTCCACGGTAAACTCGGTCAGAGGTTAATCCAAGGGCATCTTGGATTAAGTTTTTATGGTCTGTATAGACCTTTATTTGTTGTCCCCACAGTATGCCTTTGAACTCTTTTAGTGTCTCCACTATGGCCAGTTCAATTTTTTGGTCACACTGTATTTTGTTGCGTCTCAGATAATTTTCTGCTGAAGAATGCAAGAGGCCTGTTACCTTGAGTGATCACTGAACCAAGTTGTTTAGACAAGGCATCAGTGAATATTTCAAATTCTTTTGAAAAATCAGGGTAGCCAAAACTACATCTTTAGCGATAGCAGCTTTACGTTATCAAATGCTATTTGATGTACCTCATCCCAGTACCAAGTTCGCTTTTTGTCTTCTTGGCCTTGGTGACTTTGGTATGACCACACTCTCCTACTAGCGGTGAGTGGGGCAAGCATTTCACTACGTCTTGCCCAAAGATCTCTATAGTACTGGACCATGCCCAGGAATTCTGGAGGTCTTTGACTTGTTTTGGTGTAATTGCAGTATCGCTTGTACTTTGTTTGGTTGTGGCTTTATGCCAGTCCTTGTTAAGATATACCCTAGGTATTCTGTTTCTACAGCACAAAATTTCGATTTGGGGGCATTGACTCTCAAGCCGTGTCTTGCAGTCTGGTAAGTACCAACCTTAAATGATCTAGGTGGTCATCCAGACTTGCCCTGGTGATGCAAAGCAAATCATCCAGATAAGTTCTCACGAACTCTAAGGCAACCATTAACTCTGACATCTTTGCCTGAAAAATGTCTGGAGAACCTGCAATACCCATCGGTAATCTAAGATAAGAATACTTTCCCCATGGGAAGATGATGGTGCAGATTTTGGATGCATCAGGATCCAATCTTATGGTGTAGTAACCCATGTTTAAATCAAGGGCTGTAGCAAAGTGAAACCTTCTAACTCTTGCAACACTGTACTGATTTTAGGTAATGGAAACGGCTTCCTAACTAGTCGTTAATTTACCTCCCTAAAATCTGAGATAAAGCGTACGGTGTTATCTTTCTTTGGTATTATGAATGTGGATGGCGCCCATTCTGATGCGGGCTGAAACTCTAATACCCCAGTTCACAGAGCCTGTTCAATTCTTTGATTATGGTCTCCTTGTGTACTTTTGGCACTGGGAATGGTCGGCCATGATATGGCTTCACGCCTTCCTTTAATTGTAGGGAGACAGGGTCTGTGTTCCAATCACCTAGTGTTCCATCAAAAGTTCCTCAAATTCTGTGAGTAACTCTAGTAACTTGTTTTGGTCTTGGAGACTAAGGTGAGTACAGTTGGTGCTAACAACTGATTGGAGGTCTGCTTTTTCATATTTTAGCGTCTAGGATATGTACCACTCGCTGAGTCGCTTCTTACTGCTGGTTCATGAGCCATGCTGTTGTTTACAGCCCAGGCTTTCTCCATTGTTGACTTAGTCAGACTACTGATGTCCCTCATTGGCAGAATGGCGTCATCAATTGTTATCTCTTTTGTTCGAAAATCTAGAACAATTCCTAACTCTTTCATGGTATTACAACCAAGAATGAGGTCATACATTGGCTTGGTCATCTTCTTCTTATCATATTCTACAACGTCTGGCTTCACCAGATACTCCTTGCTGTTGGAATAATAAAAAATCGAAGATTAACCTCACTCCTTCCTTTGGTTAGGAAGTCCCCATTCGACGTATGCCAAGAGTTTGGCACCTGTCTAGCCAAGTAGGGAAAATGCATGGATGCTCCCTTTCATGGAACATCAAGTCACCATCAGATCCACTGTCAAGTAGGACTTTAAGGACTTTGTTACTAGTGCAACTCTTCCTCAGTGTTCGTGTCTCTGTGGAAGTTGATTTTCAGTTGCTAAGGTGTGCCATGCTTTGGCCACTACAGCTGTGACTCTTCCTTCTGTTTGACTTTTGAAAGAAGTGTTCACACTATTGAGAAAGGCACCCGACAGTTCGGGGTCCGACAATTCGGCAGTTATCTCACTCTGTGTGCTGTTTTTGACTTTTGCTGCAAGACTTTTTGATCTTGCTTTGTTGTAGTATTGTAAACAATTCGATTATTTGAAATTGAATGTTCCGGTATCTTATTAAGATTTTTTAAATCTTTTATAAACTCTTTATTGAATTAATATTTGAATTTGAGTTAACGGTAGTTTTACGGACTGGGGTAAGTATCACTTGGTTGTTTATTACTTTTTAGTTTCTTACAACATTTAGTTAATTCCCGGTACTACCGCACCCATCCTTTCAGGACGAGTCGGTCATCGCTGTCACTTTCATGGCGGCTTGCGTTCTTCTGCGGCAGCTTGAGTTTCTTGTTAGATTTCTCAAGTTTCTCGATCTTTGCAGACAATTGCGCATAGGCACTATTGGTGCAAGGAGAAGCCTGGGGCTTTCTTCCTGTGAAATCCTTTTGAAGGAACCGTCCTTCGCATACTTGCGGCAGTCTTGCGTATTATGGGTCGTGTGCGGCCCCATGTTTCTTGCACAATATACAGTGCCGCATTTTGTGGTGGTACTTACGTGGGATACGATCCTTAAACGTAACCATCTTCTGCTTGGAGGAGTCGCTAGACTTTGAGCTTTTACCCATCACGATCCTTGTCGGTCGGATAAGCCTTCTATGCGTTCGAGTGCTTCTAGAAGCTTCCGGCGCTCTGGGGCCGTTGCCCCACTGAGTTCGTATTGGTCTTGCCAATTCCTTGGGACCATGCGTAATATGTGACTAGCTAGGTCCGGTCATCGAGCGGCTTCACCGCAGTGGTGAGCTTGGTGGCACGGTTGGAGTAGTAAAGACAGGGCAATAAGTCCAAGTAGCCATTCAGCTGCTGGATGCGGCTGATGAATTGGCGAATCGGAACCCTGTTGGGCTTCTTCAACCCGTTACTTATGTAGAAGCGCTGGGTCTCAGCAGCGTCATTACGAAACACGGTCAACAAATGGAAGCTGGCGCATTCCATGAATGACCCCAAGACTGCTCACGCTTCGGGGATGTTCTTCCCGTAGATATCCGTCCATGGAGAACAGTCAATTTGTTCACTCACGATCTTCTTCCAGGGCGCCTTGCTTCCTCCGTGAGTAGGTTGGAGTAGAGGCTGAACACTTGATTGATGACGGACGTAACAGCCTCGTCAGCTTTCTTAGCGGCTTCTAGGGCCTTTTCATAAGCCTTTTCTTGGGAGGATTTGCATCCGATCCGAGTAACTTTTAAAGCTTCTTGGCCTTTTTGCCTTCTTGATGCAATCCTTCTGGTCCTTGCAGACCTTATCATATGCCGTATCAAGGCCCTTCTGCCTCACGGCATCCAGGGCTGCTTGGACATGCATCAGGAATTGCTCAGGGTACCGTTTGACCATACGGATACCCTCAGCTCTACCTTACCAGGTAGGGTGAGCTTCATCGTGCTGGCTGTAGTATCTACTGCCAAAGCATCTTGAACTACATCCCTTTGGGTATGTATGGAGCGGGGCTTTATTCCGTCCGGGTTCCTCTCACACTCTTGGCTTTTAAGTCCATCAGGGACTGCCTTTGAGGTGATCATTCTCTTAAGTGTGTCACCTAGGCGTGTACTGATGAATAGGGCCTTAAAAGCTCCTAGGGGTACCGTGGCGTCTGTAATTCGTGGCTGACGCGGCGTAGTTGCGTTTTGCACACTCGTATGATGTAGCTGACGACAGGTCTGCTTGCATGAACGCAGTGGCCAGTGGAGGGAAAAACTTTGGTGGCTTTCACGCAGAGAAGGTCGCGAGCTGACTATCTAGATAGTGACCTAAGCCGTTTGGAGATAAAAATACTAAATACCTATTATGTAGATAAAGGTGATATAGATTTGTTGATGAAAGTAAATTGTGAGCTTATTGTTTATGAAGTACAATTAACAAATGAGGATGGAAGGGCAATGCAACCCCTTTCATCCTAAAATGAAAAATGTGATTTTGTGTAGGTTTCTACACCAATCTGGTATGTTTCTACCCTTCTCTTGAGGGTGTTCTGACAGGGGCAGTGCCATCCAAAGATATGAATCTTTGGGCAGTGCTGCTCTGAAGATCAAAGATATGGATCTTTGTTCCTTTGTTCAAAATTAATCCCTATCTGGGTATTTTTGAATTAGTCCATATTGGTACTAAGGGTACCAATGAGGGTACTAATTGAGGTAGGTTCTTGGCCTATGTCACGCATAGATAAAATTACAAAATGATAAAAGTAACATCTGCAGTCTTAGTTACATTTCCAAAATAGGTACAAATCACAAGTTGATCCATTACATGCAACAAGGATGCATATGGTGTCTGACAACACGCAATGCCAAGTGCAAATGGAGAAGTTTTGCTATGTAATGTGAAAAGATTTACAATATTTTGTTAGATTGAAAGTGCATCAATGTGAGTTCTCTCGGTGATATCACTGGCAGCATGTTACACTCAATGAAAGTGTTATCAATGACAGAGAGAGTTGTGAAAGTCTGTTTGTACTAATTTGCAAAATGGTGCGTATTGCTGAAGAATTCCACAACAATACTCGTAAGTAAATGTCTTCATTGTAGTGTTTTTGGGAAGGTTTGTAGTGATGTTTAATTGAGTCGCCCTATTTGTGATTGTTTGATTGTTTGTGATGTTTGGGGTGGTGCATGTAAGTTGTCTTTGATGGGGTGTTCATTCACAACTCTGAAAATTGGAGCTGTGAATATAAAGGATGCACTTCGAAGATGACATATCCTGCACGGAGTGGTGCTATTGTAAGACCCATTTTCTCATGATAAATCCTTTTTGGTTGTAATAGCTCAGTGGAGAGATATCATGACATCAATCTAATGGAATGATCCCCTTCCATCACTCAATTTTGGAATGATCTACTGTCACCCCTTTTAGTTGTCATCAGGATCCATACCGCATTACCTCCTGCTCTTATATTGTGGGGATAGTTTTGAATGTATATCGATAGACCGCAGAATATAGACTACTAACAAGATACATTAGAAGACAGATATGATGTTTCTTTAGAAAAGTATACTGTGTATACTTGTATCAAACATATGAACAAAAGAGTAACAACATCATGTTCCTATATCAAGCAAAAGTAAAGAGCAACCATTTATGTTCAAGGAGAACTTTATTCTAACATTGCAGTTACTTTGCTTTCAGGGCACTTTATCTTTCCAGCAAGTGCAACCTGAGATGCTTTCAGACTACCTATTTTGCCTTATGACCTTCACTTCTTCCTTCTAGTATCATTAAGTCAAATTTCAAGATGTGCTGGTTCCAGAGGAGTATCAAGCTAGACATGAAATAGCAAAGATATGATGCTCTTGTAAAGAAAAAAAAGTATTTAAGTCATGAAAGAAATCTGTCTCAACACAATGGCCCATTTTCCTTGAGGACACATGATTTTTCTCTACTTTGAGATTGATTAGTCTTCTACAGTCAATTCATAAGCATGAGGATTCTTACTGATGATGATGGGTTGGTACAAAATGAAAAATGTCGAACCTTTTGGTCGTTGATGGAAGAATGTTGGTATTTGTGTATGGTAATTCAAGGTTAAGACAAGATCAAAGCAATGTCCATATCATTGTGATTAGACTGTGATATATTCAAATGGCTAAACCTGGGCCGAAAATATTGTTCTTTAATCACAGCCAATTGCCTGAGGTGGCATAACATAAGGTTCTTAGGAGTATTGTGTGACATCATTCAATGGCCACTGACAGCAGTCATTCCCTTTGGATAATCTGTCCATTCCCTTTATTCAGCCGAAATGCTATCAAAATATGAGGTATCCATTTTCGCCTGAATAAAATGTCACTGATCTCTGTCAAGCAAGATTCAGAATTCAGAGCATCTGTCAACGTACTCTTCAGTATTGTATCTGAGTTTGATTGTCATCGGTGATTACAATATATAGGAAGCAGGGAATCTCCTTAAAAGGAAGGGGGATCCAAGAGTTGCATTCGTAGAGTTGCATAGTTTCTACGAATCATGGTGGAAGGACTGAACAAGCTCAAGGAAAAATAAAAATAGGTGTGGTAGGTGTATAAGTGTCTGCTGAAATCTATCTACTTGGCGATTTAGCTATTTTTTCTTTTGCCAACTTTCTGTCACTGTTGCTTCCGACTGTGCCTCGACTTGCTCCAGTTGAATTAGGCTCTTCCCGATTGTTTGGGAATTCAAATCCCCCGTTTTTGATTCCGAAGCAACCATGACGTCTTCGAACGGCATGGGCAGAGATGTCATGCCATCTCTTCTTTTATTCGCGATGTCGGCCAAGTTATGGCTTGACTACGTTTGCTCAAACAACCACGAGCGACTGTCGGACAATGTGTATTTGCACAGACGTCGCGAAGAGCGCACGAACGTCTCAGACAGCAACAACATCGAGCAGATACATCACGTGGAATCTAACGGCGATCACCAGCCAGTGGATTTTCCACTCGAATCGGCCGAAGAGCGACGAGGCCGCCGCAATCTGCGATTGTCCATCGACTCGCCGACGTTTTCTGAGCATCATTTTCACGATGGCGATGCCCCAAACCCGCAAAAATCTCCATCGCGGGCCCGAAGGAAGAATAAGCCCGAATTAAACAGCGTCGATGAAACTTCTGTCGACGAGAGAGCCTTCGGAAACAGCGTCATGTTTTTGAATTCCGAGTGTCCCAGATGGAGAGAACTGATGGAGCGGGTTTCAATTGCCGATTCTGTACTGACCAGGGTGAGTCACGTGTCAACTGCCGTGATTCGTTCATTTATGACGTGTAAAGGCGTTCGATATTCAATTGATACGACGAACTGGTGAGATACTTATCACTCTTTATTAGTGAGTCTCATTCGATCCCGATCATCGTATCTATCAATCAGGATGCCTCCATGGACTTTAAGACAAAAAATTCCAACTGGAGCCATTTTGAAGGATATCATGATCCAATCGCAATCGGTCTGGATGACAACGACGACCAAGAAGATTTTCCATGGTCCGATCCTCCGCAAAAGTATTACAGCGATCTATCTGCATCCCTCCACACTCAATCACTAAACAAAGACAACGCTCAATCGCAAACACACGCAGTAATCCATCAACGATCCTCCAGCCTCGAAATAGTTCGTAAATTCAACGCCTCCATCATGCCGAACAAACTCATTATGATACGCCACGGTCAATCCGAAGGAAACGTCGACGAAATACTATACTCCACTAAACCGGACAATGCCATGCGGTTGACTAAGCTGGGGTGGGACACGGCCAAAATGGCGGGAAAGGCATTGCGAGATCAATTGGCCGAAGGGGAGACTGTGCATTTTGTTGTTTCGCCGTATGTAAGGACGGTCGAGACTTTTCACGGAATTGTAAGTGCTTGGTGTGATCCGGTTGAGTTTGCCGACGTTGAGAATAGGAACAGACGGTTGAAGGCTTGGTATAGCAGACTGATGGAGATGGGTGAGTGGAAGTTATTGTCAAAGATGTGTGTGAGCATAGTAAAGTTGAAGTGAAGGATGCATCATTTGTCCATTTCTTGTCATTGTCATTCGAAATTGCAATTGATTAACCAGAGCTAACAACCTAATACAGGCTTGTCATGGCACGAAGATCCGAGAATAAGAGAACAAGATTTTGGGAATTATCAGGACCCTGAAACAATTCGCAAATGCAAAAATGAAAGACACAAATTTGGTTCATTTTATTATCGGTGAGTAAATACTGTTTGCGAGTGAGCTGTAATGGAGTGGATGATCAATAGATCAATCTGCGTGACTATGCTCAATGAAAAGACATATGATTCTCGTTAACAATTGATGAAAAAACTATTACCATAGTTTCCCTCATGGAGAATCCGCTTCAGATGTGGTGAGTTGTTGAGTACGTAAAATTCATTTTTCAATAAAACTTTACCTCCATCACTCTCTCTCTTTATCAACCCAAAGTTTGACCGAGTGTCCACTTTCCTCGACTCACTTTGGCGCTCCTTCGAAACCCAAAAGGCACAAAACTATGTCCTCGTGACTCACGGCATATCCATTCGAGTTTTCTTAGCACGTTACTTTCGCTACTCCATTGATCAATTTAATATGCTTGCCAATCCCAAAAATTGTGAGATGGTTATTTTGAAGCATGATGGATCGGGACGGTTGCAGTTGGACAGTCGCTGTGAGATGGTGTTTGAAAGAGATAGCAGTGATGATGGCTCTGGGAAAGACATCAATGCAATAAACAAAGACAGTGCAGAGGGTATTTGTTACAATGAGAAGAAAAGGCCAAATATTAGAGTGGTAGGATATGAAAAACATCGGAGACTAAAGCTGCTTCCGCCGCATCTTATTCAGCCACGAACGGCTCACATGTTTTATAGTGATACTGGTTTGTGACCTTTTGTAACTAACACACTCATTACTCGTAGCTTGGCTCGTCTTTGGTTGAAATAGCTGAAAAATAAGGATATCAGCTCAGTGCAGTATCAATTTCTGTACTTTTCGTAAGGTGATTAAGGATAAACTGGATTCATTCCAGTACGATATTCATGAGTTCGCCGAACTAATTAGTCACGCTATGAAATCACGAACCCAACACCATAATGTCTATCACTTGCAGTCATGTGATGTACGTGATGACAAAGTAATGTTGCACCACACGCTGACCAACGTAGAAAGCAACAATATTTCGTATCCCATCTGATCCAGGAAACTTAAACTTAGGCAATGAGGAGCGTAAAATCTTCTGGTAGAGGACAAACATCACACCCAGTTTCATCTTTGATATCCATGAGAATGCAGTCATATGCAGCGGCAACGTATGTCAAACACGAAGAAACGCAATTGTCCACGATGCACTGCAGAACATTGTCACAGAATGTCGTACTTTGAACTTCCTCGCAACTCTTCTTCGCGGTCATTAAATCATTTTCTATATGGAATGGAAAGCAAGATAAGCACTTGGCTTTTTCGAGGTCTGCGTCCGTACAGGTGACGTCGGTCTTGTCATGCTCAGTGATTCCAGTTGCGGACGCCAAACAATCATTGGCGCTGACACACTGATCTGTGCAGGACATGTGATCTATTGCCCCGTCAATGACGATTGGAAAAACAGTGATGACAGATATGAGAATACAATTGGTTGTGTTCATCAGTGAAGTCTGGATTTATGTTAGTGTGAGGATTAAGCTGGCCCACGTGGGGAGTATCATTTGGTCATGATCAGCAACCATCAAAATCATACAACTTCCCACGATTTCGACGTATAGTAGCCATCATACAAATCTCGTTTGATTTTGACGAGTCGCAAAAAAGTGCGAACTATGGAAGGCATAGAGGAATCGTTCGATCAATTGCAAAACAATTGTGACCAATGGATTCCGCCCATTTTTTTATCCGTGACTAACAGGATAATATATGTAGAATTAGTGGATTTTTAGTGAACTAGCGGATATTTAGTACAATTCCAGATTATTTGTACTATTGCAAATTATTTGTAATATTGCAAAAAAATTGTACAATTGCACATTAATAGATCCTGTACTATTCCTACGTGAAAATCTGCTAGATTTCTGGATGACTGGAGGATTTCTAGCGGATTCGTAGATAATATGTACTATTGCAGATAATTTGTACAATTGCGGATAATTTGGGCCATTGCGGATTTTTTGCGCGTGTGCAAAGCAGTCGTGCAGGTGTAAAAATACATCATGTGCAAACAAATTACTATGAAGATTTTCCCGCAAAATCAAGGATTTCCTTAGCCTTCATGTTGGGGGAGGTTGGGGGTCATGCTTTTTGTGTATCGTGATCGGAGGCACATCGAAATCATCCGAACATTGTATGATTTCTCATAATCCCCAGCCTTGCCCGTTTATCGGTATTCTCGACGTGTAGTGGCCTGTGAAATAGCAATAATAAAACATAAACGTTCATGCGTATTTTTGATATTGAGTGATATTGAGTGATATTGAGTGCTTTCTATCTATGGTACCGTAATTACTGGTGTATAAGAACCGCAAAATGTCCGGTCATTTTCAAAAGATACAATAAGTGGTTCGTATACTACGAATGAAGTTAGTCTCCCCACAGCGATGAAAAAAAAAAAAGTATATGAAAAAATTACCCTATTTACTTGGAGGTAGCCACTATGTACCCTTTCAACCATTGCTCGTCCGTGATGTGTGTGTTTGTTGTGAGCGTGATGTGTGGTGAGTTTTCGGGTCATAGTAGTGCAACTCAGTGAACAATGGGACCCATGTGGACCGAAACATATGAGCGTATTGCTCCTGATGAGGAGAATCTAAATGACCAATGTTTAGAGTCAACAGGGTGTGTTAACTGGCCGGCGAATGTCCGTCGAAATGGGTCATTTTGCAGTGGTGAATCCTTTACTCCGGCGGTTCTTATACACCAGTAATTACGGTATATATCTTTTGAGGTCAAGTGATTGAGGTTTGGTGTAGAAGCAATACTTATGCTCTATAAGGTTGTTTTAATTTTAATATTACATTTGGCTTCCTTGAAGTGCTCACAGCTTGGGAGGATTTTGAACTGATATTTGCTACTTCATTCACATGTGTAAATACTTGTTTTGGTATTCACATAGCTAGTAAACCTTTACATGAATGTTCACAAAATAATTTTCTACACATTGTTTTCATGGAATAGTCTGGGAGTGTTGACCCTTTCATGACTGTCCCCCTCCTGTAATTAAATTCTCAACTAACTAATTCATTAGTACATTTGCACTGCTGGTGCACTTGTAGTAACCTTAGCACATGTCATTGCAGACATGTAAAACTCCACTCCATCGCACTGATGGGATGTACTAGGGTGAATGATCTTTTAGGGACCAAAGAGGTGAGGGATGTTGTCTTGTGTCTTGTTTTAGTTTGATTTTCGCTCTATGCCAATTTTATATTTTTCAATTCATGCTTTCGGTCATTTCCGATACTACCCACCTTCACAGAGCACAATCAACCCCTCAAACAGTTCGCCCTTGGAGAGCAGATGAATTCCCCTTGAATTTGTGGTAAAGATGTGGTGGTAACAACTTGCAGCCACTACCCTTTTCATTTGTCAAATTTTACTTGACAGCATGTGTTTCCAGTTCCCCCATCTCCGCAGACAGCAATCAACCCCTCCAAAAGTTTGCCTTGGGTTGTATATGCTAAGAGGCAAGAACTGACCCCCAAAGTCTGACTGAGGTTGTGAGTTGAATTGCATTTTGAATTGGTCAATCAGGTGGGGAATGCCAATGCTGCTGCCACTTTGATTCTTATAGTGACATGCAGATTTTTACTTGGTTGGCTCAAATTCTTGATCCTCAAAGGATTCAACCGACTGCACCAACATCAATATGCCCATATCAAGTGACACATAAATGGACAAAATGGTAGGGGTCCATTATTGATCATTTTCTTATTTGTACAACTTTTGAATTGAGATCTCAAATACACATTACAAGCACCCCTGCAGACCACAACCAATGCTGTGGAACCTACCCCTTTTGTCAATGCAGACCACAACCAACACTTTGGAACCTGAAGGATCATTTTTCAAGAAGGGTCTCAAATTGTGATTGTGCAAGTGATATGAGTTTGTTTTGATCATTCAAAGAACTGGGCTCATGTAGAGTGGCATCTGGATAATGTGAGCATGTATTTTCTTGTGAACTGGTAGGGGATACTTGCATTACATAGAGGACCAGTTTTTTGACTTGCACTGTGTACATTTCTACTGGAGCTGTCACTCAAATAATGATTGTATTTGTGAATGAAAAGGGTAGCATGCTGGGCTAAAGAGTGGTTGTTTATAAAAATGACATTTCTTTTGCTGCAGGGAACAGGGAGTATGATTTTTTGAAACCAATGCATAATGGAATTATGTCCCTCCCCCCCCTCAATCAGGTGAAGGGTTAGGTTGGCAGGAGGCTAATATTAATAGTATGATATAGAATATAGACTTTTTCACTATGACATTATTTTTACTAGTAAGTTAGCATGACCTTGATCTAGTTCTAAAAAGGTGTTTCGATTTTGAATTTTTTTAAGTTATTATTTCACATAACATTAGTATGACCTAGCAATATTTTTATATAAATGGGGTATTATAAGGAAAAGATGGTTTGAAGAGAGGTAATATCTTACGGTTTTGTTTATCATGTAAATTGTGTGACCTCGAAGTGCGATCGTAAAAATAATAATAATTACTACATCATTTATTATACATTACAGGTATTCCATCATACAAAGTGTGTATGATATTGTCGTTCGTATATCACCAGGAACTGGTTTGTTTGGCGATTTGACAATTTCCTGTGTACATGACTTACACGAACTTTGGCAATATCGCGGACCCTGCTACCCTAAAAACGTAACATGCTACAGCATGCTACAGACCGCATAAACCGGGAACGTGCAACAACAGGGATTTTTTGCCACGCGCCAAACTATAGGTCTCATATGATCGTAACATGATCACAAAAATTACTTTTCTGTATTAAGTGATTAATAAATGCCTCAACAACGGTCTTCTAAATAATTAAAGGTAGTTCTGATGGTTGGCCACCAAAATAGTCCACTGTTGTACTACACCACAACAATAGAAATGACATCATAATATTATGTCAAGGCAGCATACCATGACCATGAAAAGCTGTCAACTTTAAATGACACTGAGCCATCCTCCAATGTTGTAACCAAGACAGATAAAAATTGTTAGCGGTGAAACAGCTCTATGAAGCATCCTACCGCTTAAGGAACATCACATCAGAACTCAAGGTGTGTGTTGCCATGTTAGAAGATAAAAACGCTTCACAAAAAAATGGGATGACATTGCCAGAAATATTACCAAGGTTATTTTACTTGCCATTGTCAAAGTAGCTGATGTCTTGAATGACACCTGGAAAAATATTGCTCCAATTAGTTCATCCAAAGTGTGACCAAAACATCTTTTACAGCTATGTCAAGATCCATTTCAATCATCCATCACAGAGATAAAAGGGCACATCATCAATACAACAATATGATGTCCTCGTCTCTCCCAATCCGAGCAAACAGATATCAGTACACAAAGCCTGAAGCATTGAAAGTATTATTAACAAATGACAGTCAAGCTGCTGTTAAACACATGATCAAATTAAAAGACGTACCATGTGGTAAATCCTCCTTATATATGATGCTCCAAAATCATAATAAAGGAAAACAAATTTTGAATACAACATGGAGTAAGGGTGGAAGGCCCAGAGTCCTTGAAGACACAGCAATATTGTCTATTGTCTAACGGTTAAGCAATGATGTTGGAAGATTGTATGGTAAAAAAGAAGTTAATGATTTGATAATTGATCAATGAAGTCAATCGTTGAATGATGCAGGCCTCATACCTCTACATGATTACCAGCTGAAACCAACTACTCTCTGAAACGACACTGCAGAACTTGCAATGACAAGTGAGTTATCTCTTCAAAATCATCCATAACAAACACCAATACATTTTGCTGTGGAACATTCATTCAGGGGAGCAATCAGCAATGTGATGTTGATACCAGTCAAAATTTTTAATGAAAAACTAAAATGTCAGTTATATTGCCCATCTTTGACCGCTTGTTGTGAAGGCACATAATGCAAGTAGCTCACATGCGTCACTGCAAATCCCTTCGGGACCTCTCGGTGGAGCTTATGCCCATTACCTGTAACCTCAATCCATGAGGAAGGGGTTGTCACGTTGGATCTCTTACACACCTTCTCCGACATAATGATTCATCATAATTCCTCATAGAATCTGGTATTTTTTGTATGTAGAGCAATATGTCAGTTATTTTTCGACTATCTTCTTACCAAAAACCATTGTTCTTGCTAGAGGTGCGCGCAAAAAGATAGCTGACATATGTAGTTACTCTTTCTTGGCGTAGAATTATGGCAAAACTACATAAGAATAAGTAAATTCTCATGATAATGATTCATTATAGTTATAGTGATAATGCATCATTATAATTTCTGACTGGTAGCAAATACACAATTCACTGAGATGGATGAAGAATGTTGTACAGTCTAATCACAGACTCACAAAATGGTGTCCGTGCAGTTCCTGTCCAACCTGAACTGATAACTTCAACCAATGACAGCACAGTCTTCATTTTCTGTGGCAGTACTAACAAACCAGATGAGTTCTGTTTGGTAACAAAGCAATCCTGTTTGAACAAAGAAACAAATTCAGCATACAATGTTGATGAATGACAGAGAATTACCCAGTGCTCAGATGTCTGTAGTTCAAGTAGCACGTATCTGCATTGGTGGGAGTGGGGTTGGTGCAAAAAGAAGGTTACATTGTGTTCACCAAAAGCGGGCAAGATCAGAAGCGATTTGAATTTCATCAAAGCAATGCCCTCTTACCATTCATCAACTCCCTTAGGAAAGAATACTCTGACTTTGATAGCGAGCATGTAAAATGTGATATTACCTGTCTTGATGACACCATGTCATTGTTGTCTTTCAACACTGACAGATTCCTTGGCAATACTTTTCCACACGAAGGTGCATAGTTGTATTGCAACATAAACCTTGGTGCATTTGTGAGAGTGGAAAAGTTACAGGACGTGGCTTCAGTATTACACACAAAGAGCATGAAAATAAATCAAGAGAAAGAAATACAAGCAGCAACTTCTACCTTTTATATCCATCCCAAGATGTAGCAAATAATAGTATGAGCTGAAGGCAACGGTATTCCAGTCACTTAGGCAATACATTACAGCTGGATTTGATCCAACCAGCACTGTTGCATTGAATCTGGACAAAGTGCACAACAATGGAGACATTCTCATGCTCAGCAACAATGATATCAACTATTTACAATCAAGCACGAAACAACAGCCCAGTCATCTTTTGAAATTCTTGCCTATCTTTTTGAGCTGGGATATGATGTTGCCATCCAGCGCTCCATGAATGTGTCCAGTAATCTGGGCTTCGAATTATTCATCGGAGTATTTGGTTGATTGTTGTGTATTGTCAATAGCTTCTGCCTCAAGAAATGTTCAGCGGTGACAAGAGACCAAAAAATGTGAGCCAAAATTATGATGTTACACCTAATCCTTGAAATGATAACAGGAAAAATATTACGTGACAGTGCTTTGAAATAATATTATTAGGCCTGTCAACTCACAATACTATTTTATTCATGACAACACAAAATATTGTATTGTGTTTTTGCATCACACGATCGCAATGACTATATGGAATGTTCATTGTGTTCACATTGTGTTGGTGACGATGAAGAGGGTGCATTTGGCTAGTCAGGTATGAAAATGTACGTATTCCTACGAAAAATAATATCTTAATTTAACTGGGAAATTCCCAGTTTTTGCGGTCTGTAGCATGGTGACCAACAACAGCCAACAACCTCCAACAACCCACGCTTATATGAAAAATAGAGGGCCAACTGACGGGATATCCCAACTACCACAGAGATGATGCAATTATTGCACCACCTCTGTAGAACCCCAGTATATTTCTACTTGTTTTCAAGTGCAATTATTGCACCACCTTGTTGGCCTATTCCAATGTACAAACATGTAGAAATGTTGTTGACATTTTGGCCTGAAAAAGCTTTATCTCCAAGAGGGAGGTTGTCTGCTCGAGCTATAAAGAAAATGCTGAGAAAATAACAAGAAAGAAAAATAATGACATTTTGAATTTATTAGAATAAATGTTAGAATAATTCAAAATTATCAGGAAAAGTGTATAGTGACAGATTTTCTGTTCAAAATACTAAGTTTCTCAAAAATTTGTCTGTTGCTCTACTGTCTACATGCATCGGAATAGTAAGAGATGAGGGTGCAATAATTGCACCACAAGAGCGGATTAACACGAAATTTCTTGTGCAATTATTGCACCACCTCTGGTAGTTGGGATGTAAAGTATTGTTCAATACCATAACCCTATTGTACCATAACCTTTCAGACAGATCCATGGGCCAAGATGGATTCCTGACATTGACACAAAGCAATTAATAACCTTATTCCTTTCAAACAATCCCTAGAAAAACTTGGCTTACTGTGGATATGGAGCAGTGCCCACTCCCTACTCTCATGACACATCATTGATGGACCCATCTTTGTCCTTGAAATGACAAGTCATGGATCCAGTTTTGAGCCTGTCACCGTTGAGAGTTCTACAACAGCAATCTTGTCATCCTTGGTGTGTTTATTGGTAGGGAAATGATTTTTGTAGAGTTGGCGAGTAAATTGAGGGATGCAATGGTGGGGAGATATTTTCATAATGCAGTTTGAGTATCAAATGGATGTGTATGTTCGAAGAGTAATGATATAACAGCTGAGGATGCAAAGAACTCTGAAAAATATGTGGGGATCTTCAAAATGATGTATGCTGCCCTTGATTTGGATACCAAGTGCACAATGTCAACAAACAATGTACTGTGACAAAAGTTATCCAGTATATGATCAGCAGACAATGCACTCAATTGCTGCTATACCCCATGCACCACCAATCTCCATGATGGAATGGGCAAAACTTGACCCAAGTATTTTACAACCAACTTGGTAGTTTGATGCAATGCAGGTAGGCATGAGGAAATTGCAATTGGGTGGGACTCAATCCAACTACATTCCACACAGTGAAAATCTTAATCATGGAAATGATGCAGACAAAGCAAAACTGCCCCAGGAAACAGCTTGCAACAAAACACATGCTGGGAAACAAGGTGGGCCATACAGAGTAGCTATATGAGGAAGGCAGGCAGGGCTGGTAATAGGAAGCATTCAGATGATGTGAAGATAACAAAATTTGTGGCAGTAACAGATGTCATAAGGCATTAATTGTTTTTGAAATAGGGTGGTCATGCTGCATGTTTATGCTGATTGTCTTCAGACATTTGAGTCATATTGTGTCATTTGGAGACAGTTTTGGTCATTTAGAGTCATTTAGAATCAGAATCAATCTGAACCAAACTATCTCAAAATTAATCAAAATGATTCTGATAGAATTTGAAATTGGCATCAATTATGGGTACTTGCATAGCTTGTGAAGTTGTGGAATTGTATATTCCCATCGACTTAAAGTGATTGTGGTATTGTGAAAATGGTATCCAATACATAAAATTAATTCATCTGTTTCAAAAAAATACCATTTGCTAGTTCTTCCTGAAGAATATTGCCTTTGGCAAAAGTTGCACATTTTTGGCACCTATCAAACTTTTCATAAATCTCCTAAAAAGGCCCACAACCATCCCCACACTAAAGTCCCATCCTCATTCCACTCATTGCTTTCCATTTCTATCCCCGCTCAGTAACCCACCAATTAATGTTATGCTTCTGTATGATGGTGCATAAATACTGTAAGTTTTTGTGTCATATAATTTGTTGTAAGAACTTTCCCTAAAGCTTTCAAACACATGAAGTCATGTAATGTTGTATTGTTTTGAAATGGAATAAAATTCTATTCAATGTGTCAGATTACAAGAATTAAGAATTTTGACATCTTGCTGAATGAATTAAGTAAGACTTGATTCATAGAAATACAGTGTATACTAAACATTTCTCAGCCAATAATATTTTCATTTGCTCAGTATCATGATAAGTGAATAAGGTACGTGCCTGTTTAAAAAGGATATGTACCAAACGTTACTCTGCTGATTCATGTTTTTCAATTTGATGCATGGTCAGGTGTGATTTTGGTGTTTTGAAATGGAGTTGGATTCTGTTTAGCTCTATCAGGTAAGCTGACATGAAATTTCTGCTTGACATAATCATGTTGAATGTCTTAGTTATGTTGTTGTTTCATATAAAATGCATTTTGATTGAAATATTTTGCAGCTACCTGTGTTCTATATGGAATCATGTGTGGTAATGATTTTTTAAATGGAATTGATTCTATTTAAAATCACTTTTCCAATTCTGTGTAATTGGCATTGAAGTTGGTATCATTCTGAATGAATAGGGTAAACGTTTGTTTTGTATGAGTATATTTCATATGAAATATTTTTCATCCAAAAAGGATTTTTCTTTCACATCAAATCATGTACTACCTGACAGAAACTGAAAAAATGAGGACTATGCCTTGGGATATTATGGCAGTTTTAAAAACCAGCAAGTCATTTAATATGTGCTTGGTATTGGTATTATGATGAATGATTAATGTAAGTTTTTGTTTCATATACCATATATGAAATATTTATTGGCTAATTATATGATAATTCCTATATTTTTCTATGAGATTGATTGTGTAGTCATGCCACACATGATCACATTTATTTTTCCAATCTGGGGCCAATTTATTGTTTGGTTTAACTCCTTTCAAAAAATGACGTTTTAGGACCTGATTACACCAAAACTGATGTAGTGATTGTTCATGATGTTTGCAACTGGAGCTAGTTTGTAAATTCCTATTTTGGTTGCTGTCTCAGAAACAAGTAACGATTAACAGATCGAAATTACTGCAGTAATTCCGGTCAGTTCCGGAAATATTATGGTAATTTTTGTCAAAATGAGTCTTATTTTGTGACGTCATGGTATCACAGTCCTAAACTATTAAGCAAAGTACTTCAGTAAGTCTTTCTCAGTAATATCGCGATCAGAGTAATGCGTTACTGCCAAAATTAGCAAATATTCTGGAGTATCCCTGAATTCACCAGAATTCCTCCGGAATTCTGCCAGAATTTACAGCATAGAACTGGAGTAGTCATAAGCATTATTCCATCAAATTTTTCATGTTTAAGTGTGTTGACATCCATATTCTCCATTTTCCTATTTTTATGTCTGTTATGGTTGTGCTTGGTTTTGGGTAATGGCAAAAATATCAACAACCTTGATTGAGCACAACAAATCATGCATGTTGTAGAATTTTTTGGTGGTGAGGGGTGCTTCTGCCTGATGATGGAAAAATGTGGTAGTGATATGTTTTAGGTTTTTACAAGGAATTCCACACTGATGTTGGTAAGGCTGTACAAAGCCAGTGTCACCAAGATTTTGGAAAAGTTACTAATCAACAGATCTGGCATAGAGAATTTGACTCCTCTTGTTGTGGTGTTCTGTTCCAAAAGAGTTGATGTCTCCTTTATGGAGACTGGGTGGTCTAAAATGTGTAGTGGGTGGAACATTCACTGAGCTTGGGAAAGTTCACTATTTCTTATTTTTCTGAAGAATACACCTTTTCCACAACATTTTTTTCATCCAGACTTTACATTCTGTGTCCAGTAACCTGTGTGCAACAAGAGAAATTTGAAATTTATGTGAGAATGAAGTATAATGGTAGATTATGTAGTTAAGTCAAGGGAAATCCTTGGTACCATTCAGGAGAAAATGAGCATCTGTCACCAGGTTTACACCAAACCAAAGTATCTTCAGCATAAACCAACTGCAGACAAATGCAACAGTGAGCCTTGCAAACAAGATACACAAGATGGGGGTCAAACAGCCCACTGGTTTGAAGGAAGTTCTTTGGAAAAGTTCATTGGTGCAATCCTGATTAGTGCCCATCTGCCATTCTCAAAGCCTTTGTCATGTTTCTTGCTGCATCACTCCAACAAACACACATCACGTATCACTATGTAGATATACTGCAGGCCATCTTATAATAGAGTAGAGTCTCAGACTCCAACAAACACTTAACTTACCATATTGTAGGTTTTCAGTGCCTAAGAGGAAGGTACGGTATATATGCAGTGCATCTCAACCACCCCTTCTACAAAAAGCTTTAGTGCATGTACTTGCTTATATCTTGCAGTTGTTTGTGTGCAGTTTTTGCCAGAACAAAGATCATGGCAGGACAATGAACTCTTGGCTCTTGCACTGCACACAAATTGTTAGTAAGGCTCGTAAGACTGTTAGTTAAACTGTAAGTATGACTTTTTACTTACACGGTCGGTTCAAGGGGTGGAGTCATGAATTCTTTCTCACTTCTTGCTAACTGTTAGTAAGGTTTTGGGGACAATGTTTGACTTGGACGGGCTGCTTACAATTTTGCTAACAGAGAGATCTAAACGATTATTTTTTGAAATAACTAGCTGCTTTTAGAGCTAAGACACCTTAGCCCAATGGAGTCATTCCAATCATTTCTCTCATGCAGCACAACGTATTCATGAGGTTTGATCAGATTTCAGTATGATATATATTATATCATACCATATATATATAGGCCCGCTAAGTGTGATAACACATCCATCCAGAATAATGCAACTTATATCCTCACCGCACACACCCCCTCGAGCCCACTTGCAGTTGCTTCTCTCTGACCACACTGTCACAAATACAGAATGAATTCTGAGGAGCAGAATAAGATACAAAATCGATTACACTCTTGGCACAAGAAGAAAAATATCAAATGCCCCAGCTGCAAATCATCTTTATTTCACTTTGACGGAAGGCCCTACTTCTCATCTGCACACATTGTAAATGAAATTGTGGTACTCCATCATTCACCATGTCCTTCTTCTATTGGAAATTGTGGAAAAGCGCTTTTCTTTTGCTTGTCCTGTGGGAGTCAAAGTTCCCATACGTCTGGGAGACTGCAAGATAAAGGATGCAAATGTGTACGACGCAATGACATCAACATTGCCCCAAAACACCGTCCCAAAACTTACCCAATATGGGAAACGGGGGATAGCAATGTGGAAAACTATGAGGATCTTGTTGGATACGGTCTCGGCACAACTTCTCCGCCCAATTCTGATCGGCGGTGAGATTTGCAAGTTGACTCAACAATGGACAAGGAAAAAACCCAACAGAACAGAGTGGAGTTAGCAATGAACACCTTCTTGGAGTTGAAGATGGGGGGATGGGAAGTTGAATTCCATCCCAGTAGTGGCGCAGGAATTTCTGACACACGAGGTCTTATTTCTTGTCATTCCGATAGGAACAACCTCCTCAATATTCTGGGAAACCGTAATGAATGGCCTAGTGGTAGTGCAAGATTTTTTATGAGGGACCACAAGAATCAAGGGGATGGATTAAAGGGGTTGGTTTTCAATTCTGTCATTGACTCAAAAGTCTATAGTGATTTCTCCTTGCTATCAGTTGAAGACATATTTTGTCCATCTCCACATTGTGTCAGTGTACTATGGACTCCCCACCACAAAATCCGTTGACCTAGCAACTATGACCCTTCACAATATCTCCCAACACAATGAACTCATCCAATCTGAGAAGAAAGCACTGTCTGAAAATTATCAGAATTCCATCGTTCAGGTGCTTGCGGCCCGTGGAATCGACAAACTGGAAGTATCATCAATAGTACAGGAAATAAATGATTGTGTTCAGACAGCATGGCAGATTCATGGTGATAAGCCATCTTCCATCAAAGCCCCGTTGAATCATAAGACAGTCCGATCAGTCTATACAGAAGGACAAAATTCTATTGTCAAAAATTTACCTATTCCAACAGTCAGTATTAGTCAAAAGGCTGCTTACATCCCAGCCAAAGAAATCATCAATCACATTTTATCAATGGGGATAGATGTAATGTTCTTCCGTGCTGGGCATGAAGATGACTGGGTAGATCAATCGTCATTATGGGACGAAATTCCTATGCAATCTTCACCAAAATGTTTCAACTATGACAGATATCCCGATTGACACCCAAATCCTCCTTGTAAGAGTATGGTCAGATGGATTCGAGGCTCATCAGATCAAAGGAAAGAATGAATTCAACAGTCTGCAGATGTTCACACTGACTGTCATTGCCCCCAACTATAAAAATACCAGCCGCCATACAGCACCCTTTGTTTTGTGCTTTCAGAGACAAAACCAAAATGATATTCTCATCCAGCTGCTCAAGGAGTTGAAAGATCTTCAATCTCCAACACTCAGATACTGGGGAGGGAAGGAAAATAAGGTATACCCAACAATGGTGTTTCTTGAAATGATAAGCAATGATTATGTAGAACGGTGCTCAAACACTTGTACCACTCAAAATGGTACATTCACTCACAGATGGAGACATTCGTCGCAACCCACCGGCTGTCAACTCTGTGCAATTGCATTCCATACCCTGAAGGATTGATTCCAAAGAAAACCTTTCTCGCCAAGTTTGGTTAAACTTAGCAAAGGGACAGTAACTCTTTGAGACATCCCTTGTGTCGAATGCAAAATACAATGCAAATCAGGATCTGAGATGCCTGAAGAATTCCACATCATTTTCATCCAAGTTGGTTTTCTCTGCCGTCTTTTGCATATAACTGGCAATACTGGAAACACTATTGCTGTCAGAATCATAGCTCTTGTCATTATCATGGCAACTCTGTAATACCAGTTGCTTAGCTTCAATCAGAGCTTCCACAGCTCTGCGAGCTTTGACGGCAGCATTGTCCCTCTTGACAAGCCAATCTTCATCCAGTACCATGTTTCTTCTCAAATAACCCATGTTCATTGAAGGATACAATTGAGCAACGGATGCCAAGTACTCCTCTCTGGTAAATTTTGGAAGTGTTGCATGAGCACTGGGTGCTGCAGTTTGCGCGGCAGCTGGTGGGCATGCAGCCACTTCATGGGAGTCTTCGGAGGGAGCACTGGGGGCGTCTGGTGGGCAAGCTGGTTTCGAAGCCCCGTGTGGACGATCTGCAACAGAGATGCCAGGCTCAGATTTCGAATTATCAACAACCTTATGCTCTGGGTCATCAGCGGAAAGAGTAAGATTATGCTCTGGAGTAGGGAACAGCAAGGTATCCATCTGTTGGCAGCTTTCATATTCCACTGATCCAAAGCGGATGTAATGCAACATGCAGACCTTATCCCTTGCATCTGCTAACACCTCATTTTCCTCCACAACATCCACATCATGATCATCAAGTTTGTACCATTGTGATGATGCAAAATTACAGATGTATCCATAATAGTGAGCACTATTGGGGGCCTCGACGTCTGTTGCTTCCAACTCCTTGTTTCCCTCTTGGTGAGCAACGTCTTCTGTTGCTGCCAACTCTTTTCTAGATCCTTTTTTCCACCTTTTTTCGACCTTTATTCCCCTTCTTCTCTTTGTCCTCCTTCCCCGTCTCATCTTTTTCCTCTCCCAGGTAAACTCCTCCTTGACCTTCATGAATGGAGATGAATCTGAGCCTGTACTTGAGGACTTCATTGGGAGTTGGTTCTTCCGAGGATTGCAATTGATTCATTTCAAAAACCTAACAAATATAATGTAATCAATACCATGTGAGATTCCAACAAAATAGTTTGATTCCTAATTGCCAATGCAATCATTGCAATGTTCTTACCTCGGGAAAGTTGAAGCTTTTATTTAGATTGATTTCTGTGTAGTTGCCATCAATTGGATGATAAATTATTTGATAGATCCCTAGCACCAATATTGGGGGAAGACTTTAAAAACAATCCCAGTGTTGGCCTTGACCGAATTAACCTCATCAGGTTTCCAGTCTGAAATGACTTCAGCATTAGCCTCGGCCTTATCGAAATATTTCTCTCTCAAAGCTTTCAGGAGATCCCCTCTGTTGATTGACATGAAAAATAAATGAGGGATTGCATGGGGATAAAACTGTAGCATGCAGGTGATGACTCACTTCTTTAGATCTTCTTCATTAATTAGAAGACAGCTTTGAATAAGGGATTCTTTACTTTCCCTAGCCTTGGCTTGGGAGTTGGGTTCAACAATCTCGTGGTAAAATGTATTTATTTCAACCTTGTACAGGTGAGAAACTTTGAGAATGTCAAAGTAATGGTGGAAGAGAATCGTCCAGCATTCATCGATAGCCTCGTTTTGTGCTTGAGACAGATTAAGAACGTTACAAAGCCTTGCCATTTTAGTTTTCAAAGCCGTCCTTGTCGTCAACAAATGTGTCATTTTTTCTTCAATACTTTTTTCATACTGGAGAGCAGTTGTTTCAGACACTTAATACCTTCAAACAGTCTCATAGGGGACTTTTTTCCCCGGAGAAATCAATGGCGTAAATTTTTTTTCTGTCTTTCTTAGTTAGTTTGGCATCGTTCAATCCATTTGTGAGGGGCGCTACCCAAAATGTTATCTGCACGAGCGTTGTGAGGTAGCAGGTGTTTCCAAGGTTTGGTATCCCGGGCGGCATGATGGCAGTGGATGAAACCGTGGATGGTGAGGGAAGAGTTGGGACCCTAGGCTGGACTGCCGGAGGGATGGCAGAAGGTGCACTTCCTGGTGCATCAGATGAACTCTCCACCTTGACATACCACAGTTCCAAACTGTTACATCCCCTTGCATATTGGGAAATTTTATCATTTGACTTGACCATTTGAATCCTTTTTTGGGGATTCAGCATTCCGTCATAGATGACATGATTCCCATGTGGATTTTTGGCGTCCACACTAATTCCTCTATAGTGAGATCCATTATACAGAATCACACTTGCAAGGGTATATCGAATGGCTGGGGAAGGACCACTTGTTTGGGAATGTCATCAAGGGTATGAAAGACAAGTACTCCTGTGTGACAATGGATTGTCATCACCCAAGGACAAGGAGAAATGGAATGTGCCTGTCTGGACCCATTTTGCGGACAATGATCATAATCCATCTCACTTGTGTAGTTTTTGGGTTCATTATCTGCAATAGCTTTCTCCCTCTGGCATGGTCTTACATTCGTTGGAAACTTCTCGTTAATGGTCTCTTGGACTGACATTGTTGGTGCATGATTGAGATGTACAGGGTACCATTTTTGATAGACATGCTTTTTTGATTGCGTTTCAAAGTAATGATGCAAGGGGCAACTCTCTCCCATCTTTGAACAGACTTCCCAAATCACCTGCTTTGAGCCATATGCCTTAAATAATTCGTGAAATGGCCTATATTCATTGAAGTTTCCTTCACAACTCCAATGTTCTGTGTTCCCAATTCTTTTGACCCTTCCTTGTAGTTTGTTAGCTATCTGGGGATCATCGAAGCACCTATCTGACAGCACATCATGGCGGGCTTTATCGAAATCTCCTCTCCTGATGCAAATCAGAGTGTCCAGGAGGAGCAAATCCTCCTTCACAACAGAATGGGGAACAAAGCACCTGATCCACAGGAAGAAGATCATTTGAAGATTGGTATCAATGGGGCAAGTGTTTGTTACTTGGGATTGGATATTGGAGTAGGGAGGCTTGTATCTATAAGACCATTTGATTGCCGGCAGTTCTAACAGGGCAGTAATGGACAGATCCTAACAAGAAAAGAGATATGTGTATTTGAGAAACACTAAATCATACAAAAACAAAAGAAAGTGATTTTTCTTACAGAAGGAGGATTTGATTCAACAGCTTTACTTGCAGTGCAGTCGCTGAGCTTATTGAGGATGGCATGGCCTTCTCGGGGGGCATTACTTTCTCAGGAGTAAGGTCTGGCGAGCTGGGTAATGGCGATTATGTGGGAGATTCTATAATTGTTCTTCTCTTTCTGGCTTCAAGCTGAGATTTTTTTCAGAGCATCAAGCCTTTCTAATTCTTATTTCTGAAGTTTCCTATTCTCCTCATCCTTCTTCTTCGTCTCTTTCAGTTTTCGTTCTTCTTGCAGTTTCCGCATGACTTTTCTCACCTCGAGCGGTGTCTTGTTTATTATCGGCCAAAGGGCCTTCCAAGATTCCTCATCAAATAATAGTGGAACAGTGGGGAAACAGGCAAAACTTTCGACAGTAATATTCCAGTCTTCAACTTGTTTCACTGAAAGCCCCTTTTCTCTCAGTTTTGCGGTTATATCTGTATATGGGTAAAAAAAGCATCAGTAAAAAGTACGAGTGCAAGCAGGCTGAAGGGAAATGCAATCTTACTCTGATACATACTAAGGCAAACGCCTGATATTGGGTTCAGGAAATCATCTTTAAAATTGCTGTATTTCCACCTATCGAAAGCCACCTTAAACTTTGATTTGAAGCTAGACTTTTGGGCCCTCTTGACACCTTTGAAGTCGTCAAGGCTAACTCCGGTAAAACCAAGGTTGTGTACTCTAGTGGCATCAACCGATGGATCTATTTGATCCCTTGTGTCATTGAATCTCTTTCCAGTGTCGATGTGATCATGCATCCGGATGAGAATAGTTGTCATGGACTTATCTTCCTCTGACAGAGTTCCGCCGGTTGAATCCATTTTTCCAACCAAAGGACATATTACCATGATAGTGTATTCACATGACAGTAGTGCGCTAACTCTGAAACATAAGTTAGAAATCTGGTCGAAAGCCTCCTTAGAAGCCCCATGTTTAAGAGTTTCGCAAGTCCGATCAGGATTAAAGTTACGCACTGGATCAAAAATATTGCTCTTGGGGAATGGCCTCCACGGGAGTATGCCGCTCTGTAAACTTACATCCATTGTGATTCGGGCGGTGGACGACGGAAGTGAATTGGAGGTATCAGGGGGAGCCAAGCAACAACAAGTCTCAAAATACGAAAAACGGCCAAGCAAAAAACAGAATCTCGTTTCGTCCAAAGAGTCCACACCCGCGAAGGATACTGGTACTACAGTGACAAGACCAAGATCCCAGTTTAACACAGAACAATCAATCGAATCTGAAAATGTGTCACCCCCTCACGTTTCCGTTCCCGCGTTGATGGGCAGAGGAAACAATCTGGATGTGATTCGGGCGGTGGAAGATGGAAGTGAATTGGAGGTAGCAGGGGGAGCCGAGCAACAACAAGTCTCAAAATGCGAAAGACGGCCAAGCAAAAAACAGAATCTGGCTTCGTCCAAAGAGTCCACACCCGCGAAGGATACTGGTACTACAGTGACAAGACCACGATCCCAGTTTAACACAGAGCAATCAATTGAATCTGAAAATGTGTCGCCCCTCACGTTTCCGTTCCTCGTTGATGGGCAGAGGAAACAATGTGGATGTGATTCGGGCGGTGGACGACAGAAGTGAATTGGAGGTAGCAGGGGGAGCTGAGCAACAACAAGTCTCAAAATGCGAAGGACAGCCAAGCAAAAAACAGAATCTGGTTTTGTCGAAAGAGTCCACACCCGTAAGGATACTGGTACTACAGTGACAAGACCACGATCCCAGTTTAACACAGAGCAATCAATTGAATCTGAAAATGTGTCGCCCCCTCACGTTTCCGTTCCCGCGTTGATGGGCAGAGGAAACAATGTGGATGTGATTCGGGCGGTGGACGACGGAAGTGAATTGGAGGTAGCAGGGGGAGCCGAGCAAGAACAAGTCCCGAAATGCGAAGGACGGCCAAGCAAAAAACAGAATCTGGTTTTGTCGAAAGAGTCCACACCCGCGAAGGATACTGGTACTACAGTGACAAGACCACGATCCCAGTTTAACACAGAGCAATCAATTGAATCCGAAAATGTGTCGCCCTCAAGTTTCCTCTCCCGTTGATGGGACAAAAAGACAATGGAAAACTGTTGCATACAGGGATGGGGGATTTGATGTTTGGCATAAAACCATCCCAGTGTATTCAGTCCCCCCCAAGTTGGAGGAGGGAGCGGTGGCAATGGACTGGCGATGGAGCAAAGAATTCTGGGATGTAGAAAATAAGGCAGCATGCATGATTAAGGCTTATGTTTGAAGGTATGTTATGTAGTTGCTCTATATGAACATTGTACATATCACGTACAATATCACATATTGATTCTGCTGTAGATTCAACAGAACGCTTGCATCATCGCACAGCTCAATATAATATTATATTCTGTTTGACCCCCTCCATGTTTATCACCATTGTGGCATTTGGTCACTATCGGCAGCAGGATGCATGGTTATTAAGATGGATGATGCCATCATGTATAATTTTGGGGGCGATATCCATACTGGGTCAGATATCACGTCCCTGACTCCCCCACCTTCAGAATGTCCGACCACCTTCCCTTCCCTTCCCTCCAAATGCCTATCGTCCAATGACATCGAGCAGAGCCCCCCTTCCTCCACACAGTTGCCCCGACCCACTCCTTGTCATCCCCGTCTTCCTCCACTTTGCATGCTTTCCGTGGCGATGTACGAAATATCATCGGAAACAAATAGCAATCCGCCTTCCGCAACACTCTCCCCAATCCTGGACCCTCTTGTGTTGCCTATAGGAGGAGCCCAACTGGAAATCACTCATCCCATGCCATTAATACGCCTGCTTCAAAATATTCCAGTGCATCCTCGTTGGGCTCAAATTTTCCGTCAGCAGTGAAGTCATCTACAGCAGATTATTCAATGACTGCTCCAACAAGTCAAACCCCCTCCCATACTCCATGTACTCGTAACCCATCAACTTACTCAAGAGCATCCTCCTTGACATCAAGCCATCAAACTACAGGGTCATCATCTCAAGTGCATGTACCAAGTGATACCCAATCGTCACTGTTGCCTACCTCAACGAACCAAATTCCCATGACATCACCCAACTCTAACCTAAGTTCTGATGATCTGATGGGGATAATAAATGGAAAACTACCAGAGTTGTTACCTCTTCTGAATGACTTTCTCCCAGCAAAGAAAAAAATTATTGATCAAAAACATGGCGATAAAATGTGGAGATATGCTGTACACTTTGATAGAAGCCTTCCAGAAAAAAAATCCTTCTTATTCTCAAATGGAATCCTTCATGGAGAAGATCAATATTTTTTATGAAGAAGCCAATGATAATCTGACCAAATGTCTGTTGTCGCATTTGATGGTACATTGTTTATTTGTCAATTTTATGATTCTTTGAATTAATCCGCCATCTGCTACATGTTACTCAATCGAATTAAGACGAGGGCAAAGTTTTATAATCTTAATGTAGAAGGAAGCAGTATTGAGAGTATCCACAATGCTGTCCTATCGTCCAGTCATATTTTGGATGACAATTATCTTGAGCGAGTTCTTGACATCCTAAAACATCCGCACAAGAAGGAGAGGGCATGGTTTGATCGAGCAAAAGTTGCTCTTGAATCAAAATTCAAGGTCAAGTTGCCAGATAACCAAAAACATTTCGTATACAAGATAGCAGACCATCTTTTCAACAATACATTCAATCAAAGGATGAGGAGGGGTATGTTACATAATGTTGGGGAGTATGGTATGAAAGGATATATCCCAAAATAGCCCAAGTAGATAGTGGGAAGGAGATGAGTTTTGATACCCTGTCAAGGGTCCAGTGGTTGTTGAGAAAAAGGTAATAGCAGTTCTGGGATTTCCGTATCATGAATACATTGTCAGGAGAGCAGGTGGAGTTCCAAGATGCCTACCAACAAAAGATGAGCTCTCCAAGGCAATTCAATTCTTACCTGAAGACCAATTTGTAGATCAAATGAGGGTATATTATAAAAGATACCATGTTGGAAATGAGGTGAAAACAAAATGATTCGAAGTTGGACATTTTTTTGACAATCTGAACAGTCATTTTCATTCATCCCTTGTCAATGAACAGGTCATGACCAGAGATGATTTTGGACAACATGGTTTAGAGTACTATGACGTGAAATGTAAGAGCACTGCTACCAAAAATATAGCTGTGGTTATAGTTGCAGAAGAGGCCAACTATAGGTGCCTGTATGTAGGCTCAGGTATGTCTAAAAAATGATTCCAATTTATATGTATTTAATTCCTATGTGAACTTGTTTTTGCTAGTTGATCATCGTGCGAAATATTTTTGCAACTATAACTCTTATCTTCGATATGCAGTTTTTACTATAGGCCAACTATAAGTCCTTATAGTTAGGCCCCTAACTATAGATTCTAACTATAAGTCAACTATAGATTGCGTTTGGAACTGAAAAAGCAACTCCGACCAGTGGTAGGAGTAACATTTTGAGAACTTCTTTGCTCCAGCAAAAACTATTTTATACATTAGCCATTTGTTCAAATTATGCACAAAATCCGGCTTGGTGTGATCCAACATAATTCAATCTTATAATTTACTGCAGACTATAATATGAAAACATGAGTCTGGCATGAATCGCATCACAAATCGATCGACAATAAAGCTAGAAGCTAGACACTTTGCTGTCAAATAAACAAAGTATCCTGCACTACTACCTGCATGCAATCTATATTTCCCTGTTAAGTCATCCAGCTGCTAAGGTCCATTAACCAATCTAAGTTTGTCGTGTCTAACGGGATTCCTTGATTTTTGTCAAAAGAACGGAAATTAATACCAGGTATTTTATATGAGCAGCAAAAAACAAAAAGACTCTCACACGGAAGGTGTCACCTTTTCATGTGTTGCATTTTTAGTGCACAAATGATTAGTGTGGGTTGCAAATGTTTTAGGAAGAAATCAAATTTTGGTCAGAAATAAAATCAGTTTGTCAAGAGATGGTAGATATGACAACTTTTCAACGCACCACAGTGTTCACCAAAACACCGGAATCGATAGGATCTGCCTATGCCCCCTGCAAATGGTTCATGCAAAAAGTCAATAACTCTGCAGGAAAAAAGAAGCAAAGAATTAGAACATACAACTTACACTGTTTTTTTGTGCTAACAACATATTCGTTGGCCCCCCATCATCATCTGAACATAAAACGAATGGCAATATAAAGAAAAGAAAATAAGCTACAATATGTTGAGAATGCCAATGCAATCAAAATTTCCCCTTACCCAACACCGCATTCCCCTTACATTCCCCCTCTCTCTAATGAAACTGATGAATGATACCTGAAACAACCAAATACTTGATCGTAGAAAATTTCCAAATACAAAGAAATTGCACCTACCTCATACATGACATTCCCCACTCTACAATGCCTTTTGTCCCTCTGCTCCCCATGGGCTGCACTGCCCACATCTATCCTGCTGCTCCCCAAGAGCTGCCGCGAAGTTGCCACTGCTCCCTGCAGCAGTTGCCGCTGCTCCCGCAGTGCTTGCCGCCACAAGCCCTCCAGATGCTCGTCTTATCCTCACAAGCCTCCCTGCCGCTCCTCTGCCCCCACAGCTCCTCCGTCCCCACAGCTCCTGTGTCCACACCCACCCCGTCCACGCACCGCTCTCCTCTGCTGGTATATCGCAACAACACAGGAGGCCACATAACTGAAACACCTATAATACACCAAGCCAAAGGGCCACACGAGCCATTGACACCGAAATCAAGTATCTCATTCTCGCCGTTCTGTTTCCCATTCCCCCATCAATGTACATGGAATATGTGCCTCATGATGTTGGTGATTGATGTAACTTAAAAAAATGACAACCAATGGTGTAACGGAAAACAAATAATACCTTTAGTATGTATTTCTGATAAATATAAAATTTCCTTCAATACAACATGTATCTCGTCAAACACATTAGATACAAAAAGGTCGACATAAAAGACTAGGTACAGTAGAAAATATATATAATATTTTGTCTTGACACGCGGAATTCTCAATCCCCAAACAGGATTGAGCCCCATCAACACCACATATCATCTTGTCATTCTCTGAGCCTTCATCCCGCCATCGTTTGAACCCTCCTTGCACCATCATTTCAGCCATCATTGTGCCATCGTTCGAGCCATCCTTGCTCGTTCAAGCCATCATCGCTCTCCCAAATTCGAGCCGGCCTTGCTTGTGCGCTTGTTCGAGCCAGCATCGCCGTCACGTGTTCGAGCCCGCATCGATCTCTCAAAGTCGAGCCCGCATCGCTGTTGCAAATTCGAGCCTGCATCACTCTCTCTTGTTCGAGCCAGCATTGCTGTCGCAAATTCGAGCCGACATCGATGTTGCAAATTAATTTGAGCTGGCATTGATGTCGCAAATTAATTCGAGCCGGCATCGCTCTCCCTTGTTCGAGCCGGCATCGATGTCGCAAATTCGAGCCGGCATCGATGTCGCAAATTCGAGCCGGCATCGATGTCGCAAATTCGAGCCGGCATCGATGTCGCAAATTTGAGCTGGCATCGCTGTCGCAAATTCGAGCCTGCATCGCTCTTGCACATTGGAGCCGACATCGCTCTTGCAAATTTGAGCCGACATCGCTCTTGCAAATTCGAGCCGCATCGCTCTTGCAAATTGGAGCCGCATCGCTCTTGCAAATTGGAGCCTGCATCGCTCCGCTTGTTTGAGACGTCATCATTTTTGCTCGTTCGAGCCTGCATCGCTCTCGCAAATTCGAGCAGTCATCGTGCCATCGATTGAGCTGTCATCGCTCATCAATCAAGCCATCTTTGTGCCATCAATTGAGCCATCTTTCTGCCAACAAGTGAGCCATCTTTGCGTCATCGTTCGTGTCTATCGAGCCGCAAAAATCAACCAACCCCCGGTGGGTTTGTTTTGCCCTGAGGCCATCAAGTCAACAAGACCTGTGGTTCATTCCTTGAAGTCAGCATTTTGACTGTGTTCACGAGTCTTAATACCATCGAACCAGTCATAATGTGGTCATGCATATAGTCAGGAGTGTACTATTGCAACAGACCATGTCTTCAAGTGGTATGAGCTCTTGTCTGTGTTGTGTTTCAGAAGCTTCACGCCGCTGTGCAGCTCCAAGTTTCTACTGAATTGCTGTCGTCGCCCAAGGTCAAGGCTAAGGCTAATACTTCCATGGCCAGATCATCCATAATTGTTCGTTCATGCCATTATGGTGGTCTTCAAGTTGTATGAACTCTTGTCTGGCCATTGTTGTTTGTTCCTTGTTTGAGACAACTTTGTCCTTAACTAATAGTACTAGAAATTGCTTTGACTACAGATTCTGGGTTGATTCTGCAGTCAGACATACATGTCCCTTACCCAATTTTAATTGGGTTATGAGCTCAAAACAAATAGGTAATACCTGACTGGTATCAGGATGCTTAGTAATTTCCTTATGCTGCTCAATGTTACTTGTTCTTCCAGCATTTAATTGAGTACCTAACTCAAATAAGGATGCTAAGTAATTTCCTAAAGCTGTGCATGTTACACATTGTTACTTGTTCTTTTAGCATTAGTATCTCTTTATCATAAAATATTGTCAAAGATTCATTACAATATGCATAACGCTAAAGAGAGCCTACATCAAGTGAGTCATCATTGGTTCAAACCAATGCAAAGATAAATCCAATTCAAATCAAAGGTAAATTCAAACAATCCATGAAAGGAAACTTATTTCTAAGACCACGATAAGATTCCACCAAAGAACAACAAATAAAAGCCAACACACTGTGTGAGTCACAGTGATCATAGCATCCACCAGGAGCTTGGTGTCCAACCAAGTCACAAGCCTGGCATCCAACCAAGTCTGGAGTGTGGCATCCATCCAAGCCACGAAGACAAAGTTGCATGGCCGGTTTAAGCAATCCTGCAACACTACCACCAACACAATTACACTAGTAAATTGCAACCCCTCCTCATCCAAACACATGAGACATCAACACAATTCGTGTCCTTTCTCAGTTTTGAGGTGCTGTACGTATCACTACATATGCTTGAGTGATCATGGCCAGAGTTCATGGCCAGAGTTCACATCCTACAGGAGCGAGAAGATGCTGTCCCCCTGTATGTCTTCTAAGTAATGCATGAGTGATCAGGGGCAGATTTCACATCGCTAAGGACACCAACACAACTGCTTTATTGTAAATTGCAACAGTCGCAGCATTCCGAGACAAACCAATGAGACACTACCACAGAACATGTCCTTTCAAACTTGTCAATGAAACATGTCCTTTCAAATTTGTGAGGTGCAGCTTTGAGAAAATACTGTCCGCCGGTACGTTTTACAAGTCAACCTGAGTGATCAGGGCCAGAGTTTGTGTCCGGAAGGAGCCCAGAGTCTAACCAAGCCACAAAGACAAAGTTGAATGACTGGTTCAAGCAAATGCAACACTAACACCGAGACATATGTACTTGTAAATTGCTACCCTCACCCTCAACAAAGAGGTACAGCTTGGTACAATAGTAGCACAGCATCCAACCAAGCCGCCAACTTTGCTTAAGTAATATCAAACAAAAAGGCAATATACCATACCGTAATATTGATTGTTGCATCCAACTGTAGTCTATCATCAGAGATTCACAATTTCCAACAAAAAATCATACCAAAAATGTGCTGATTGTGATTGAAAATAACTTTGCACCCTCAACAAAGAGATACAGCTTGGTACCATAGTAGCACAGCATCCAAACAAGCGGCAAACGTTGCTTGGGGTTTATGACAGAGACTGCCCCACTCGCTATTGAAAATAAAGTCCCTCCAAGACACCCAACACAAAACGCCACCCTCAGTTACCGTCATCCCCCCGGTCGTGCCATGCAGCTTTAAGGAGAAAACTGTCCCCTCTGTACGTCTTACTGACAATGCCTGAGTGGTCAGGGCCAGAGATCGCGTCGGTAAGGAGCACGACGTCCAACCAAGCAACAAAGACAAAGTTGCGTGGCAGGGTTCAAGTAATCCCTCAAAACAAACACAGACACTTCCCCACCCGCTATTGAAAATAAAGTCCCTCCAAGACACACAAGACAAAATGTCATCCTCAGTTACCGTCATTCCCCTCCCGTTCCATGCAGCTTTGAGGAGAAAACTATCCCCCTGTACGTCTTACTGACAATGCCTGAGTGGTCAGGGCCAGAGATCGTGTCGGTAAGGAGCACGACGTCCAACCAAGCGACAAAGACAAAGTTGCGTGGCAGGGTTCAAGTAATCCCTCAAAACAAACACAGACACTTCCCCACTGGCTATTGAAAATAAAGTCCCTCCAAGACACCCAAGACAAAATGTCACCCTCAGTTACCGTCATCCCCCCGTGCAATGCAGCTTTGAGGAGAAAACTATCCCCCTGTACGTCTTACTGACAATGCCTGAGTGGTCAGGGCCAGAGATCGTGTCGGTAAGGAGCACGACGTCCAACCAAGCGACAAAGACAAAGTTGCGTGGCAGGGTTCAAGTAATCCCTCAAAACAAACACAGACACTTCCCCACCCGCTATTGAATTGAAAATAAAGTCCCTCCAAGACACCCAAGACAAAATGTCACCCTCAGTTACCGTCATCCCCCTGGTCGTGCCATGCAGCTTTGAGGAGAAAACTATCCCCCTGTACGTCTTACTGACAATGCCTGAGTGGTCAGGGCCAGAGATCGTGTCGGTAAGGAGCACGACGTCCAACCAAGCGACAAAGACAAAGTTGCGTGGCAGGGTTCAAGTAATCCCTCAAAACAAACACAGACACTTCCCCACCCGCTATTGAAAATAAAGTCCCTCCAAGACACCCAAGACAAAATGTCACCCTCAGTTACCGTCATCCCCCTGGTCGTGCCATGCAGCTTTGAGGAGAAAACTATCCCCCTGTACGTCTTACTGACAATGCCTGAGTGGTCAGGGCCAGAGATCGTGTCGGTAAGGAGCACGACGTCCAACCAAGCGACAAAGACAAAGTTGCGTGGCAGGGTTCAAGTAATCCCTCAAAACAAACACAGACACTTCCCCACCGGCGCTATTGAATTGAAAATAAAGTCCCTCCAAGACACCCAAGACAAAATGTCACCCTCAGTTACCGTCATCCCCTGGTCGTGCCATGCAGCTTTGAGGAGAAAACTATCCCCCTGTACGTCTTACTGACAATGCCTGAGTGGTCAGGGCCAGAGATCGTGTCGGTAAGGAGCACGACGTCCAACCAAGCGACAAAGACAAAGTTGCGTGGCAGGGTTCAAGTAATCCCTCAAAACAAACACAGACACTTCCCCACCCGCTATTGAATTGAAAATAAAGTCCCTCCAAGACACCCAAGACAAAATGTCACCCTCAGTTACCGTCATCCCCTGGTCGTGCCATGCAGCTTTGAGGAGAAAACTATCCCCCTGTACGCCTTACTGACAATGCCTGAGTGGTCAGGGCCAGAGATCGTGTCGGTAAGGAGCACGACGTCCAACCAAGCGACAAAGACAAAGTTGCGTGGCAGGGTTCAAGTAATCCCTCAAAACAAACACAGACACTTCCCCACCCGCTATTGAATTGAAAATAAAGTCCCTCCAAGACACCCAAGACAAAATGTCACCCTCAGTTACCGTCATCCCCCGGGTCGTGCCATGCAGCTTTGAGGAGAAAACTATCCCCCTGTACGCCTTACTGACAATGCCTGAGTGGTCAGGGCCAGAGATCGTGTCGGTAAGGAGCACGACGTCCAACCAAGCGACAAAGACAAAGTTGCGTGGCAGGGTTCAAGTAATCCCTCAAAACAAACACAGACACTTCCCCACCCGCTATTGAAAAAATAAAGTCCCTCCAAGACACCCAAGACAAAATGTCACCCTCAGTTACCGTCATCCCCTGGTCGTGCCATGCAGCTTTGAGGAGAAAACTATCCCCCTGTACGCCTTACTGACAATGCCTGAGTGGTCAGGGCCAGAGATCGTGTCGGTAAGGAGCACGACGTCCAACCAAGCGACAAAGACAAAGTTGCGTGGCAGGGTTCAAGTAATCCCTCAAAACAAACACAGACACTTCCCCACCCGCTATTGAATTGAAAATAAAGTCCCTCCAAGACACCCAAGACAAAATGTCACCCTCAGTTACCGTCATCCCCTGGTCGTGCCATGCAGCTTTGAGGAGAAAACTATCCCCCCTGTACGTCTTACTGACAATGCCTGAGTGGTCAGGGCCAGAGATCGTGTCGGTAAGGAGCACGACGTCCAACCAAGCGACAAAGACAAAGTTGCGTGGCAGGGTTCAAGTAATCCCTCAAAACAAACACAGACACTTCCCCACTGGCTATTGAATTGAAAATAAAGTCCCTCCAAGACACCCAAGACAAAATGTCACCCTCAGTTACCGTCATCCCCCTGGTCGTGCCATGCAGCTTTGAGGAGAAAACTATCCCCCCTGTACGTCTTACTGACAATGCCTGAGTGGTCAGGGCCAGAGATCATGTCGGTAAGGAGCACGACGTCCAACCAAGCGACAAAGACAAAGTTGCGTGGCAGGGTTCAAGTAATCCTGCAAAACAAACACAGACACTGCTCTGCCCACTATCAAAAATAATGTCCCTCCAAGACACCCAGGACAAAATGTCACCTTCAGCTACCTTTCTCCCCCCGGCTTGTGTCATTGCACTGGAGCCTGAAAAACTAGCAATGGAGTCTGCAAAATACTTCTAACAGCGCCTGGACAAAAACTCTCTGCAAAAAAGCATTGGAACTAACAGCTAACGCCCAGCATGCTTGTTGCAGCGGAGGAGCCTGTGAAAAACTGGCAGTCAGTGGAGCCTGTGAAAAACTCACAGCGGACAGTATCTAAACTTCACACAGGAGCATATTGAAAACTCACAGCAGATCATATTAAAACTCGCGGCGGAACATAGCGGAACATATTGAAAACTCACCTGAGCCTGTGAAAAACTCACAGCAGAGCCTGTGAAAAACTTGCAGCAGAGCCTGTGAAAAACACGCAGCAGACACAGTGAAAAACACGCAGCCGACACTGTTAAAAACTCGCAGCCAACACTGTTAAAAACTTGCAGCCGACACTGTTAAAAACTTGCAGCAGAGCATATTGAAAACTCACCTGAGCATGTGAAAAACTCACAGCGGAGGAGCCTCTGAAAAACACACAGCAGACACTGTTAAAAGCTAGCAGCGGAGAATGTGAAAAATTCGCAGCTGACACTGTTAAAAACTTGCAGCCGACACTGTTAAAAACTCGCAGCGGAGGAGCCTGTTAAAAACACGCAGCAGACACTGTTAAAAACTTGCAGCGGACAATGTTAAAAACTCACCTGAGCATGTGAAAAACTCACAGCGGAGGAGCCTGTTAAAAACTCGCAGCGGAGACTGTTAAAAACTCGCAGCGGAGCCTGTTAAAAACTCGCAGCGGAGACTGTTAAAAACTCGCAGCGGAGACTGTTAAAAACTCACAGCGGAGACTGTTAAAAACTTGCAGCAGACACTGTTAAAAACTCGCAGCGGAGACTGTCAAAAACTCACAGCGGAGGAGCCTGTTAAAAACTCACAGCCGAGACTGTTAAAAACTCACAGCGGGACTGTTAAAACTCTCGCAGCTGGGACTGTTAAAAACTCGCAGTGGAGACTGTTAAAAATTCACAGCGGAGACTGTCAAAAACACGCAGCGGAGACTGTCAAAAACTCGCAGCTGACACTGTCAAAAACTCGCAGCTGACACTGTTAAAAACTCGCAGCAGAGCCTGCAAAAATTCACACAGCGGAGCACTGCCGTACAGAGTGAACTAAGAAGCACAGACTAACATTCCAAGGAACCCAAGAAGAATGCATATCATAATGGTGAAAACACAGAAAATCAGGGAGATGAGGCAGAACTTTGGAAAGGTGACTGTAATTGTGTCTATAATGTTGGTTGAAACTGAACAATTCGGATCACTAAATTACATTGCTGTATTGGTTTGTGACAGGTGACAGCTGACATGCGAAGATGTCATGAGGAACTGCTGAACACACATAACATTTCGACATCCATTGCAGTACCTTCTTTGCCTTCTAGGAAGATCCGTGGAAAGGAATTGCCCCCTTTGTCAAGTAAGTGTTGTGCACAGTGCCACGAGAGTATGTTCTGTAAGCAGTAGCCCATGCACAAAGTATCCTTTTTAGGTCTAGGTGGACAAAATTCGAATCCAAAAGTCAAGAATGATGTGGTGGTCCCTCGTCCAGCGAACGAGATGGATGATGAGGTATTTCTTCCACCAACATCCGGTGAGAATTTTGGCAGGTGATGAGTTTCTTTCCTTAACATGAAAGGGAACTAATAGCAAATATCCAAACTTTGACATATGATGACACAGGCGTTACAGATGAGGAACGACAGGCATTCATCGATGGGATGGAAACTGCTAAACCCAATGACATTAAAAGAGGAAGTGATGGGGAGTATTATGTGGAGAAGGTACTCAAAATGCGTGTTATAGAGGGAAGGGAAGAGTTCCTTGTGAAATGGATTGATTATCCTTTGAGTGAAGCTACTTGGGAACCATTTGAAAACCTTTCTGGCCAGGAAGCATGTGAGTGTCTGGATATTATTTCTTTTACTATCACATAACTTTCTGCTGCGTTGGAACTCTCACAATCTGTTTTAAGATGATGAGGCCGTCGCATTGAAAACTGCATGGAAAGGGACAATCTCTTCTCAGGTAAAGGGGGAGTATTTTCTGTTGTTGTATAAATCTCGTGAAAACAAAATAACCTCCAAGGTTCATTTTTCTATTTCCACTTGAGAACAAGAAAAAACCCAGAAAGAAGAGAAAGACGAAGGATTTGCAAAATGGAGTGAGCGATATAACCACTATCATGTAACATATTTCATATTCATATAGGACATTTCATCATTCTGTTGTTTGATATCTCGTGAGAAGGCAAAGAAGAATGTGTCAACAGTTGAGGTTAGTGCAATTGATTACTCCAACTAGTCCTAAACAGAGATGCTGATTAATATTCACTGCTTTGCCTTTTTACTTTTCAACAGACATCTGACAAGATAAATGAGGAATTACTTATCATTGTGAGTGTAAGAAACAGACATAATATCATTCAACACATGGTCTGAAATTATTTGTTTTCTGCTCAATCTGTTAACTTATTGTAGGCAGGAGAGGAGAGAAACAAGGAGATGACATCTGTAAAGGAAAAGGTGAGCAACAGACCCTGTCATTGATTAAGCATGACATTCTAGTATGATAACTGCATCCCATTTGAAATGACTCATTTTTCTATTTTCATTTACTTTTCAACAGACATCTGACAAGATAAATGAGAAATTACTAATGATTGTGAGTGTAAGAAACAGACATAATATCATTCAACACATGGTCTTGAATCAATTCTTTTTTGCTCAATAGATTCACTTATTACAGGCAGGTGAGGAGAGAAGCAAGGAGATGACATCTGTAAAGGAAAAGGTGCGCTACAGACACTGCCATTGATTAAGCATAAAATTCTAGTATGTTAACTCCATCCCTTTTGGAATGACTCCAATATTTAAGGTGTTAAACAATAAAACCAACATTGGTGGTGGAAAGAAAGAAGAGCTAAGACATGAATTTGAGAGCATCACCAAAATGACCGCTAGATTCACAAACCACTTCCTAATGTCATCAAAATGTCATTCCTTTGATACAGGTAAGTTTTTGGTACATGAAGTGAATGAGTTCTGTCAGACTTTTTTATCTATCCCTGTTATTCATAAGATACAGGTAATTGGGAAGGAATATATGGGGAAGGACTGGAGAACGATCACATTTAGACGGGATCATTCTATTCAATTGAAAAAGAACGCTTATTGTGTATTCATTTGCCAGAGAACAAACCTTCCAGGAGAATGCCAAAATGCAGTTTGTCATGAATGTCATGAGGAACATTCAAAAGCCCAGAAGAGATCAAGAGGTGGCATTCCAAGTGAAAGGGAGTTGATGATGTCTTGTCATGATGAGCTACGCAATCTGCAGCTATGTGGCGACATTTGGTGGTGTACCAAACATAATATTGAACGTCAACATTGGTTTGAGCGTGTCAAGGGTTGTGCTTTCTGTGAGAGGATGTCCATTGTAGGGGATATGTGAGAGGGATGAGAGAAAGGAGTATGTTTTGCTTTAATGAGTGGATGAGTGTGTTTTTGAGTGTGTTTTGGGGGCAAAAATCTAGTCCAATAAAAAGTAATTTCTCTAAGAGAATGATTTTTGTTGGAACAGAGGAGGTACATTATTCAAAATGCGATTTCTAATCAAAAGTCAACTTTGTATGAACAGAGGAAAAAGGATTCTCAACAGCGCTACTCCTACCAGAACGTGCGCGTGCTGTTGCACTGTCGCTGTTAGTAAATCTGTTAGTAAGGATTTCGGAGTCAATCATTTTGATCTCAATCAACTCTGTTAGCTAAAACATTAGCAAAAATGGATGTTGTTAGTTAGACTGTTAGCAAGCGGGTCTAAAGGTTAGATAGGACGGAGGTCTCAAACTTACTAACAATTGATCTAACAGTTTTGATTTTTCACGAACTAGTGAGAAAAATGGCCCAGTATAACTACTACATACGATTTGTTAGCAAGAGATAATTTGTCACTAACAGTCTTGCTAACACCTCGTTTGCAGTGTGGAAGGATAAAAAGAACAACCCTTGTAGTTATAAGATAAAAAGACAGTAAAAGACAGAGTAAAATACTTAGCATGTCGCCAGAACAACAAATAATTCTTTCAAAAAATAACATAATCTGCCCTTACAGGTATGCCATCTTTCAGATCATTGGAGAACTCTTCATGTACATACATCAACATATTATTATAAACACGCATTGACATAAAGGTGCGCACCAGCAAATGTGCTGGATGTGTGCATAGATGCTGCTTTCTATATAAGTTGTTATGATGGAAAAACTTCTTCCTTGTGCATCATTGTGCAGCTTTTAGGCCCAGTTCACCATCTTAATTACCTCTTTTTTGTAGAGTAATTCCAGGGTGTATTTATGAATACAGGCGGGGGGGGGGAAATACCGCGAGAAATGATTTAAAATTTTTAAATCATTTCCACGCTTTTTTATTGTTTAGGTAGTGAATTTTCTATGATACTTGCGCTTGTCTTCCTCACATCCATAAACATCTACCACCCAATCCATCATAATAATAAACTATCAATCCAATCAATTGATATCACGCTCACTTTGCCTTACACCCTATGTGCAATAAACAACACAGTCCACTGCCACGCTGCCAAACTGCTGCCTGGATGGGGGGAGGAGGCAGGGGAATGGGCTGATGAATAAAAATAATACAATTGGATGGCAATGTGGTGGCCAGTGGCTGCAGCATCACATTGTGGCCAGTGTCTTGTGGCCACATATATTACCTTTTAATAAGTAGTATCATTTATGTGTCTTTCCTCACAGAATACAAGACGGATTTTCACTACTTTACATTATTTGAAAAATAACAGGGCGTATACCCCCATCCTTTTTATGGTGCATCAGTTCATCCTAACTAGCTTTCCCTGTCATAATCCTTTTGGTGCATCTAGTGCACCGTAACTGGACGATTCCTACATAGCCTCTGGAGGAATTCAAAAAGACACATTTGCCCATCAGAGGTAATCTCGGTTTGGCATCATATTTTAGTTAGAAATATATAAGCCTAATTTTTGGCCAATTAACAGGTGAATGTTAGTAATATATAATATTTCCAAAAATTGTACCAGACAGCTTAGGCAATCTAAAAACTCCCTCAGTGTGGGTACTTACTGGATTTTTTGTTCTAAAATTAATATCAAGATTTTTTCTTGAAAAATCTTAGTTTATTGTCGTCTGAGATTTGTTCTTCTTCTCCTTCTCCACGAGATGCTTTTTCACTTTTGAATTTATAGGTGAATCATACACAAACTCATGTAAATTACCTGTAAAAACTTGTTTTTATATTTGATATGCATGGGTATTCGATCATTGTTGATTCGTGATTGTCTCGATCCAAAATACATCCTTGCATTTCTTGCCACCTTGTAGAATGCAAAAGAGGGTGGGAAATTCTACTGCCCATCCCACATTAGCACGTTCTTCAACACCATCAAGTGGGGATCTTCAATTGCCAACCAGCGCCTTTCTACTCACTTCTATCAGCAGTCTGATACCTTCATGGCCTGTTACAAGAAGGAATATCCAGACCAGAAGAAGAAAGGTAATGTCAATGAGAGGGAAGCTGATGCAATCAGCAGTACCCTCTTCAAGCTACTTCTGCGCTGGGCAGTTGAAGAAGGTAACATGCTTGTTTGGTGTTTTTCCTTCTTATGTGGCATTTGATGGCTCGATCCATCAATGTGGACAGCATTGCCCTGCACAGTATCAAGAGAGGCATCTCAGACTCCATCACATTTAAATACGATGAGACGAAGATGGAGAAGACTGGAGAATTTGTTCAAGAAAAAAATTGTTGTGCTAATCCTCATGAACCTTTCCACTGTGTTTTCACTGCCCTTGAATGTTATTTGAGCTTTAATTCTGAAGCTCTCAAAAAAAGAGAAGCTCTTCATCAATCCAGGATCCCAGATCCCAGTTCAACCGCAGCCCAACCATATGCACGTCACATCCATGAGATGGGAGCTAGTTATGCAGACCAGATCAGGAACTTCATCCGCCTCTCCCATTTTAACATTCATGGAGTGAGAATAGGAAGTGGCACGCATGCGGCATTGGCTACCACGGCCCCTCCTCCCTTCACCTCCATTGTTGCTTGTCGAGGAGAATGAAGTATGGGTAAGATTTTAGATATTTACTTTTGTTTTGCGGCGGGGGGTGACTACTATCTGGGACAGCTACTGTCACTGAAGGGCCCAATGCATGCTGGCTTCAATGTGCCGTGTCCGCACTGGAAGGATCCGGATGACCTGATTGTCATTGAAGGCATCAAGCTCACTTTGGGTAAGATTTTGCTTTCTCATGAGAACACAGCTCATGATCCACAGGGGTTTTTGTCATTGTTGCTTGCCTTGATGGTGCACCATCACGATTGGATCTTAAAGATCTGCCAAGAACAGCCAAAACACCCGTTTAATTCAATTTCTCTTTTCAGCAGTCCTCTTCTGGCCAAGTTGAAGGATTGTGTCACAATGGAGGTGAACAGCCATATCCATATTGTAACAGGAATCCCTCCATTTGTCGAGCAGTTGTGCCAAAAATAAGCTGGAAGAGATTGCAAAGACAATCAAGGACAATGATTGAAATGTTGTTGAGGTACTTGAAGAGGCGGTAACTAACGCTATAGGCAAAAAGGTGAAGGCTGAAGGCGGTATCAATTCTTCTATCCTTGATGAGAGGCTAAAGAACTTACAAGACTTACTCCTGCAAACGGTTGGATGAAGTTGGTAATATAGGTGGTGGTACTGTTGAACCCAAAGTTGCTGTGGCCACTGATCAGATTGACATATGGCAGAGGAGAAATGCATTTTTCTACCGGGGTAAGTTTTGGTGTGTCCCAGAGTCTTTTGCATTTCCTGCCGAAGTTACCCGTTTGAATGGCTGGAGAATGTGGCTGAAGGGTAAGACTGTCATTGTCGACAAAAGACTTACTTGATCAAGCCTTTCATGCAGCTCAAGGGTTCAGATTTGCCGAGGAAGGATTTGGTGAATGAGTTAGACACAAAGTGGAAGCCAATTTTTCGGAAGATGGCAGAGGCTCCAGGATTGGTGATACCAACAGATGTCGGTGAAGAATTTCTTCAGTTCTTTTCATTTTGCAACAGATTATCTCAAGCAGACTGTGAGCTATATTTGGATCCGAGCGAAAGAAGAAGGGCAGCTCAGTAAGTATACAACTGGGACGTGGTCAAGAAAGGGTTCGTAGTGAAATTATCAAGAATGATACAGCAGAAGATAAAGCAAGGCTTCCTCCAAGTTCAGCTCGTAACAAGGCAGATGGCAGGAAGCGGGGTGGGTGGAGTGTTCAAAGAACTGGAATTAGACGGGTGGCAAGGAGGGCAAGGATAAACAGGCAGGAAGTAGCACAGGAGGTAGTGAATGGTTTTGAGAGGGCTTTTTGTGATGTTGGAGTGTCTTAGATGGCTTGTGAAATGGCTGATGGGGCAGGGGTACTGTCCTGGTGGTTTTTTATTTCTAGGTGACGTTTTCCATCACGGTCTAAGGGACTGTACCTCAGGGTTTTGTTTGTTTGTTGCGTGGATTTTTAGTCTTCAAGGAATTTGTGTGTTCATAAAATGTACTAGATGGTGATTAGACCTTATTTATTACTGCAGAATTGTTAGTAGTTTGTATGATTAAAAAATAGCAATCATAAGTGATAGAGATTGTTTAGTTTTTCTAGTACACTTCTAGACCTTTTTATTCACATATATGTTGCTCTCAATAGACATAAGAATTTCATCACAAAAAAAGGTATCCTATGACAGCTTGACCTTTCTTGTCACAGAATCGCTCTAACATTTATTTGTTGAGACGTATACGCTTAGGCTGTGACTTGGTTGGGCGGATAGAGAATAGAGAATAGGTTTTTTATCGCTAAAAACGTCTATCGGCCTTCGGGCCAAAAATTTATGACTTTGTTACCTCCAATAGACCGATAGACACTCCATTTCTATTCTCTATTCGTTTTCAGCGAATTCGAATAGACCAATAGAGGGTGCTATTCAGTGTGTCGAATAGCCATTTGAGAATAGGCCAATAGCCAATTTACGGTGACGATCGTGGCATCTCTCACGCAATCACTGCATTGACATGTTGCACACCTCACGCCAATCAATATAAATCAGCGCTAAATTAAGACACACAAGCCAGAACATTGTGCAACAGGCAGGGACACGGTACCTTTGTTGACTTCAACGACAGTTCAACAAACCCAAGAATGAAGGCATCCCACAGGAAAAAGAAAACAGCACTCGTCTTTGGAATCTCGGGCAATCAAGGCCAATTTGTGGCACACGTTCTCCTTGACAGCCAATCCTATGACACGGCGTATGGGGTGACGCGATGCCGTGATGGCTCACGCCCTGGATGTCATGGCACGGGGTTTCAATATGACGGTCGTGCGCGGGAGGGACGGCGATGACAACGACTACACAATGGACGCCAACTCGTCCTCCTCCAAGCCAAATTGTCCGACTCGTCCCCGGTACGAAACGTTGACTGAGTATCATGAGTGACGAAGATGGACGATGGACAAGAACACAACAATCAATTTGAGGATGGCGGCACTCACAATTGACTACGATGGCAACCAACACAACAATGAAATTGACGACGATGACAATGGCACACACAATAGTGAGTCAACCAATACAACAATCAATGGAGGGTGATGGCAACAGCATGAACCAACAAAACACAGAAATCGACGACAAATACTACTGTTTCTTTAACATTCCTCGAAAGCAACAATCAAATTTCATATCAAACGAAAGCAACAATCAACCGTCAAATCTAATGAAAGCAACAATCAAATGGAGCTTGTTTTGAAAGGACGTGACAAAAGCATGAATTAGAGGGTGTTATTCGTTGTGGGATATTTCTTCATTTTTGTTGATTGTTGTATGCTAGCAGTGGATTCCGGTCCACCGTCATACTGGGAAAAATGAGTTGTGACAAGGTGCGAAGTTTTGTTCTCCATGAATATCTTCTCTTTATGGCACCTGGGATATTGTTGCCTTGAGTGTGCTAGTGGATTATGTGACTGCCAAAATGCTATATCGGCAATTGTTCTTTTGGGAGGCAGATTCGGTGGAAATGATCATGGTGGCATAGTAATTTGTTTTTGTTACTGTATGATGTTACTTTTCTAGCTTGCTGATTTTTCACGCGCTAACGCCGAGACCTTTCTTCTACATCTAAATTTTATTACATACAATCGTAAATCTATGGATGTTTAAAGGTAGACTGAAGTCCTATTGCTCTATCGAGCTATTCGCTGTTCGAGCGAACGAACCTTGTCGTGACACTTGTCTAATAGAAATTAATTTTTTTATTCGCCAAAAAAGCTATTCTATATTCTCTATCCGCCCAACCAAGTCACAGCCTACCTAGAATGGTTCTATGATATTATTAAGACGGTGAACTGGGCCTTATTGTTTGACATCATGTGCACACTTTTTACTGTGTTGAAAGTGTTTGTGTAAAGTTGTAAGAATTGAAGGCTAAGGAAATCCTTGATTTTGCGGGAAAATCTTCATAGTAATATGTTTGCACATGATGTATTTTTACACCTGCACGACTGCTTTGCACACGCACAAAAATCCGCGATTGCGCAATTTATCAGCAATTGTACAAATTATCTGAAATAGTACATATTATCTACGAATCCGCTAGAAATCCTCCAGTCCTCCAGAAATCTAGCAGATTTGGACGTAGGAATAGTACAGGATCTAATAATATGCAATTGTACAATTTTTTTGCAATAGTACAAAATTAAAAAAAATCCCAAAAACACAATTCACCCTTCCACTAAAAAAGGTCGGAACCTTTGGTCACAATTGTTTTGCAATTGATCGCACGATTCCTATGCCTTCATTCCTTCACGGTCTACTTTTCGATGGTGTGGATACAAAAGTTGAAACACGTCAGTGAATGGAAGCAAATTGATGTCAGCATGATATAAAACTTTGACGAACACGTAACAGCCGCGATGTCAGCATCATGTTTTATACGGTATCTTTCATAGTAGGAAATCTTGAAGGAAATACCTACCCACCAGCAAAGCTTGCCCAGGCAAAGTCGGAACAGCTACAATATGACCTAATATGACTATTGTACAGTACCATTCTGTACGGTATTGTACCACGCATCATGTCCCAAGGCCATGAAGAAAAACGTAACCCATAAAATCGTACCCCGCAACAGGTCTCAAACACACATCCTTGCTCGTCCCGTATCCTGTCAGAGAAGCCTTCACGCATTCATCTTCAATCAAAATAACATCATTACATCATCCACAAAAAACACACAATTCGTTTTGTGATTGCCCTGTCTTAGGACAACACAATTCCTCCTCGTCGATTTTATTTCATTTACCACACAGTTGCCTCACGCATCCGTCGAATTTCAAAATGTAAGCCAGAACAGTACGTGGAAGAATACTCGTAGGAATGATGTAGATGGCCGCGGCAGGAACAGTTGTCGGCAAACACAGGTTTTCGATCGCGAATGAAAGTCGTCGATGACGTGGTGAAGGAAGTTGCGTCTTGTAGCCCGTCGGTTCCATCACGCGATGATCTCTGATGAAGAAACGAAGCGCTTGGAGTCGCTGAACATCCTCTTGAATCTAAGCAATCTGCGCCCGGCCAAACTAAGTCTTTCGCTGTTCGAAGAGATTTGCTTGTTTGCCTGTCGTGGTGTCTTGCTGCCGGTGTTGGAAATCTCGACCGGAGGAAGTTGACAGGATCAAAGCTGTATGTTTTTGTGATCTAAATGATGATTCTGAACTGTGATCATTTCGGTGTAGGAATTGCGATGTCTTGCAGAATTGTGAGGCTGCGTCTTCAATGCTTTATTTCAGTGTTGCCTTTTAGTTTCGAGTGATGTGCTATGTTGCGAGAGATTATGTGATCATCGTATCAAATGATGTGCTGTTTGTGCTCGCTGTATCTACCCGTATGGACCCAATCACTGATCACGCGTTGCACTTTTGGCTGCTTCAGAACTTCGAAATCAATATACAGCATGGCTCTTCGTCTCAATCTTACCGCATCCAAACTCCTGCGCCAAACCCACGCGAAGGTCGCAATCGCAACATCGACCCGCGCTCTTTCCACCTCATCGCTCGACCGCTCCAAATCCTTGGACGACTACAACCGAGTCCTCGACAAATTCGCCAACATCCGAGCCTGCGCTGTGCTGCGCACTCCCACCTCCGAAGCCTGTCCCAAAGCCATGCAAGCCTGCATCGATGGGGGGTTCAAAATTGTCGAATTCACTCTCACCACTCCAAACTGCCTGGATCATCTCTCCGCCTTTCGTCAAAAGTATGATGGAGATGTCATGGTCGGATGCGGGACCATCATGAACATCTCCGATGCTGAACGCGCTATTGATGCAGGAGCTGAATTCATCATCACTCCTGTCATGCTTCCCGATGTCATTCAGTGGTGTGCTCAACGAAACATTGTCAGTGTGCCTGGATGCCAGACTCCTACCGAATTAGTGACGGCCTACCGTGCAGGGGCGCCACTTCAAAAACTCTTTCCCGGGGTAGCTGGGGGGCCCGCATGGGTGAAGGCGGTCTCCTCGGCGTTGCCCATGTTGAGTATCAATCCTACTAGTGGTGTGACGTTGGAAAACGCAGGAGAGTACTTGAGGAATGGTGCCGCTAGTGTCGGGCTGGTGGCACCCCTGTTTGACCCTGTTGCTATTCAGAATGAAGACTGGGACCAGATTGCAAAGAATGCAGAAATTGTCATGGCAAATGTGAGAGAGGTTGGACCTTATGTTAGGAAATAGTTGTATCACTGAGGATACAAGGAGAGAACTTACAATTTGACAGATGAAATGAAGTTACACCGTCTTGTTTTTGGTTTTTATTGATTATCAAGATGTGTCATTGCTCTTGGCAAGGTAGATTAGATGCATTCTACCAATTAAACAGAAGGAAGAGTTCACTTCGTGGCATTTGATTGAAAACGCAGGAACAGCCATTCGCAGCTGAAATGCCGATATATTGCATCAGTGTTGCCTGACTTAAAAACATATTAGACCAAAGGACTGTCATTAGAAGAATCTAAGATTTCAAATCACAACTCACCCTGAGACCACTCATGACTTTCTTTTCCGTCTCATCAAAAAGTTATGTCCACTAGATTTCTCGTGACGCTGAAAACACATATGGAAAGCAATGACTAATTAGTTCACTTCAAAATCATAACTCTATCATGGTGACCCTGTGCCCTCTAGAACATAGGGTCTCCAATACCATCTATGTAATCCCTTGTTTAGATGTTACTGGTAGTTTACATGAAATTAAGAATTTGTTGTGTTCATTACTACTTTCGACTCGTTGAACAATAAAAATCATCTAAGGATCATGTTATGGTGGGCTGTTCTTAATATAACACAAATTAAGGATCAAAACGCAAGATTATGACGAAAGAGTAGCCCTAGGTTACTAAACGTTGGACACGTCAACTTCACACCTTCTACTACAAGTGAAGTAGACTCTTAGAACAACCTTTTCCTAAAAGATAGCAGTGTGTTGATAGGAGTTAGGATTATAGAGTAAGTTAGGGCTACAGTTCGGTGAGTGAAAAATAATCCAAGCCGCAAGATGCATGATATTATTCACACCACTTGATCTGCATAGAATCACCCCAACCAAAGACCCATAGTTTTTGGATCATACAACTCCAAATAATTGATATCGTCCACACTGGAAACCCAAACCTTTTTCTGCGGGTCCCACTTGGTCAAAACAAAAGTATTCTTGATACCCAAGGCATACCTCATCCTAGCCACCATCAAGGACCAATGACTTGCAGGGCTCCCAATGAATACATCTGCCAATACAGCCATGTGCAGATCATTGATTGTCACATCCTTATCTTGTGTTTTCAATTCACCATCTTCCATCAAACGTTTTACCTCTACGCGATTTGTATCTGCATTGTTGCCCAAGCTATCCCTCTGCAAAAATATCGGATGAGACATCATTTGAAGTGGACTCAGAATGGATTTCACATATTCAGGTTTCATTTGGAACGCCTCGTTGTGGTCTCGGCCGGAAACTTGGTTGAACCTCTGGTTCCAATCGTTGGGAATGGGGACATCAATAACCGTGTACTTGGCCCCCGGTTTATCAAGTCCCAAGGAGACAATGGTGGAACACACGTTACCGTCTCCCTCCGTCCTCGAATGCCGAAACAGATAACGGAATATGGTATCCCGTCGATTCCTCATTCGGGCAGCATCCAACGTTTTCGATCTAGCATAAAATCCGGCTTGAGTTCCGATTTTGTGTATTTGTTTCTTCCCCGACGCCTCGACTTCCGCGACGGTGTTGACGAGTTTGACATTCCACACGTCTTCCATATCTTTCCAGAATGCATCGTCGGGGACGTCTCGTTCTCCGTAGAACCAAGTGCGCACCATATCCCGGAGGTAAGCCGCGTCCTTGGCGACGTAGACGGGACACTGCTTATCGTAGGCGAGATCAATGGCGTGAAAGAGTGGCAGCAGGAAAGTTTGTCCGAACGGGCTATCCCTGACGACGAGCACGGCTGATTCGGAATCGGTGGGTTCGCCGTCGAAGTAGGAGGGCGAGTGCGCGGTTCCCCACTTGGTGTGGTCGGCCAGGTCGATGCCGAGGCTTCGCTGACAGAGTTTGCCGAATTGCGGCTGGGGAGCGCTGGCGGGAGGATCAGGAGGGGCGGGCTTGGCGGGCGCTGCTTTGGTGACCGCGGGGACGACCTCTTTCACCTCGGCCGCCTCCTCGGCCTTGGGAGCCGAGACTGGAGTGGCAGAGCCGCGCAGCCCGCCTTCCTGTCGAAATCGCTGGGCGGCCAAGAGACAAGCGGCCACGATGGCGAGCAACAGACACCGGCAGACACTGATGTTCACGAGGATACGATTTGAGATGGCGGCGCCTCGGTGCACGCGGGTGGGGGGTTTGATCACCACCATTGCCGCCTTCCCTTGCTACGGCACTACCGATTGTGTCGAAGCAGTTCTGACATAGAGTGAGCATAGAGTGTGCGTGGGAGTAATAGCCCTAGCATAGCCCTGCAATACAAAATAATATTAATAGTGTATGTGTAGAACTACTTTTTGAACATAAGATTTTAGCCACATTGAAATTACATGCCGCTTACTGTTGATTAATGACATACAAGCCGTGACGCTACAATACTACAATATTTAAACGTAAATCTAGGTTAAAAGTGAATATTTTCAATCTCTTGTCAAAGATACAATATTTCATGAGCTCTAATGACAACTTTGACACCATCTTGTGCACACATAATATTATGGTACGGTATTGTATTGTACTCGAAATCATGTGGATGCACACCTGTTGCACACCGCTTCTCATCCATCACCCGCATGCAAGGAAACAACATCTTCTGTACAATGCGATTATAACAGAAATACGAAGAGAATTTTCCGAACACCATTTGACACTATTGTACTGACGCTGACTTCGACCAAGATCCCAAGAATCACACAATCTTATTCTAACTTGAAAATCGTCGTACTGCAATCAATCACAAAAGTACACAACACAATCGTCAATAATGAAACTCGATTTATCTGGATTAAAAGCAACACTGGGGATGGGCCCGCAAGTGGGAAAGGTCTTGATCCTTGATGGGGACAATGTCGTCGGCTTTCGCATTGTTAATTTGCTGCTGAAAGAAGGCGAGACGCCCGGAGTGGAACTTCGGGTAGGCTTTCGAGACTTGCCTAATGACGACGAGGTAGCGGAGGGATGGGAAGGCGTAGAAAGGGTTAAGTTTGTTTGGGAGGATGAAGCAACATATGCTGATGCACTGTGAGCTAATGTTTATCTTTTATCAGTGCATTGCATCCCGCTGCGAACTCGAGTTAACCATTTACCTTTTCATACGACACGACAGGAAACACATCACAACCGTGTTCATTAGCACACCCACAACGCCAGACTTTGATACACACTTCAAGACATTCCTCACTGCCTGCAAAAAAGCCAAGGTGCACCGTTTCGTCAAGCTATCTTTCTACCACGCATTGCGATCAAGGGCCGAAAATCCAAACAAGTACTTCGGCGATCCCGAATATCTCCTATCGCGAGATAATTTCCATGATATACCATTGGTACACCAGCACGCCCTTTGCGATGGAGACTTGATCGTTGGAGGAGTAGACTGCACTATATTGTTTGCTTCTCATCTCATGTCGAATGTGCTCGAGTATCAAGGTTCAACATTGAAGGAGGAGCATGAATTCTATGGTGCGTCCGGAGGAAAAGGTGTGAATTACGTGAGCCCGAATGACGTCGCGGATATTGCCGCCCGCGCTATTCTTGGTAAGGACACATTGTCAAGTGTTGGGGTTTGATCCGCGATAACCCTCAAATTTGCTCATACACCTGTTTTTTTATGCATTTTCTAGATCCAAAGACTCACAAGAGACAAGGGTGTGTTCATTGATTCTAGTTGTGTGAAGTTGTGTGTTGCGCAGCTTTGTATACAACTATTACTAACATGTTATACTCAAATTCACTTTGCTGTACTCTATACTTCGACAAAGATATACTTTGACCGGAGCAACTCCAATCACTGATCAAGAAGTTGCCACCCTGTTCTCCACCCACCTCGAAACTTCGGTAACATACGTCGAAAAGCCACTAGCTTTCTTCACCCAAAACTCAGCGGCGTTCGAAAAAGTCAAGGCAAGTGGACTGGAGGAAGAAAACAAATTCATCAAGGGTGATTTTGAACGGATTTCGGGCAGGAAACCGGAGTCATTTGCAGATTACTTGATGAAGGAGGATACCATGGCGCCTGTGGAGAAGAAGGCGTTTGGTCATACAATTACAATGGTCCCAAAGATTGAGCAAGAGTTTCCAGAGCAGCCTCATTTTATTACGATGGTTCCGAAGACAGAAGAGGAGACCAGGGCTCCTACCGAAGCTGAACCTGTGGCAGCTCAGTAATTGTTAGGATTGAAGGTTGCATGAACTTTGATTGCACTAGCATAGTGAAAACTAGATTGTTTGATGTCACTTCGTATGCTGTAGAGCGCACTCTTGTATCTCTGCATGAAAATGCGAGGTTGCATATCTCCCTGCTGACCAATCCACCAACTCATTTTCTCTAAGTCCTACAAACAGTGGATGATGCAGTCCAAACTGCAAGGTAATATGTCAACAAGATTCGTCAACACAGCGATAAGTTGTATCTTCAATCGCAGAGAATTAAGTACACATCATTTTTGCGATGACGATAATGATTGATGCTGGAAACGAAGCGTGATAAGCGCGCATCCGTCACTAAGCCCGTCGAAGGTTACGCAGACCAAGACAAAAAAGCTGAGAAAATACCAAGGAGAGTGGATGCATTCAAGCATACCACGCGAGACTGAGGAGGAGAAACATCGGTTTGCCAATAAAGAAACTTATTCTCCACATTGAAGAACTCGGAAAGGAATTCTTTTAAGTAAATGGATGCCGTCTTTTCTTATTCGCCATTTGTTCTCTCTTCTTGCCTGGTAGGCATCAATGAGAGGAACTCACCGGTCCTGCATTAATGTACAAAGATATCGCCCGTCCTGGATTGATCCCGGGTTTAACATAACCTTCCCCCCTTCGCGGACATTGCATGATCATATAGCTAGACCTCGCGCTCAGGACCAAGCCCTAAAATAGAGGGGGGGAAATCAAAGACAAGGGTGAGTTTCCAAACAGTCAGTGCGTGAGTTACCAAAAGCAATGCACAGTCAAGAGCGCATCGGATGCCAGTAGTCAAAAGCACAACGAAATATCCACAGTAAAAGTTTCAGACAAGATTCTGATGTTCGGGATTTTTCTTCATTTGCGTCTACCCTGAAAGATGATAATGAAGTCAGCCGTGAAGAAGAGACTAACCATGGCACTTCGCTTTTACATCTCCGATGCAACCTGTCTAAAACCGGCGAAAAGGTATTGTGAATTGTTAGAATGATCCCTTTTACGTCATAAAAAATAATCGACATCCCCACACAGCAACTGTAGAAAAGGCTATTGAGAACATTTCCGTAGAAAACCGCTCAAATGTCACACCCGCCAATTCTCGTTATGAGAAAAATCCTTTTGATTTCTCTGCAATACATTTCTATGGCATGAGCATTTTGACCGAGGGACTCCATGGGATGACGCATCACGTCATCGATGTGATGTATGTGCGTGTCTTTCGGGAGAGATCGGCTTCGATGCATGCGCTCGGCGGCAGCGGCAAGAAGCAACTGAAGCGCACAAAACATACATCGCACTCACCTGACAAAACACACGGACCGGCCGTATCTTCTCCTTTGATTACGTTGCTGTCGATGCGACGGGGCGACCGATATGGTGGTGGTTGAGACACGTTGTGTGATACGGTACACTCGGTGAAAGGTGATGGCTGTTAGATATTTTATGATGACTTCGACAAACCGCCAGCAAACCGCAACAGCCAGATCGAGATCTGCGGTCGAGCCTGGTCGAGCACTTGTCGAGCGTCGAGCACTGGTCGAGCACGGTCCGAGTATGTTCATGCTAGATAGACAGAAGATAGATGTAGGTATGGTATACTGCTGGTAAACTGGTCACCGTCTTGCGGCTACTTAATACGAGATCATCTCTCTCTAGAGGTACAGAGGCTAATAAGTGCGTGAAAATGACATTTTTTTTTAAGAATGTGGGGTCCTCAAGAGTGCGATTTTTACGGTAGAGATCCTACTACGCTGGCCAGGCGTTCGCTCACATTATTTACCGATTTACTAGAGGAACTCTTCCACGTGGCACCTGGAGAATCCAGGCCTTGGTGTGCGTCCACATTTTTTTATGGTAGACACCTTTAACCCTCCAACGCCAACTTATGCAGAATTAACTTATGCAGAATTAACTTATGCAGAATCCTGCATACGTTAACAAAAATGATGTTGTTTCATCATGTTCTCGTCACTTTCAGTTCAAACTGATGCATCAGCTGAATTCCTCGCAAAAAATGGCTCTAGAGTCCACCATAACACGTAATCATTCCGATCATCCATCTAGAGCGCAGCCATCTCGTTGTCTAGCACCGCCATATTGGCTTCGATCAAGAACATACGCACCATTGGACAGCCATCGGACAACGGCCAATTATCTTTGTCGATTCCTATGCAGATTGGGCCCCTTCGTATCGCCGAACATTCCCTCCCTTTCCCAAGATTTATCGGCAGTGTCGGGATATTGTGCTTGTTCGGCTTAGCGAACATACTCTCGACGTTCAAATCACAAGTGTTGAATCCCATTACTGAAAAGATATATGCCACGATAGCGCAGTTTAACGCTTTAAAAGTATTAACTTATGCAAGATTCTGCATATGTTGTAAAAACAACTTGTGCAGAATCTTGCATAAGTTAAGACGATTTAGGCCAAATTGGCTTTGGAGGATTAAAACTCGCCAAAGACCTCTCACATAAAAGTCTGTCCGCATTCCATCCCCGCCTCATCCCTGCCCCATCCCCTCCCATCCCCATCCGTTCCCATCTGTCCCCGTCCTTATCCCTATTTTGTCATGCCCCATCACCTTTTTGTCCCCTTCCAATCACTTTTTTGTCAATCAAAAGCATGTACTGTATGATACAATACCCATCACCTATTGCACACTCTTTCATGTGTGACTCAAAGTCTAGGGGTATTGTATTGTATTGTACAATACTACTATCCCTACTTTTATCAACGAGGGGCTTCAATCGTACACATTGATAAGCAAAAAAACAAGTATAAACAAAGTAAGTACTTTTCTGCCTTGTCTCCTCCCCATCCCCGCCCGCCCCCATCCGTCCCCACAATGCCTGCCCAATGACTCGTGTACTACTCGCATTATCTTGCCACGTCACTTCTCACTTGCCAAAACTGGTTGACACACACCACTCATCCGGATCCTCCTGAGATTGCCTCTTTTCCTCTCTTTTTTCAGATAGCACACCAAAAATAACATCAAGTATTATGTTATTATGTTCAATTTGAGTGTGGTATGCAGCTTATTGACATTTATGAGCTGGGGAAGAGTTAACCAAGATGAGATCCATCCACTGATCTACCGTAAAACCTGGTGTTTTTGTTACACAATGGCAGAGGTTGCATACAGCCATTTTCCCGGATATTTTGTTTTTCACAGTGTTGCACTTAGGTTTAAGGTAAGAAACCCCGATTGTCAATTTTTCCTGTTAGAGTGCAACACGCCGATATGTAGAGCTCCAAATAACTCCGGCTGGTTGTCGAGCTATGCCAATTTGCCGTAAAACTCACACCCTTACAAAATTAATTGGAATAGCAATGGAGCACAGTGTTCTTGCCGGCATTTTGGAGTGCAGCAATGGGCAAAGCTGCAAACTACATCCATGTGGTTGTGTGAACTTGCTGGTACTCAATCGGGATGATTGGGGTGTCAGCGTTCATCTCCACCTGTGCATGACAAACGCGACAAAAACTCGCATGCTACAGCATCGGGAGCAATGGTTCCAATAGATGTCATGTTGGGTGTACGGCAAGGGAGTATGCCGCCGGAGGTAAGGGACAGCAGTTGGAGAGGGCTGTTGTCAAGATCGTTACGGTCTTTACCATGGACAGCAAAAACCGGTCTATGTGTCGCCTTTATCACCACAATTGTGGTTATGCTTATGCCATTGTTTTAAATTGAAATGGCACAGCAATTAAAATAACATTGCCCGTTTTTTAATGTCACACAGTTATTTTAGTAATTATACCCAACTTTAGAACCACTCAAACCCCTTCTTCACCCAAGCATTCCTACCGATTTGCTGTGGGACGGACGTGTATACTTCGACAATCCATTCTGCAACCAACTTTCTGGACGCTCTTTTGCGGTGACATCCACAATCCCACTTCCCTCCATCATCTAGTCTTTTCATTTCTCTCTCATTCTTGTCTTGATAGTCTTGTCAAGTCCAATGTCCACTGGCTGACACAGATACGTGCAGTGGGGAGGAATGTGGACCACTTCAATCCCGTGCAACTGCATTTGGTTCATGATCATTCCCATCATGTGGACGCTGTACGCATCCAAGATGATGATGGGAATGACCCTCGGCACCTTTGTGGTCTTCCAAGGAACATGAACAAGGTTGATCCACTTGTTGATCATTACTTCGTCCATCCACATTTTTTGGCATGCATAGTGTTTGCCATCGGGAAACGTAGCAAATGCGTGATTTGCAATGCAGCCATTTGGAGATCCTCTGAAGATGAGCATCGGCGGTATCATCCGGCTGCTCGCTTCCACATCAACAGCAAGAGTTACTTGCTTGGTGTCCATGGTCAATGCGCGGACATTGACAGTTTTTGATCTGTTCTTTTTGAGTGTCCTCGTGGAATGGAACAAGAATGGAATTGGTGTCTGAACCATGTTGAGGATATCCTCAGGATCGACACATGCTACCTTCTCCTTCATCAATGCAATGAAGTTCACAGACTCATCTTTTGTTTCTTGGAAGTTCTTTTGGGCAGTGTGGGTTGTTGACCAATGCAAAAGTCCCATTGACTTCACGAAATGCGATGCGACCTTTTTCTGCGCCTTGATCAACTTATTCCGAAACGTAGGAAGCAAGCGACCTGCTTCATGTTGCACCATCCTGGTGCCAACCTGAATGTCCAGCTGTCAAGTATCAAAGAAAAATGCTCAAATCATCCTTCATGCCACTTAAAAAACTCTTACCTTCGGGATGAATCCTTCGCATTGAGCCATTGGTCTTGTGTGGAACAAAAACATCTCCATGTTCCACATCCTCCACTTTCTGGACGACCCTCTTGAGTCTGGTGTAATCGTCTGATTTACACCAATCAAGAGGCAGACTTGACGAGCACTAACATTGTGTTCCTCCATCAAAAGCTGCACAGACCGCATCAACTCTCTCTTCTCCTTGACTGAATAACACTTCCAAAAAAAGAAAGGCTGTCTTTACGACCATCACACCCAACAATCGTCATGGTAACCATCTTGACGGTATTTTGAAGTTGAACTCATCAAAATCAGCAAGTATATGAGTTAATGAAGGAGATAGAGGTGGTAAATGAGGTCAGGTTCGGAAGGAGATGGAGCTGGTGATGAGGTGGTTGGTGAATGTGGCGCACAAAAAAGGTTGGCAATGAGTTAGAAAAAACTTGTTTTCAGTACTCGTGCCACCCAGCCAGATAGAGAACTGGTTTGAGCACGGTGCCATACGCTACAAAAAATTAGGGTAACTTTTAAGGATACCTATTTTTGTCACCATGTAAATTATGCTAGTTTTGTCCAGGGTATAGGTTACATTGAAATGCATCTTTTGACATTTCTATAACTTATACCCCGGGTTTTACGGTAGTGTCTTCCCCCATCCTCTGCCAATCCCATGCACTCCTTTCACATGACACGACTCCAGACAATGTCATCCTGCACTATTCCGATTACTCACCGTTTTTGTTTATCCCACTGCCCTGCTGACCCCAATCTCCCCAAGCCCAACCTGAGCACTACACAGATTTCTGTTGTTTTCCATTGCTTCAACACCTCTCAAGAACATGAGTCCCTCTAATTCTGGATCGCTGTTTGTGGGTATTTGGGACAGGCTGAAGACCAATTTTCTCTCATAGGTGATGATGAATGTAAGATGGCTACACTCGTGCTTCGTCTGCCCCCGCCTGATAGATTAAAATGAAATCATGGGTGGAGTAGAAAGTGTCAGAAATCCTATCCTTCAGAGAAAGATTTTCTTTATGGTTTTTGAATAGCATTAATATGAATTTTCTTTTGTGAGATATTCTCTGTTGAAGCGATGGATCAGAAAGAAGCAATCTATTCATCCTTGTAGAAAATGGGTTTCATGCTACATACATGTAGAATAGCTACTTCATTATGTCTGAGAGCCCGTAAGTCAGAGGTTGTTTGTTAGATAGATAATAAATTTTAGTCACACTGACAATCCTCGTAAGTGTACGGTTCTGTGATATAATATGAGTTACATATATTTTGTGTATACATATTTGCTGTGTGTTGGATTAAAGAGTATAAGTAAGACGTCACATTAATTTCAAGTAATCATTCTTTTTTTCAAACCTTTGTAAATTCTATTAGTCAGAGAGACATATGTTTCCATATAATCTGAAGTGTAGTAATTATACATATGTCTCTCTCTACTTTACAATAATTATCTGTCTGTACTTCAGGAAACGTTCCATGTGTAACTTACATTTCATAGCAAATTCTGTCCAATCATTTTCTATGTTATGTATTATGCTATTAGTATAGAGTTCTTCTAATTTTCAGACTCTTCCGATCAAGGTTGCCAAGTACATTCTCTGATTTTGACTTGTGCAATTCGATTAATTCATCACACCCACTGGCACCTGTCACACTCAATCAATCCACTGTCATTGACAGGTCCACCGCAATCAATACAACCCATTGCTTCAATCCAATCCAACGCCATCAATCAATCGATCGCAACCAACCGATCGCAACCAACCAATCCATCTCAATCGATTCCAAGCATCGCAATCGCTCGTATCATCGTAATAGATTCGATCCAATCGATTTGCGTAATCGCAACAGAACGTATCATTGCCATCGATTCGATCCATTGCAATCAATCAATTGATCGCAACCGACCGATTGCAACAGACCAATCCATCTCAATCAATTCGAAGCATCGCAATTGCTCGTATCATCGTAATAGATTCGATCCAATCAATTTGCATATTGCAATAGATCGTATAATCGCCATCAATTTGATCCATTGCAATCTATCAATCGATCTCAGCCGAACGATCACTATCAACCAATCCATCTCAATCGATTCAAAGCATCGCAATCACTCGTATCATCTTAATTGATTCGATCCAATCGATTCGCGTACTCCCAATAGATCGTTACATCACAATCGTGCAAAAAACTATCAAACAATATTTCCCAATAGATCGATCCAAATCAATTGATCGAATCATCTGAATTGATTTGACTTGGCACAATTGGACTACTTTCTCTTGATCCATCCGTCAATCAACCATTATTTTTGGCGTATGTATCCTCTTGATGTCTCACAATCCTCCAATCGACAAATACCTCATGGCGACCGTTGGCAGACCACGCAGTTCTTGCATGAAATGCCAGCTAGACAAAAAGAAATGTTCCCCAATACTTCAACATGGAGGAACATGTACCAGTTGCCATCAATGTCGAGAAAAAGCTACATTCTGTTCTTTTGGACAGACAATTTCCCAGAGGGACGTTCAAGAAGCCTCCAAGGAACCCAGTACACAAGAACTCTCAAAGAAACCAAGTTCCCTCTCAGGTTACAGTGCTCAACCAAGTGTTCTTCCTGCAAAAAGGAGAAGAATTATGGAAACATGCATTGGGAATGGTGAAGCAGATGAGAATGGCCGAGCTACTCTCTTGCCACCGTTTCCCCTAAGTTGTGCTGATAAATTCAAAGATGAGGAAGCAGATAGGAGTGGCCGTGCTACTCCTTTGCCCTCAGATTTCTATTCTGCTCAAGATGAGTTCAACGTTGAAGAAGAATTTGAAGATGGGGATGCAGAAGGGAGTGACCGTGCTATTCCTTTGCCTCCTGATTCTCTTTCTCTTCAAGATATGAGCAATATCTTGGAGCATCCAAAATTCAAGTCTTTTTTGGACATTGCCTCAAGATGCAAGGGCAGCAGAATGTTGTTCGAGTATCATCTTGGTTCCTCTAGAGTTATTCCCTAAAAGATGAATAACCGACTTCGATACACCTCCTATTTGAACCCGGTGTACATTGAGTGTACTACTTTCCCTAGCCACTCATTCAAGGATAACTGTTTGAATTGTTTTGTGTGCTTCTCCACACAGAATATGACTTCCTTCAAGCTAGGGATTGTAGAAGGAATTCATTACAACGTTATGATGTCACCTGGTCATATTGTTGATGGTGTTCTTTGAGTGCGGGAATGTGACAATGATCTGTTTCGGAATGTGAGCACTTCCGTCAGTTGCAAACCCCAAGCCACAGTTCATGACTTCATCTTGGGACAAGATGACCCTCACTTCTCCATGTTCTTTGTCAACAAAGTCATGGGTCCTCACTTGAACAGTGATAAAGAAGATGTCGTGAATGAAGATGACACCTGTATTAAGCACTCAGCCTTCGGTAAGGAATGGAATTCTTTATTTGTACTATTTTCAAAGACTCCTCTGACACAATATTGTTTCTATTTTATGCATGTCCTGACAAATTTGTCTCCACGTGTTTGATGACCAACACAAATCATCAAAAAGTCCATCCACCAACCATCACAGCAAGGGTTGGCTCCAAAGAGTATTATGTCACCTATGACAATGATGGAGGTCTTGTCAAAAATAAATTCAAGGCAGCAAGAAAAAAGGGCTGAATCCATTTTCTACCCGCTTCACACAAGCTGCATACTACCTTCCCAACAAGTCCAATCTCTGCTCTTTTGCCATTATTACTGGCAAACATGATGAACCAATTCAAATGCCATACCTTAGATGGAAGGATCCTCTGTTCCAAGGTATGTTTGTCATTCCAAAACTTTGTGACAGCATAAAGGGAAAGACCTGTCGTAGATTCTTCGTAGTGCCACGGGAGCAGTGCTTGTGTTTCAAGAAAGAGCATAAGTTGGGGATCAGCACAAAGAATGGAGAGACGGACCCTGCACAATTCTTCGATTCCAATGTGAGTACAGTTCTATCCAATTCACACACAATGTTATATGAGGTTGTTGTACCTCATTTGTTTAATTCATATGTCTTCATCATGACTAGGTTGAGAGAATGAGCAAATGCTCATTCAAATTATTATGCCTAAACGATCTACATCAATCATCCACAGAGTCATCTCCCAATGCTCTAATCTTTGCTTGTAAGGCAGCTCCTGATTTCCGAAGAGATGGTATGAACTGGCGGTGCCATAGTCCGAGAGGGGGCTACAAACTACGATGGATAGTAGCCGAGGCAGGAATGTTTCCCCTTAACCCACCAGTGCCGTCAAGCATTTCATCGAAAGCATTTCAAACTTGTCAGTTAACTCTTTTTGATGTAAGAATGTTTAAGAAAGCCCTTGGTGACAAAGGTAGTTTTCCCCTCCGGAAGAACTGTGATGGTCATAACAGCTATCCTGCATCATTGAGAAATGATTTATTCCTGCGTCAGTGGAACACAGGGCGGCTAGTGCTAGGATGTGACCTATATTTTCCAATGCCCCTTGTTTTACAGTTTCAGTAGCTCCTTTGTGAAGAGAACTTTCATAGTAATCATGATCACAGTTCCTCTTCAGATCATGATAGATATCTATGTATAAGAAATCCAACTCGGTCCAGGTGCTATCGCTTAGGAAATCCTTGATTACACCAATGATATAAACAGCGATACCAACTCCGACAGTATGTAACATCTCTGGAGGAGTAATTAGGTTGATACCATGGATCATTTCTGCTAATGGCACTCCCTTCTTCCAAACTGTATCAATCCCATGACGTAATATTTGTTTCATAACATCTCTAGCTGTGGTTCTACTGAGATCTGTTGATTGAAGTTTGTACTGTTTGAATTCAGCTAGCATAACATATTCGCATGCTAATGACTCCGCGTCAAGATCGTCGTAAGTGCATTTACATAATCTGTAAGGCCAAACACCGGAATTTTGATATGCAGCTGCCAGGTTGTTGTTTCCTTGAATGTCACCTATGATGAGGTGAAACCAAATGATTAGATTCTTCTCTTTTCCAAAAATTGTTCTACATTCTCCTCCCTTGGAGTGAATGTCAATTATGTCCTGAAGGATAGCCTGTAAACAGTCATGTTCATCTCGGAGGTGGTTGAATGTCTCATTTGGACAAGAAGTTTTCCTTGATCCTCTACCATGATTGAGATTTGGAACAAGTCCCAGAGGAAACAATGCATATGATCTTTTTCTTGTTGCAAGGTTGAGAAATGCAAAGGTTATTAGAAAAGGTGCTGTTGCAAGGATTCCCTTATTGTCAGTGTGTGTTTTGTCATAAAAACCAATGAGAGGGACAGGAAGTTTATCCGGATCATTACCAACGTAGGCTTGTCTTGTTGGATTCCACAAATCATCAGTGTGAATTTCCCCGTAAACATTAGATTCCACTGTGGTTCCATCCCAGAAATTGTAACCTTTGGCTATGTTGGTAGGGCAGACAATTCTCTCATCTTCAAGCATAGTCATGAGTACCTCCATTGTGTCAAACACCACAACTCCAATTGAGGTTCCATCTCTCCTTGTTACCCCGACCAACTTTGCTTTGAAAGCTGACATGCCGTGTATCTTCTATTTAGCCTGTTGATAAGTCCTTTCCGAGTGGAGCTGAAGAAGGAATTGTTGAAATCAAAATTCCTCTGTACACAGTGCACAAAGATGACGTCCATAATTTTTTCAAACATGTTGAGTGGAACACCCCGAACATTTGTAATCACACTCAGGAGATGTACTTGGAATGCTAAATCAGGAGTGTAGCGAATCATGTTGTGCTACTTTGAATTCCATTTCGAAAATCAACCATGCCATCATCGTTGATAAACGCATCAATAAACTGGGAGTTATCATGTGATTGTGGCGTGGTATCTGTTAAAGTACCATTGCCGATGTTACTGAGATTGCTTGTTTCCATCGGGTTATTCACTTCAAAGTCTAAACCATTTTCAACGATCTCATTTTCTTCTTCCTGGTGCCGCAGACGTGCATCAACAAGCATTTCATTCCTGTTTTTGGTGGCATCATCAATGATTTGTATCTTCAAATGACATCGGAATCGTGGCTATGAATCCATTCCTCAAAGAGTTTTTCTGCATCACTTAAATTATCAACATGATAGCGGGCGGCAGGAAGGTTGATTTTTTCAAGAATGTGTCGCCATCATATCTGGACATAAATTGGCTTCTTTCTTCCATAGCGGAGATAAAAGGACACTTCTTCATATGTTTGTTTAAGTCCAATCCAATGAACTTACATCCAAAGCGAGAGTACAGACACATTAACCCCTTCGCGTATGGGTTTCGAATGGTATTATAATGTGGTTTTCCCTGTTGCTTATACTTTGGCATGGTCAACAAGTTGTATTGAGAGGATGACTGCTAGCAATAAGATGGAGATTGTTAAAAATGAGATGCAAGTGATGTGTATAATTGTTGGTTTTAAATGCAACTTTTTGATTTGAAAGGTGTTTTCTACGTATATCTATTGAATTCCTTTATAGAAAAAATTAGAAGGCTAACTAGTGTAATCGGAAATATTTTGTGTATTATAATATATAAGAAGTACTCAGTGTTAAATTCTACGTGCTATTATGGGTACTGTCGACGGAAGGATAGTGATTTCCTTTTTATGACAACATTAGAATTTTAATGTATTATTCGTATTAATACATAAATAAGTAAATTCCCCTTATACATAATGAATGTGAGTGTGTCAGAAAATTCCAAATACGTGGAAGATGGAAATTTCTATAAGATCACACCCCCACTATTAAAAAAATAATCAGAAACAAAATTTGTGGCACGGTAGCAAGAAATGGAAAGGCAAAAGTATAGAAGGACTAATTAATGTACCTTTACTAGCATTACGTAGAAATCGTTTCAGATGGCTGATAAGCTGCTCTTGTAAATAGTACTTGTTTCAGATTAAACATGCTTCCACATTATATGTTGCATCAATTTTTCGGTTCAGAAACTTGCAACAATAAAGAGCTATCGTCGTCTACTCCAAAAGCAATACGGATTATGCAATGTCGGTAAATAATAGCAGTCACTTTTCTCATGATCTTTCACTTGATGAAATTCCAGGTTTCGAAGTACGAGAAGAACCGGCGACACCCGGGACATCAAGTGAGATTAGCAGGTTAAGCATGGCCGAACTTAGAAGGGCTTCTACAGCAAGAGTGAGTGAGACGGAGCGAGAAATGAGGGAAGTCAAGGAACAGCTTGAGAGGACAATTATCATGTCCTACGGCAAGAAGAATCAAAACTCGGGACAGGACAACGGTAGGTTGGTAAGAGTTGGGGGACAACATCCACAGTACGACGGCACTGATGCTGTAAACTACCAACGAGTAACAGCTTATGCCGCCGATATCCTTTTCCCACACATAAAATTTCTCGAGCGGGGATGGAATGAGTATGACGAAACTAAAGACAGCATGTGTGACAAGATGATGAATAAGACAGAAATTTATGTTCCCCGTTGTCTTGAAAAATGTTGGTATTGGGAGAATACAATTGCAGGAATGGTGCATATAAAGTATAGAAATCTGAACTGCAACATCCATAATGCATCGTGGAAGGCTTTTCTAAGTAAGTCTTGGCAATATTCTTTTTTGTGATTGTTTAAAACAGATTACTGATACAAAAATCTTCGCAGGTGAATTACAAAGAGGGGGGGCACAATACATGATGATGAAGCTCTATGACTTGGTTTGGAGTGACGGTTTAGGTAAGCCTTTCTGGGAGAGAAAATAGATTGGAGAGAATACATCTAGAGAGGACATGCAGTGGAAGGAGTTCATGGGAGGGTGGTACTACATGATCACTAGAATGACAAGTTCCTTATACGCAAAGGAGACTCTGAAGAGTTGGTACAGGGATGATGAAAAGAAAAACAAGCAACTGTGGGAATTGCTTTCTGTGAGTGATATTGCGTATACAATATTTGTTTTAGAGAATCACAGCGAGGTGTGGAAGCAAGAGTGGCAATTCTACATGGATAATCCAAATGCATCACATGTAGAGAAGGAAATGTTCCGTGAGTACAAGAAGTTAACATTATCCAAAATGTTGGACAAGGGACTGAGCCTAGAAGATCAGAAGCATTACCTGAAGGTGAAGCCTAAGTTCACTCATGGGCAGAAGAAGATTTCTTTTTGCGATGCTGTGAAAGCAGAAGGGATCGAGTTCTACAAGCAGACTCATTGGAGATTGACTCGTTTCCTCTACAATGCCAGTAAAAGGGAAAAGATTTCTGTTCTTTGGAAGGATGATGAGGAAAAGGATGATTGGATGGTTGGATTGACAAAGAACAAGAGGATAAAAACTACTGGGTCGACTGATGACTCCTTACCTCCTTTGGATTCACCAAGATGTGTCATTGCTTTAGTACCTGGTGATGATGGATATGATGAAATGATGGAACAGATTAATGACAGAGATAGTGTTTGTTCCAATGAGTGAATATCATATATAAGTATTAAACTAAGTTAAGGCATTGTTATTTAAATGGGCTAGCAATTAAATGTCATTCTGGAGTAGCATCCTTCATTGCATGCAATAATCATAAGTCTTCTCTTGTGAGGAACGTAATCAGTCACTCTTGACGGGAGTATGTAATAACTCTCAATAACAGAGACGTCAGACTCGAAATGAAAGTGGTTTTTATCTCAGAACAATGTCTGAGAGCCCAAAAGTCAGAGTTTAGGTGTGAAATAGATATTTAATTTAAGTAGTACGCTCTTATTTTGTGAGTGTAGTCAAGTTTGACATAGTAAATTGTACGAATATTGTGAGTATACTTGCGTGTTGTATGTAGAAAAAGAAGGTGTATGTAAGGAGTTGCATACAAAAAAAGTAATAATCTCCGATTTTTTAATCTATTGTGTGTTTGATTATTCCCACCTCTGATAGTAACAACTTATTGAACCCTTTAAATTTTGTTACATGTTTTCACTCTAAATATACTTAAATTTTTATTGGTGTACACATAACAGTTACAAGTGTAACCAGTTTGGTGATTGCATTGCAGTAAGAGACAGTAAGTTACTGCAATGAAAGGCCCTGACTTGATGACATCGTAATGTTGCTTTTTTCCAAGTAGCCTAGTCACAGCCTGTCGGGAAATTCAGTATTCCATAGATTTCCCGACAGTAGTAAAGATGGCTAAAAACAGGCTAAAAACCATCTCGCAACATGCATCATCATCTCATCATTGTGCATATTTTTTCACATGACATACCCACGATGAAATTTCTGCTGCTGTCCAAGTCAAACACCCTGATCTCAGCCCCCAGGATGAATTGCGCACCACCACTGCCATCGTCTTGATGCTAACAACGAAAGCGTACATGGGCATTGATCGCAAGGTAAGACAAAATTTTGTAGTTCGACTTTTTAATCGTGCTTCATGACTGACTTTTTCAATTAATTTGATGTTATGCCGTGCGCGCCACAGGAAATATCACAACCCCCAGGATGAATTGGGCACCGCCACTGCCATCGTGTCAATGTTGGAAAGAAAAACGAACATGGGCATCAAACGGGAGGTAAGAAAAATTTAGTTCGACTTTTTAACCAAGTTTCACCACTGACTTTTCAGTTAATTTGATATTATGCCGTCTGCACCACGGTAAATATCACAGCCCCCAGGACGTATTGGGTACCGCTGCTGCCATTGTCTTGGTGTTAACAAGAAAAAGAAAGAGGGGCATCTACCACGAGGTAAAAAAAATTGGGTCCGATTTTTAACTATGTTTCACCGCTGATTTTCAATTTGATTGATATACAATGTCCATGCCACAGGAAATGTCTCAGCTCCCAGGCCAAATCTGGTGCCGCCATTGCCATCACTGCATTTCCAATAACAACAAGGAACATGGGCATCAAGCGCAAGGTGAGAAAAAGTGTTGCTCCATTTTCAACCTTGATTCACCCCTGACATTGTCAATTATATTGATGTCCAAGCTGAATCTGGTGCAGCAGGTATCACCGCATCACTTCATCAAACCTGGTGCAGCAGCTACCACCGCATCACTTCATCAAACATCAAAACAACAGGGCTGGCGATTGGGTGAGTAAAAATGCTCCAGTTATTTATGTTGATGTTTTGATTAATTTTATTCAATTCATACTTTGCACTGTCCATTCCATAGTGTAGATATTTCTGCCTCCTCTTGCACTGCCACCGCTGCTGCCCTGATGTTAACATTAGTAGAAAGCAAGGTGTGCATGAGCTACTGCTGCCACACTCCTAAAACCAATAGTAGAAAGCCTATATGTGCGCAAGGTGAGTAAAAATATGTTTGTTATGTTACGATTTCATTTTTCGGTTTATTCCTCACCCATTGTCCGCAACACGCTTACAGTCTCAGCCCCCAGTCATCATATGGAGATGTCTTGCTTGATTGTTAATTCTTTGTTCAGTAGGTTAGGCATAAAAAAAGTTAGCATAAGTGTTGATTTATCACATTGACTTTTTGGCATTTAGGCTATAGTATTTTTATGATTTCAGCTTGTCGCTCCTCATTAGTAATGACACAACCTTGTGACAAGTATCAACATTGTATTTTTGATAGTGGTAACTGCGAATGACGATCAGTAGTGACAGATATTAAATATGATTTCTAACTTGTATACTGCATGAGTAATGACACTCTGTGGTTATAAGTGATTACACGAAGTTTTGGATTGTATCTACATGCATAAACTGTCGGGAAACCACTGACGCATTTTGTGTGTAAAACTTATGTTCTATTAGTAAGTACAAACACTGCCGTGACTTTCCCTGATACTTTCCTTACACTTTTTTTGTAACTATACTTACGATAAAGTACATAGTATTACACGTATCCAGATGGAGTTTCGCGCTCTCAGACAAAACATGAGTTGGCATTCGCGATGAACGAGATTCATCACTCTTAATTAACGTGATTGGTCACTAGTTGTTAACCCAAGTATTGCATGACAAAAACTATGTGTTACAATATACAATGATCGTCTGCTAGTAACAGAGTTCAAAAACGAGCGAACACATTAGCCGATCGCATGTAGGTACAGACGTGTATCTCTGACAATCACTGATGTGATTCGTAAGTAGAACTTAGGTGCTTTATGTAAGTACATGCACCGCTGTGACTTTCCCTGGTACTTTCCTTATGCTTGAGTTGTAACAATACTTACAGTAAAATAGATAGTATTACTCACATCCAGATGGAGTTTCGTGTTCTCAGACATTCATACCTTTTTCAATTTACTCATGATCCAGTTTAGTCCACTAGATGGTAGACTGGGTACCATGATATCTGAGATACACCAAGTGTTCCTGTATTGTATTTTGCTAATGTATGTAGATATGTCCCATTCTCATCAGCAGATATTTGGTTAACAGCAAACCCTTTTCTCATGCATCAAGAACTACCCCTCACACTTTCTACCAAACCGATACCTATGCACTACAATAATCATCTCCTCTACTTTGTTGTAGTGATCCTCCCATATCACCATCACCCAATCCTCAACATAAAGCACAACCTAATGTGGTATTTCTTTCCAACTGCTGGTCTAACACTGCAACCTAGAATACCATATACTGCTACTCATAATCCAAAATCACAAACAAATATCACCTCGCCACAACTCACTCATAGAGTTTCACCTACTCTGGCAACTATTACTACAACACCTCAGGCTCACCCCTCCGCCAACCTAGCTATCTCCGTGAGTCAACCACAAGGGATGTCACTTAATCAACAAATTGTAGGCCATGCAGACAACAGAAACAGCAGCTCCTCTCTAACACCACAACAACACCCACTGGGACACACTTCCATTTCCTACCTGGGATGGTAAACCATCAACAATTGTGTATTACAAGACACTCTTGACTACATTTAAGCAAAACTAATTCTTTGTGGGTGCTTATTGGAGTACTGCTTTGCCAGGATTAGTCAACCTATCTTTGTTAAGCCATTCTATCCTCCCTCCCTCCTCCACACTTAGATCACTTCCATAAGCATCTTGAATTACAGCATGATAGATTTGAGATCATAAACTCTACTGAAGACACATTACTCACCATTCATGCATGTTCCTCCTTTGTACAAGCCTGATGACTCACCAACAATATACATGCGCCTTGTCAATGGATACTCTCAAACTCTTTGGTCTTTCCGGGCAAAAACTTGTAGCCCTATTTGACATGGCTAGGTGCAATATACAACTCTTCGATGGCCTTAATAGAAACAGTGTCTCATTTGGTCCAATCTTCATAGCTTCCGACCTTAACAAGACAGAGCCACGTCTAGACCAAGAAGCCCACCTCACTAATTCTCTTGACAAGATAAACTGCAACTCCACAACATGATGACCAATCAATTCTCTTCCACGCCACTGAGACCCCCCATAATCATTCTCTATCCCTTTGTGGCTTTGTTCCAAGCCTCATCGATGTACTATTCTCAATTTTATGAACAACACCAACACTATGTGTGGGGCATGCCATTCAAAGAATCTCATGCATCTTGAAAAGAGATCCACATGCCACCAAGAAGGGCATGTGACGCCTACCAAAACGCATCTAAAACACATCCATCTCACATTTTTATGCCACTCCATGCCATGGTCATTGGAGCAGCATCTCCACATTGGGTTCAATTAATTCCACTCTAATTACGACAAGCTCTCAACAACTTCAATTCCTGATAGCTTTCTCATCTCCAACACAGTTCCACTGTCAAGTTCATATCTCCTCTTAGCTATCAATCATGACACTGCTGACCTACCTGGCATCCCTTTCTCATATACTCCTGCCTCGCAATGGACCACAGAACAACCTTTGCTTATTGACTTCCTGAAACCCCATAAAATCTCAAGATACAGTTGATTCAAAAATCAATATCATTCCATTGTTGTAAAATGAAAAACTTATTAAGGCCTTGAAACTTTCTGCAACTCTTGGTGATTTAACTCCAATACACCCACTTACAAACCACTGCAAATTCATCAATAAAATGCACCTAGTTAAAGGATTTTGTGATTGTGTCACACTGGTTGGGTATTGTTATGTGGCGTTAGTAAAAATTGCACCACAATATACCTGATTAGACTGACCTCTCTGACAATTGGCAACATCATCACCACACTCAAGTAATTTCAAAATTTCACCCCTATTTTGATTAGAAACTAATTGATGGTGCACCTACATGAGGGATAAAGTAAAACAAAAGCAAATAATTGCTGTACTGTACAATACCCATTCATCTAATGGTCTTGTTGAAGTGACCTGGAAAGCTATTCTTTGTATTGCTCAATCCAACATAACAGTAAAAGCAAGTTGGTCCTTGGTCCTGAGTTTTTGTAGTTGTAGCGCGGTTTGCATTATCAAGGGGGGAAAGTCACATGATTTGACTAGCAAAGTTTGTATTTATTTTGTTGTTGATAACACAGCTGAATCGACTCATGAGCATGTTTGTTTCATGTTTTTGATTAGTGTTATTTTTATCTCTGGGCCAACAAGTTCATGATTTTAGAAAGACCAGCCACTGTGATATGACTCTCCAAGTTGTTCCCCTGGTTTTGTAGTAGATGGTGCACAAGCTTGCTTTGGGGAGAGGCTCAAGTGTCAAATGAAAGGAAATGGTGTGCTGTTTTTTTCATTTTCAGAGGATGCACAGAGATTTACATGGCAAGTTAGATCAAACAATTGCAAAGGCAGCAGAATGGCCAGGCACTTTTTTATGGCAGTGAAAGTACCTATGCAGATATGACAATGTAAATGCACTCTATCCTTATACACAAACATTTCATTGCACTGGAGATGTTTCAATTCTCTAATCCCCAGCTGCATGATTGATTGTTGAAAAATATTACGGATTCATCAAATCATTTGTTTTGTTCAATATTGACAAATCTTGACAAATAGTCATATTGTGTTGCAATTGATTTATTCTTTTAGGTATTTTTTCACTAAAATATTTCTTTGAAACCAAATAGTTGACCTCTTTATTCCATGGGGAGTCTTTTCTGTACTTTTAACAAATTATCTTTACATTTGATGATGAGGAAGGTTATTTAGCATTGAGTAGTTATTCATAAATTTTAGAAATGTTCATACCTGCAAACATCTTTTATCATATTGATGTTAATGGTAGACATTAGAAAGTAGCGACAGTAATGAGTAGGGCCCAACAGCAGTTGTGGTGTAGTTGGGGCTTAGAATTATATGATCATGTGACCTTCATTCATGTTTAATTGATTGAGGAGCGTGATGTTCAACTTAATATCCTGAAGAAGTAGCCTTTGTGACATTGCAATACTAGTACATCATTTTTGGACACTGACCCCTAAATGAATGTTGAAACAAAATGGCTTACAGGACTCATAAACAGACATTGCATTGCACAAAATTGTGTTACCAAAGATAGCCAGTTGATCTAAATATTGTGCGGCCTACTTCTGTACCTGTGAGGTAGTTCTTCAAACAAGGATAGCAATTCAACCTAGAAAGCATACTGTGTTTTCCACTAGAGCTCTAAGAGCAATGATAGTATGAAGCCAGTATCTCCCCCCATGACTCCAACGGTGTCTCACACTTCTTCTGCATGCATCCCATCAAGTGGCAGAAGCAGTCTGACCTCAACAACTAATCCTCTCTACTTGAAACTAAAGGCCTATTGTCAGTCCTGGAGAACATCAAGTCCAATGTTGAGGTTGATGAACAGCACCCCAACAAGGACAAGATGAAAGGGACTGCAGTGATGAGGAAGACACAGACAAAACTCCTGCATCCAAAAGTGGCCCACAAGTGACAGCTCCCTTGGACAAATGAAAATAAAGATGGCATTCTATGCAAATGCAAGACGCTCGGGGGCATGCATTAGGCCACAAGTTTGGTAACTTGTGATTCCTTGGGAATTGTAATTATTTTCATTTGACGATTACAAACCCTGGGTAATTTGTGCTTTTACAACTTTTGGTCTTTTGTTCATGTTGCAATTCCTCAGGAACGATGGTTTAGCCCAGGATTTCTACAAAGCCCACCTGTTTGGCAGCAATTCAGTAGTTAAACCTTCTGGATTGGCATCAAAGTTGTAAGATGGCCGAATTCTGACATATCAATTTTTGGGAAATATAATTCATTCCAAATTGTAAAAATATCTTATTTTAAACATGTATTGCAATTTCCTAGGAATGGTAAATATTTACCTATAATCTCTGTACCAGAACTTGGAGATACAGACATGCCAAGATCCCTACCAACAAAAAATTGATGGTACATGGAGATTGGTACATACCTTATTGCTTGTCCGTTGGGGGTGTGTTGCATAGGAAAATGCTAGCAATATCACTGCTTTCTCACACTTATTTTAAAATAATTACAATTTCTAAGGAATCACAAATGACCAAACTTTTGGCCTAACACATGCATGCCGCTCACCACAGACACAGTACAACTCCAATGGGACTCCTTATTGTATATCATGGTCTTTAAGATCCCCAAAATGTCAAAAGATACCATTTCAGACGATCTTGACCTACTGCGATAACTTTAGATAAGTCAAACTTTTGACTATTGTGTGACACACTAAAACCTTCAGAAGAAGGTAAGCTTTCTGGAGTATCTTATCCATTTAGTCCATTAGTTTTCGAAATATACGCAGTTCAAAAGTAGGGTATATCTCTAAATCCGTGGGATCCTAAAGACGGTGATATACGGTAGTTGTCTGGGGGCAACAGTGAATCTCACAAAAATGACAGTAGCCCCTTGAACTTTGCACAGATCCCTATTACCAAGTGTCAGAAAGCTCAACATATGGCCATCAAAAAGTTGATGTGGACATCATGCCAAATGTTTCATCAATGTATGATTCCTGAAAATTTATGTTGAACAATACAGGTAAATTATGTGTATGAAAGGAAATTCAACAATAAAAGATTTCAAACTACACTTATGCCTGCACAATACACACACACAAATCCAATTTAAGTTTCAATTCAATCTTTGTACCATGATTGCTAAAGGGATAATACCAAAAATCTTGCAGCATTGCAAGAGCATTATAGTGATAAGGTTAATACTGATGATCATGACATCACTACTATCTGAATTGTGTCAAGCAATGTGTCAGACAATGATGCACACAATGACATCACACTAGCAATGATGTCATGTATATAGATGCAGAGACAGAGCTACATAAAGATACATCAACAAATGAGATCCTAGGTTGCAAATTACTTTTTTTGTTACTGTCACCAAAATCCCCAAAATATTTCTGTGACATTAATCACAGTAATTCCCTAATAACTACTTTATATTACCCAGTATTTTTGGCAGTAGGGGTTTCAATGATTTCCCTGACCCCAACCCTAAATTGAAAAGACAAGAACTGCCAACAAAAATGTCATGACCCACTATAAGTCCAACAAATCTTGAAACCAGACAGCATGTTATGAAGATCATGGATGCTGTTTGAAAAATCATATCCCATGTGAGTGGTAAAGCAATTTTGCCTGATTTCTGGTAGTGCTCTACTGCCTTTCTCCAAGTGGCACTGCTTCCCCTCTTCTCAACAGTGAATGACAATGATCTGAACTCACTATGCGACAGTGCTTTGGACCACAAACACCTATGCCAAGAGAATCTCTAAACCTCCAACTAATCAGTATTCCTCCACCTTCCATATCATCCCAATGACCTGCCAGCATACAAAATCCAACCTAAGGACTATATGTTGCCGTCCTACATGACAAGCTAAAACTCACAACAATGACAAACTTCCACAATGCAGCAACACCCATCAACCTACTCTCAGTTGCATGCAGCCGACCACTCAAGATTGTTCCATGTGCTTTATTCACAGTAGGGGACAGGATGTCTCAACCTACCTGTCTGAGAATTGTTGTGTCTCCTATAGGCCATTAATTTACAAAGAATAAGCCAGTTGGCCCAATCTCTTACCCCGACCAATAACACTTTAGTGTACATTTTCTGCAGGATTGCATCTTTTCCTTGTACTCCCAAGTAGTACCAGCTACCCAAAATCATTCAGCATAATGAATGACCACAAGACCTAGTGCGTGAATACCACCACTCCTCTTGTAGATAATTTTCTTTGTGTGTTATTCACAACAAAACATTCCCATAACCACTAATGAGCCATTCTGTCAAAACAATAAATGTCATTGTTTGGGCACTGGAAAGCCAAATTTGTTACTAATAGTATATAAAAGCCTAGTTAAAACAACTTTAAGATTTTGTAGCTTAAACGACATTTTAATTTATCATAATTATACAAACCAGGGAGTGTCTAACTGTCAAATTGCTTTATGATTTAATTGATCCATGCTTTGTCTGTGGGCCCGGGTTCTGGGTTCACTTCAGCTCCCTGTTTTTGCACCTTGTTTTTGCAAAAACCTTTCCTAGCCCTGGGGTCAATATTTTTTGGGGGGTCAATATTTTTTGGGGGGTCAATTTTTAATGGGTTATGATCCCCAATATAGACCCTTGCGAGGCAAAAATACGCATGCAGCCCAGGGGTCTATATGGTTGGGGGTCTAAAAAAATATAGACCCCCATGGTTTTTTATTGGCTCAGGGTCTATATCGACCCGATATAGATCTAGGGTCTATTTTTATTTGTTTGAAGGTAGGCCGGGATCTATATTTAATTACTAGTTCCTACAGTACTGTTCCACAAATAGCTTCACCCTCCAACTTTGAAGACACTGCAAACAAAAAACACCTGTACACTCTCAAAATGTCAGAGTGTACAGGGAGGTTACCGGAAGTTTCAAGAGTGTACAGGTGGGTTCCGGTTTTTTAGACATTGTTTACGCCACAGTTACATTTATCACCCTAAGCTTTGAAGCAATTTTTTTTTGAATGTTCATGTGGTTCATGATTGACAATTTGCAAACCACGAGTTACAAACAGGAATATTACCTGTTGGGTCTAGTTTTGGTGGCGATTCTATGCATGGTCTCTGAATTTTTTTGGTGACGGCTTATTGGTCCTATTTTTATTTTCAAATCTGTTAGTTTTACATATGTTCTGTCATTTTTAAACATACTCCATATAGGAATTAAATATGAATGCCTGTCCCACAAGTACGTCTTTAACTGGCTAGGTTGGTGCCCTAATCTGCCAAATCTTTCAAAAACCCTCCAAATAGGAATTAAGTACAAATTTTGAGAATTCCTGTACCAGATGTATGTCATTCACTGGCTAGGCCTAATATTAGTTTTAACTTCATGATTACTACTATATTCTACATAGTTATGTATAAGTACTATCAGAAGTGACTGCGCCAAAAAATACGAACACAAGAATTACACATCTAAAAATAGTATTTATATACCTACGGTACAATATAATATGGCACAATACTGTACCATACCTACAACACAGGTGCTTTCACCAGCAGCAACTGTAGAGAGGGTGCGCTCTCACTTCTATCCCTTCACCTCCATGTTTTTCAATTACATTGATACCCCACAATCCCATCATGGAAACGGCCAAAACTCAGCCCACAGACTGAGTTTGGCATCCCCCCTGGCACTGACGTGCAGCCAACAACAATTGGCAGTGGCGGCTCAATTTTTAAGGTGTGTTCCAATGAATGCGTCCTTTTTTCAATTATTCAACTCAGCGCATGCCAATTTTTTTCAATAAAATATTCACAGGCATAATGGTGGAATGGCTGAAACTCAGCCCACAGACTGAGTTTGGCATCCCGCCTACCGCTGCTGTCTAGCAAACAACAATTGGCAGCGGCGGGTATATTATCGAGGTGAGTTCTAATGAACTTGCCCCTTTTTACAATTTTATTACTCAGCACACATAATTTTTTCAATGAAATATTTACAGGCCTACCACGGGAATGGACGAAATGCAGCCCACAGAATGAAGTTGAGGGAAACGAACAATTGAGTGTGTGTGCTGTAGGTGCTGCTCGTTTTTATAATATGATGTACGGTACCATACCTAACAACAACACCATGCTATACTTATTATTTTTGCAATCACGCGAGAAATGAAAATGATGTAGTAGAGGCAATATAAAGCAGTACCAGATACTATTGGCGACAAGCTGTCAAAAATAACTCTTTGGGAAATAGGCTATTTTAAACAAATAAGCTATTTTTGAGAAATCGGCTATGCTCGAGAAATAGCCTATTTTCGAAATTCGAAAATCGCCTATTTCTCGCAGATAGCCTATATCTCGAAAATAGCCTATTTCTCAAAAATACCAGCACTCGTTACGAAGGAATAGTAATTTGTGCAGTAGAGCTCGAAAATAGCCTATTTCTCGAAAATAGCCTATTTCTCAAAATAGACTATTTCTCGAAAATAGGCTATTTAATAAGCTATTTTCGAGAAATAAGCTATTTTTGAGAAATAAGCTATATTATAGGCTATATTATAGGCTATATTATAGGCTATATTATAGGCTATATTATAGGCTATATTATAGGCTATATTATACGCTATAATTGGCTTATATAAAAATCATTGAAAATTTCACTCCTGCACGAATCGCACACCTCGTAACAAGACACATCATTTTCTACGCTTTTATTGTGAAGTGTAGGTAAAAAGTGTTCATGCTTCCTCCTCTAAAACAAACAAATTTCTCGTGTTTATTTCTTTATTTCACTGTTTCCCTCAACCTCAATCTTAATTGCATTATATCCAATTTTAGGCCCGGAGGACGATAAAAATGATCTCATCCATTTCTGTGGTTTTTATATTGTTAAAACAAAACAAAGTTAAGCATTTCAGCGGTTGTATTCACGCCTCTATCAGCCGATCGCAAGAAAAGTTAATACAATTCAAAATAACTGGATACAAACTATGTCCGGCTTTCTTGCAAAATCAGATCCACACAAATTAGGTTGTACAGTCTTAAATGTTTTTACCACGGCTCATTTTCAATTGAATACTTATACAGGCCTACTGCGCAGGAACAACCAAAACTCAGCCCACAGACTGAGTGAGTCCTCCCGCCTGACACCGCTGTCTAGCAAATAACAATTGGCAGCAGCTGGTATAATACGAGGGTGAGTTCTGATGAACTCAACCTGTTTTACAAATGTTTTAATATAGCTAATTTTCAACTAAATATTTAATTTTGTTCTACCTTAAAGGCCAAAACTCAGCACACAGACCGAGTTTTGCCTCCCGCTCATTTCACTGCTTGCAAGTGTAAGTTCTTCTTTGTATTTTGAATTATCTTTCAACTGAATTCCAATTAACTTCATTTATTGCCATTACATTGCAATGGCATGTTGTCGGTGTGCACAAAAAATCAAGTCTTAGTGTTGGTGCAAATGGTCCAAAGGAGCATTTTTGGTGAGTTCTGATGGACTCAACCTGTTTTACAAATGTTTTAATACAGCTAATTTTCAATTAAATATTAAATTTTGCTCTACCTTAAAGGCCAAAACTCGGCACACAGACGGAGTTTTGCCTCCCGCTCATTTCACTGCTTGCAAGTGTAAGTTCTTCTTTGTGTTTTGAATTATCTTTCAACTGAATTCCAATTAACTTCGTTTTATTGCCATTACATTGCAATGGCATGTTGTCGATGTGCACAAAAAATCAAGTCTTAGTGTTGGTGCAATTGGTCCGCAGGAGCTTTTTTTAGTTTGGGGCTGAAATTTGGGACTATGTGGCATTAAGGCTAGTTCTTTGGGAGGATGAAGGGGCGGGTCCAGAATTTATTAGGATGTAGTATGTATAATTATACTAGTAGAGATAAATTGCACGTACTCCACCCAATCTTACACTATACTGTAGTCTAACAGTATATACCAGACCCGTTTGCTCTCCCACACACTCCGGTTACCCTCCCGTACACTCTGGTAACTCTCCCATACACTTCCACTTATCCTCCAGTACACTTCCGGTAACTCACCCGTACACTTCCGGTATGCCACTGGTTAACATTTTTTTAGCTACTGAGTAATGCAATTATAGCCTCTACTTAGATTGATATCGATTCTAAGACTTACTGAGAAGTCTGTTTCCTGTAAAAAATCCCAATTCCTATCATAAGTAGAAATAAATTCAAAGACTGGTTTAGGTCTGGATTTTCCGGTAACCTGCCGGTAGACCCTGGTAACCCTCAGGTACACTAGTGAACCGATTGGTTACAAAAGTGTTCAGGGAGGTTACCGGAATATACCATTCTGGGGGGGTCCAGTAATCTTCTTGTACACTCGAGTGTACAGGGAGGACCTACCAGTGTTTTTCATTTGCAGTGGAGTCTTGATCGCCTTGCTCAGTTGGTAAAGCATCCATCTCGTAAACTGAAGGTCATGGGTTCAGCTCCCAGTTGTGTACGTCTCTTCTCTATTATTTTGAAATGATCTCTAGAAATAGACTCTGTGATCAAAAAATATAGACCCTAGCGCTGCGCGCACCTACCAAGGGCACAATAGTATAGACCCGCAACTATGGGATCGTAACCCATCCAAAATATACGCCCTGAAAAATAGAGCCCAGGGCTGGGAACAGTCTAAGGGGGTAGTTATATTGAACCCCAGGACTTTGTTAAGATAAAACAAGTTGTTTTGTCAGACGGATCATTTTTGTCACTTAGGTGTCTGTTTAGTGAATGCACTGGCACCATTTTGAGAAAAGGTATCCATGAAATTTCAAAGAAAAAAATGGTTCTGTATGATGGAACCACTGTTTTCTGTGAGTATTATGAAATGAAGCTAAAAATATCAGAGAAAAAAGAAAATCACATGCATTGCACTAGTAAAACACATTTTGTCTGACAAAACCTTGCGGACTCATAGTGCAAAAGAAGGGTACTGAATTGAGGACCATAGTTACCACAACACTGGCTTGAACTACACTGCAAACGAATTGTTAGTAAGGCCAGTGTTACTGTTAGTTAAGCTGTAAGAAATAATTTTTTACTTACAGAATAGCTAACAGAGCCAAAATGGAGTGTTTTTTTGGGCGGAGTCATACTTTCTTTCATGTTTTTTACTAACAGTTAGCAAGATCCTCAGCATATTTTCCCAACGGTTTAATTGCTTACAATTTTACTAACATGAGGTTCTAAAACAAGTTTTTTTCATCTAAATAATATGAACACCTAGGCAGAATTTTTTCAGCTCTCTCCCATTTGTGTAGTTCCCCACCCTATGTAGTCTGGCCCTCAACAGGCATTCACGCTCTTCGCACTTTGCACATTTCACAATAATAAAGAACGGTGATAGAAATACCCATGACATTCTTGTTTTTATTGCTAGTGCTTACATGCAGAACTTTTTCAATTAAATTGTTTCATTTTGGATCTGCCCACAATCAATCACACCATCTCCCACAGACAGGATATTGCCCTGCCGATGCCACCAATCACTTGCATCTTTCAATACTACGTCGAGCTGCAAAAAGAACGGTGAGATTTTGTTGAGAATGGATCTTTTGACACAGATTTTCACTCACCAATTTTTCAATTAAATTGCTGTTTTCACGTCTTTCGCTTGATCTGTTGTATTGAAGCCCACAGACCATCTTTTGCTCCGCTGTTGCTACCACCGGCTCGCATTCATTTCAGAAGAGCAGCAGCACAAAAAAACGGTGAGAAAACATCAAGTTTTGATGATGTTACAGTTTTTTTACTCACCATTTTTCAATTAAATTGCTGCTTAATTTCTTGGTATTGAAGCCCACAGACCGTCTTTTGCACAGCCGTTGCCGCCACTCACTTGTGTTCATTTCAGCAGAGCGGCAAAGCAAAAAGAATGGTGAGAAAAGGTCATGTTTTGACGATGTTACAGTTTTTTTTCTCACCAATTTTTCAATTAAATTTCTGCTTTTAATTCTTGCGCGATCTGTGGTATTGAAGCCCACAGACCGTCTTTTGTGCCGCCATTGCTGCCACTCACTTGCATTCATTTCAGAAGAGCGGAAGCACAAAAAAATGGCGAGAAAAGATTAAGTTTTGATGATGTTGCAGTTTTTTTACTCACCATTTTTTCAATTGAATTGCTGCTTTTATTTCTTACGCGCAATCTGTGGTATTGAAGTCCACAGACCGTCTTTTGCGCCATCATTTCCGCCACCCACTCACGATCATTTCAAGAGAGCGGCAAAGCAAAAAGAATGGCGAGAAAAGTTTTTTTACTCACCAATTTTTCAATTAAATCACTGCAACGCAACAACATCTCCTCCTCCAACAACGTCTCCTCTCATGCCTCCCATGACACCTCCAACAAAGCGCCTCCAACATCACATCCGATGCAATGCCTCCAACAAAGCACCTCCCTCAAACTTGCCTCCACAACCACAGCACCTCCAACAATCTATGTTTTCTTGGGTGGTTTGTTTATTGTTTTTGATAGGGGTTGGGAAAACATGTCTCACTCTTTTGCTGATCCACTCGGCCTCTCTCCTTAACTTCTAAGTGCCACTTGATTGCTCCCATCTTCTGCAACATTGTCTCCTCCCATCTCCTCAACACATTCCTCACCCCACCTCCAAAACTCTGCTCTTCTTTGAAAGTTTTTTTGTCTGTATGTCTTGTTGATTGTTGTTTGAACTGGGTACATTTTGATTCGAATTGACTGATTTGCATGAAAATGGGATCGCAGTTGGATCAACTGTGGTACCGATGCCCTTTGTGGACATTGACTCTCTTGATGAAACAAGATCCTGCTTTTTGCATTGAAATCTTCCATTTTCAAAATTTGTCTCCTTCTTCCTCCTCTCTTGGTTGTTGTTTGAACTGGACTGGGAAGAAACTGGTTACTTTTTGATTTGAATTGATTGATTTGCCTGAAACTGGGATCGTGGTCACATCAACTGTGGTACCAACGCCCTTCATGGACGTTGACTCTCTTGATGAAACAAGATCCTGTTTTTTGCATTGTAATCTTTCATTTTCAAAATTTGTCTCCTCCTTCTTCCTCTCTTGATTGTTTGAGTGATAATGTTATTGCATTGAAATCTTTCATTTTCAAAATTAGTCACCACCTTTTCCCTAGCTTGATTACTCTCTTATCTACATCCAACATTTCCCAACCCCTGTTTCCTTCCTCATCAACCAGAGGCGATCTCCTCATCAATCTCCCCTCTTATCTACCATTTGCTCCCATCACAACTCAAATTTCCTCTCTCTTCTCCTTCACCCAATGCTGCAGCAGATTCTGGCTTGCATCGGCTAGATTAATTAATTACAACATTTTCATCACCCATCAAGTTTACTCTCCTATCTTCTCCCCCCAATTATGCACGGATTGTTTTTGGTTCTTCAACTTGTCTGTACAGAAGATGGTGTTATGTTATATATGACACCATAATAATTCCATATAGCATTTTTGTTGAAATACATGCAAAGGAATGCATTGGTGCTACTACAGCACGAAATTTGTGTTAGTAATTATGTTAGTAAAATTCTGTTGTACTCCTTCTACAGTCAAAAAGAAGGAGTAGAGCACTGGTGTTAGTAATAGTGTTAGAAAGGAAATAGTAGGAGTCAACACGACTTTTTGTGATGTTTTGTTAGCTAAAATGTTAGCAAAAACGGACCTTGTTAGTAAAACTGTTAGTAAACAGCTCGTTTTGGTAGGAGTCTTGGAATTGCTCACCCCTTACTAACAGGTTGCAATTTAGACTAATTTAGACACAGTACAAAACCTACATGCAGCTGTTACAAAGCCATTATCTTTTTACTAACAGCTTACTAACAATTCGTTTGCCCTGTAGGGGCTGCACTGGTGAAGAGCCAACATATTTTTTTCTTCCAATAACCATGAAACTTGTCAGTCTTGTTGAGATTTGCCTCCTGATCATTTGTCATCAAGGCTCCAAAATTTTTTTTGACTAGAAGGTCCCCGTTTTCTGCGAAACGTGTCAAAAAAGTTCATTTTACTAGTGACTGGACTAGTGACTGGACTAATACAGTTTGTTTAGGTATCATTACACGCACTACATAGACCCACGATGTATCTAATTGATCAGAAAACATTAGAGAATCATAATGATGCATTTTTCATGTTTTTGTATCAATATCTAACTATCTAAGCCATCAATATACTCTCTCCACCAGGACTTCAACAACGGATGCTTATTCACCAGCGAGTCTCCATTGGCAACTTTATCTGCATTCCACCTAATCATTACTGTTCTCAATTGTTCACTAACAATTGACTCATTCACACCATCACACCATGCTGGATATGAACTCCCATCCTCCTCATTAAGATACGTGAAACAGTACTCGATCTTGAAGCTGACTAGTTCATCGTTAAAATTGGGCATGACATTTTGTTGAAGCATAGCCTCTCTATCTGTCTCTCTTTCCACCTCTCTTGTTTCTCTCTCATCATCCATTTCTTGCTTAATCTCCTCACCAGATTTTGCATTGAACCTCTCATTAACTTTCAAGGCTGTCATCGTTCCAAGCTTATGCTGATACTTGTCGACAGACAGGCTAATATCAGGCTCAGATGGTACATCTCTACTAAGCTCTGCTTTGATTACAACACTGACAAAATGATCAAATAACTCTTTCGATGTGAATGTGTATCCATTCTTGGACCAATTATGACCAACATCTTCCCAGCCAAATCCCTTACGACGGATAGATATTTGCTCTTTAACAGCTTGGAGACGCTTTGATTCACTGTCTAGCATTTCATATTCCTCCCTTGCCTGCTCCGGAGTTTTCCAGCAACGGCCAGAATGATACTGCTCAATGTAATCCATTGCTTCAATGTAAGCCTCATCTTTTGCCTCTGCACTTCTGCTGTGCAAGTTTCGTTCTGTTCAGTTTGGCTAGCCTACAATGTTTAATTGCATCATCGTTTCTTTTTTGAGTTTCTTTCATTTTTCTTCTCCCTGCAACGATGATGGCAGTTTGGATTTTTGGATGCAGTCTGTGGAAAAATCCAAGGTCACGCTCTACGACTATTTCCTTTCCATTTTCATCATATTGTTTTTGCCTCCTTATCAAAGTGGCATGATCTCTCTTCCAATCATCGTTGCTATTTTGCTGTCCACCAGCAGCACAACCATCAAATTGGATAGTACCAAACTGCTGCATGTTTCGTGTAGACATTCCATGCACTGACTCGGAGATGTTATTACTCGCCTCAATACCCATTGCGGCCTTGCGCTCTTCTTTGCTGACAACAGAAGCACTGAACATGCCATTCATACTCTCAAGATAATGATGTGTCACCTTGCTCTCATCTTGCAATTCCTGCAGCAACCGAGTAGAGATTACAACTGCTAGCTCTTGGTAGAAATTGTTGGTCTGGATAATGTCATCACGTGTTGGATAAAGCAACAAAGCCCATAGCACATCAAACAACACCGCATCAACACGCTGGTTATTGACATTCATTGCACTCTTGATCTCAAAGATATGCTCGAGGTACTCTTGAAGTGGAGGAATTTTGTTGGTGATGGGCTCAAACATTTGCTCCATCATGAATTCTTCATCAAGAAACAGGTGCGGATCGTCGAGGATTGCTTCGAAAGCTTGTTCGAGGCAGGTCAATATAGAAGACATATTGTAGTGCTCAAAGTTGTATTGTGTCAATTCGTGGCACTTTCCTGCTAGCCAACGAACTGGCAAACAGACTGACACGTAGAGAATGGATAGCACCCTGCACTGTGCCACAACTTTGGATGATCGCAGCATAATGAAAAGTTTTGTTGCAAGGATGGCATCACTTTTGCCACCAACAGCAGTTAACCTCCAGTGCAAGAATTCAAGATAGTACTGGAGATTCATCAACACAGCTGGAGCACCCTCCACACAAAGATCTTGATGTGCACCACCACAAGCTCGGGTCTAAGTTTCAAATTACTATTATTACTTTTACTGTAAAGGGGTCAGTAATTGAGTAAGTTCAGTAACAAAAAGTAATAAAGTAAACTTTGTGCAACTTTACTGAAGGCCCATCAGGTTTCTATATGAGACTCACCCTCCACTTCGAGGACAGTAAAATACTGTCTTTGACAGTATTACAGTAAAAAAAGTAAACTTTGCACTTACATTATTTGCAATCATTTAAAATATTATGCAAGTAGTATTAAACATATAATCCCCATCTTAGATCATTTAACATATGCCAAGTAGTATTAAACATATAATCCCCTTTAAGCTTCTCTATTCGCTATCCCCATCATCCTGGTCACCCCCATCATCTGAACTCTCGTCTGTGCCTTCCTCCGCCGGCTGCTTCCCCCCGCCATCATCTTCTTCGACATCCTTCTTCACAATCTTTAAATCTGGGTCTGGATATTTATCATAATAATCCGGGAACTCGTCTTCGGGTTCAGATGCACTTGATTCAAGCATTGAAACCATTTGCAATGGTCTGTCAGCCACCCTTCATGTGACATGGGGTTTGTATTACATGGAGAAGGGAGGTGGGAGAAGATGACTGGTTAGGGACGGCAGAGGTACAATGAAATAGATAAAAAAAGACAAATGGGAATACTCACCAGTGGAATGGAGTGTACCCCTCCTTTGTTTCACCCTCCTGCACTAATGACACGAGAGCGCACAGCATGGGGTTTGTATTGAATGGAGGAGAGATGTGGGAGGAGATGGCAGGTGAGTGTTGATGTGTTTCAATTAAATAGTTAAAAAAATGAAAAATGGGAATACTCACCACTGGAGTGGAGTTTTCTCTTTTCAGGCTGCTGCTAGAGAGGGCGGGTTTGTATTGAATGGAGGAGAGGGGAGGAGATGGAGAGGAAATAAAAAAAAAAAAGGGAAAACTGAGTTTAAAGAGAGAAGAAAATAATAATAGTTAAAAAATGAAAAGGGAAACACCACTGGATTGGAGTTTTCCCCTCCTTCTTTTTCAGGCGGCTGCGCTGATGCTGCGAGAGGGCGCGGCGTGGGGCGTGGGGTTTGTATTGAATGGAGGAGAGGCGTGGGAGGAGATGGCAGGTTAGGAGATGGCGGGTTTCAATTAAATAGTTAAAAAACGAAAAATGGGGAATACTCACCAATGGAGGGGAGTTTTCCCCTCCTTCTTTTTCAGGCAACTGCGCTGATGCTGTGAGAGGGCGCGGCGTGCGGCGTGGTTTTTGTATTTCAGCTAGGGGAGGGGGAGATGGCGGTGGCGGGGAAATTCTCAGTGTTGTTTTTTGCGATGTGCGATGAAGTGAGGGGAATAGCTGCAGCTGTGGCTGCATTGCGTGTGCGTAAACAGAACATGAGGCCACGAGCAGCTGGCACAAGTGCGGAGCTAGCATGTGGCCAGACCGCATCTAAAAGTTACTTGGGAGTGATTCCGGGCTAAATCTATCTGTTACTGGGCTAAGACGCACTTTACTAAAAAGTTGCATTTACATGCCCTCACAGTAAAGTGAAGGAAACACAGTAGCCGAGAGTAACAGGAAGGGCCAAAAAAGGCAGTAAGAATCCAGGAATCGGATTTCCGGAGTAAAATCCTCAGTAATTTGAAACTTAGGCTCGGGTGGTTGGAAACAAAATAGCTCCGGGGTGATATTCATTCACTAGGTTGCAAATTCCGGCGGAATTCCGGCAGAATTACGCGTTACTCTGGTATATATGCAATTTTTCACAGTTATCTGATTACTGCGTGTGGCAGATTACTGTAAAATGTGCTAAGTAATTATCTAGTTTTAGTCACGATTTAGATCAAGATGTGACACAGAATCTTGCAGTAACCAACCGTAACCCCACAATAGGTATCCAGAACATGGTCTGTCCTTCTGTCACATATATTCTGACGCATGGCTGGTTGTTGATTGCACTTCTCAAATGTGTGTGCTGCAGCTGTCACTCACTTCCCCAGCCCAAAGTCAAATCAACTACCATGGGAATCCACCCTCCATGAATCACCCAAACCTCCATCAATACCTTTTGAATCACCAAGTGCCCACCATCGTCCTGTGCCTATTGTTGCCGCGGATCGATGGCAACCTTTTATCTGGTGAGTTCTCTTTGGTTAGGTGGTTTTTTCGGACATTATCTGTCCAGTTAAATAGATTCGAGTTTTCCGCCGCCAACGCAGGTAATCCCCCATTTCTCCATCAATACATCTCCAACCACCACGTGCTTGCCACCATTATTTGCCTTATGTTGCCGCAGATCAAAGGCCGTGTTTTTTCTGTGAGTTCTTTTGTTTGTGTTTCAGTTTTTGGACACTCTCGAAAAATGAAATGGCATGCTAATTTTATTTCCTCCGCCACACAGGTAATCCCCCCATTTCTCCATCAATAACTCTCCAATCCCCATGCGCCCGCCACCATCCTTTGCCTATTGTTGTCGCTGTGTGACAGCTGCACTTTTTTCTGTGAGTTTCTTTTGGTTTTTGTTCAGTTTTTGACACTCTCAAAAACTGAAATTGCATTCAATTTTTTCCGCCACCACACAGGTAATCCCACATATCTCCACCAATAACTCTCCAATTACCACGTGCCCATCACCATCCTTTGCCTATTGCTACCGCGAATTGACGGCTGCAACATTTCCCGTGAGAGTCTTTTGTTTGTGTTCACTTTACTAATTTCCTCCTTTCTTGGAGGTTACAATTAAAAATTTGTGCACAGACTTTTGTATCCCCTTATCTCAACCAGCTTCACCCCTTCCACTGCTATTCCACAACCGTACCATCACTTGAAGAATGGCGAGTTTTTCCATTGTGTTCTGTCTTTTTTATTTAAACTTCCTTTTTCTCAACCAATATTGCAAACATTTAGGCGACGCGTTGTGAATCTTCCTCCTCTTCCTCATCCCATTCTAAATCAGAAGATGATGTGCCTCTTGCCCGTTTAAAGAGGCCACCAAGAGAGCCATTCCAAGAGTCCTCAGATGACGAGGATAACGTCGCATTGTCAAAACTTGCCAAGGAACAAAGGCTGAGTCACTTGCCACCACAGAGTTCTCATGATGAAGACATGGAGAAGGAGAAGGAGGAGGAGGAGGAAGATGATGCTTCCGACTCAGAAGAGCCATGGGGTGGGATGGTTGAGGATGATGTCCTCCCCCCAGTCTCAATTTGGTTTGGGATGGAGGCAAGATTGTCAAATGCCTTGATCCTTCAAATGGAGCCAGGATCTGGAGGTGTCATCACTGCAAGAACCATTGGAGTGGTTGGAACCACACCAATGCTCTAGGACATGCCATTGGGGGGAAGGACATTAGGGGATGCAAGAGTGTGCCTCCTGAATGGAGGAAGCTATACATGGGTATTGTGAAGAGGAAGAGCCTGGCAGCTGCCAAGAAGGCTCGCCATCATGGGAGACTGTCAATCTCTCTTGACAAGAAAGAGCAGGATATCAAAGATTGTTATCAAAGGGAGAAGGAGGCAACCAGGGCTAGGAGGTACAAGGGAGCTATACCCACAGAATCTGTGGATGTATCTAGTTCTCCGGCAGGGGATCTCCCTACCCTGACTTCAATGAAGCCGTTGTCCCCTAAGCCCGCCTCCATTTTCAATACTGGTATGATTGTTCTGTTTACTTTTGTATTTGTTTTTGTTTATATCAAACTAATTTCCTTTTGTGTCAACTCATTTTAGGGAGTACTCATCCGAGAAAGCTTGTGCAGCAGAATGTAGTTATGTCCCACAAGAGGAATCCTGCGGTGGAAGAAGAATTGTCTTTGACCATCGCTCACTATCTAGCTGCTCATTTGCTTCCGTTTTCTCATGCCGAAGATCCCCTATTCAACAATAGTTGCTTTTTCCCCACAAATTGGTTCCTGTGGGTGGGGTTTTTTCAGCACTATAGTACCCAGTGATTAATGTAGTTGAAGTGGTTAGTTTCTGTTACTACAATGGACAACAGTCATAGTATTAATAGTTGTTACAATGGATATCAGACATAGTATTAATACTTATTACAATGGATATCAGACAGTGTTTGTAAGATGCAGGAATACGACAGTAATATTACTGTCGCGGATAGGAATATTACTGCAGAATATTACTGTAAAGTCAGTAATTTGGACTTAGAAAGTTAAAATTAGACAGTAACAACAGTAACATGATTTCGTAACATTCCCACAGTAATATTACTAAAATTTGAGATGGTAGGAGTATATATACTCCTACCATAACGGGACTCGTGAAGTTGCATTGTGACACAGTAATCTAACCGGAACCTACAGTAATTATGGCAGTAATTACGATTGGTTACTGATTACTGTGTTTTTGTGACAGTAACCAAAATCGGAATTTGCAACCTAGTTCAATCATCCACCACTCCAACTCATCACCATGTCCCTTTGGGTAGTTAGCTGTAGTTCCTGCCAGCTTTTCAACACCGCGAATTGTGTTGACAGAATCAATTTGAACACGGTAGACTGATGGGATGCTCTTCAAATCATCCTGCACCTAGTTGGTAATGAATTCACAAATCTCCCCATTGGTTGCATCAAACCAGACATTTGGCACGTGTTGCCAGCAGTCTGCCATCCTAGACTTGACAATGTTGGCAGGAAGTCCCACGTTTGCTACTTCTTCCCTCACCAAGATCTCTTTGAAACTTAACTGCTGTGGAGCATCCATCAGAAGTCTTGAAAGCACCAGCTAGCTTTGCAATTGACAACTTGTCACCTGTTGGGATAGTGGAAAGTGTGTCATGATCATCAGGGTACAATTCGGAGAATACCTCACATAGGTAAGTGAGATTGTCTCCGCCTTGTTTGAAGCAAGCCTTGAAGGCTCTTGTGGTTGATTCAGCAGATCCATCCTCTGCAATGATGCACCCATCAAGCGTGACTTTCCTGAACTGGCCTGGTCGGTAAATGTCTTTAATCTTGGCAACAAAGTTGTTGAATTCTGTCTGCCACCTACTGGTTCTATCAAAGAATGCCTGTATGATGTCATCTGCAAGTGCAACTTTGTAGGCAGCAATTGTTTTAGTGCACCAGATGGCAACAGTCCAACAATACCTCACAAACCTAATGCTAGGACTCTCCACCATGATCTGTGTCTTGGGAATAATTATCTCAAGAGTGGAGAGAATGTTAGGACAGATACAAGAGGGAGGTGTTCGGTTGGCCAATTGCTCCATGATCAATTGGGTTACAGTCAAATCCCATTCCATATATTTGCCTTTCTTCTTGATAAATAATATGTGGAGTTAATTTCTTTGGACAGGAGAAAGATCAATGGTGCGAGAACGACTAGGAGAATGCGAATTCACAGAGGAGTGCTTACATCTATTGTTTCTTTGGCCTCAGTCAGCTCACACTCCAGACTCTCTACCTTTTCCTCATTAGTGCAAAGTTCCCTCATCAATGACGCAATCTTTGCCTTAGCTGCTGCTAACTCATTGTTGTGTTTCTCATTAATAGACTCAATGTACACATGCAGATCAGTTGCTTCTTGTTTGGACTGTATCATTTTCTCTAGCCTGGAGGTGGCGAGCTTCTTGTGATGTTCTACTTGCTTAGTAGTTTCCCTCACCTGAGCCTTTCTCTTGTTGTCAAGCTGATTATACTCATTAGCAGCATCTATGGCCATATTGCTAATTTCACTGATAACCGGACCTTCTTGGTGATAACTTGCTTGAGAGAAGTAACCTGCTCAACTGCTCGTTTTGTGACTGCGGTAACTCTCCATGTCAGTTTGATGTCTTTTGATAAGATAGCCTCCTCCATCTCATGGCGAATCTTAGTACTCTCCACTCTTAGGTCACAAGCAACATTAGTATTGGCTTGGCATATGACTTTAAGATTCTATCACAAGGAACAACTATTGGTTAGTAGGTACTCTGATTGTTGATTCAAAAATATTAACAGGCATTGCACTTCACCTTGTCTTTATTTATTTTCAATTTCAATTTCCATAGCATGATCGTTCACAGTTCTACTTAATTTGGAAGCAAACTTCCTCTCCGCAACCAATAAAGCTCTTGCTGACCCTACCTGTATATCAAATTAACAATGAAAATAAGTGAACATGAATGTAAATAGGAAATAAATGGAGATATTCTGAAGACATACCATCTCCTTCTCAACCGCCGTTCTAACTGCAGATTCAAGATGACAATCAAATTGTTGCTTCTGGGTCTGTAACTCAGATTCCTTCTCATCAATGATAGCTTGCAACTTCTTGAGCTTGACGTCTAACAGTTCAACAGAAGCAGCTGCAGTAGCCTGAACATTCTTGAGCTTAGTGTCTGCATCTCTAGCTTCAGCTGCAACAGGAGACCTGGCTTCTTTCGTAGCCGCCCTGCTTCTCCTAACAGTCTCTGTAAGATGTTTTGCTTTGTTTGACATGGCTGACAGTTTCTTGTCCTGATCTACAATAGAACTATTGCAGCAGATAGTTTGGATATGGTGCTCTTCTAGTTAGTCTTTAAAAGTGCATTTGTGACATACAAAGTTGCAGAATGAGACTGAACTGATTGGCAAACAAGAGCACCAGATCCTTCTGCACTGGCACTGGTTACTTTGGCACCGGCAGGAGCTTGCTTTGTAATCTCTGATTCTTCTTTGAATGGGGTTTGGAGCTAAGAATCCTCTTCCTCTTGGGCATCTTTTTCTTGACAGGAACTGTGTGATGGTTGTCATCCTCAGGGATGTCTGGATCTTGTTGACTAGAAGAGGGGGTGGTAAGCAAATGTCTCATGAAATTAATTCAAAATGAACATGAAAACTAACCTATCCCCCATTGTATAATGGCCCTCCTGCTGTCACCCACTCCTGCAACAATTTATTCTTGCATGGTTTGAGAAAAGTGAAGCTGGGGGACTGTAATGGTTGCCAAACCATTGAAAAGGATGGAAAGAGATTAATTAGTTTTTGCAGTTAAACACCAATAAATCATGAATTGCATGTTAAAAACTTACATTTAAGAGCTGCAAGAGTGCCCACAACTCGTTTGTATTATTGTGGGAGGAGGAGAAGAGGATTCGGAGCAATATCTGATGTTGCGGCTTAAGAATTTTTGCGTCCCAGTGGGGGGTCCACTATTTTTCAATTATGATGTTTCTGTGTCGCGGGCAAAAAATCGAAGGAATTTGAAGCTTCCGCCACACTTCCGGGGTTACGGATGTCGACGTAGGGACCTGGCGGAGTTGCCGCTGAACCGGGGGGTCTATCTCGTGATAGTTCCCCAGATATTGGCTGTCATGGTGACGATGACGGGGTGCCATGATCTCGAGTGATTTGATTTTTGAAAAAGAGTGGCCTACGTGATGCGTAAGCGAAGGTCTGGGCACGTAAGGGTGACCCTTAGGACCCTTGGGTCACCCTTACGTCATCTTTTTGGGCAATGAACTCATGTGAGTCGGGTAAACCCATGAATAATGGGTCAATTCTATTGCCTGTGATCAATTGTGAAGTTGCGAATACGAGCAAAAAGGGAAGCTGGTGAGAGGTCAAAAAAGCTCAGCGGCAATTGGCACAGTTTGGGTATCCAAAGTAGGATTAAAAATAAAAGATACTATTGAGCATGACTCAGAAAAAATGGGGGGAGGAGAGGGAGCTCTGCACCCCCTACTTGAACCTCTGAGCCTATCCATATCCATATAAGAAGAAGATGATTTTTTATGTACATGATAGCAACAAACATTTTTGTCTCTGAACTTAGAGACGATATCCATCTGCGGGGGAGGCAATTTTGGATACCCTTTTTGATACACTCATGTCTGTATGTCTAGATAATGCTGGCCCTTTGAGTCAGACGAAACCATAATAGAATAGTGTGTTTGATCAGAGAAAGTCCTGGGGTTCAATATAACTGACCCCCTTTTGTGTGATGAAAGCATGATTTTGCCTGATAACTCAAGTGGAATATATGACATTATCATGTGTTTGTACACCAAACAGTTTATTTTTCTCTTACTTTTTTGATATTATCAGAAAATATAGATGATTTTTACATTCTCAAAATTGGACATTTCTTGCAGTTTGATAGTATTTTATCCAAATCAATCAGTTTAGACACCTAAGCCAACAATTCTTCTGGGGTCATTTTGTCTGACAAAGTCCTGGGGCTCCATGCAATCAACCCCTTTGAAATTTGTTAGTTATTTCAGACAAGTCAACAAAAAATGGCATGATGTAAATTTCAATACCCAAGACCAATGTAGTCTGTAGGAGCTAAATGATTCCACTTTTTAGAAGCCTTTGATTTAAGCAAATGTTGTGGAATCATTAGATTGGACGTAAATTTGTCCAAAGCCTGAACTGTTATTTTTCTGTGAAGAGAGTACTCCTATACCATTGACTGTCAATAGATATTGCATGGCATTTTGACATTTTCCATTCTAAGATATCAAAACTAATGACAACCATTCACTTTGTACAAACTAACTTGGATGACTTATTGTGTATCACAAAGAGGAGCATAAATGCTTGCTTCAAAAAGCCACAGGAGGTACTTGTCCGTCTAAGATAAAAAGGATTGAAAGTTACTGCACCCAAGTTCTCACCTAGCAGTGGTATTCACACTTTCCCACAAAGAGCAGCATAAATAAAGCATAGAAAATCATTCTTTGCCAACAAAAGCTAAGACTCAAAATCAGATTGAGAGGGAGTAGAATTCAGAACTCAAGGACAAACATGTCTTTCACAAAAACAGAGGTAAAAGTTTTGTTTTTCATGACAAATAGGAATTCAGTACTTGTAGACAATAGTTTCTCAATATAAAAGATAAAAATATGACCGGACAGGGACATAAGTATGCAATGTATCTATGTTCATAGGACTTCTGTACGTTCATGTAAGCATCACCCCAATCCACTCTGTCAAATGTTTGTTTGGGACATGATTTTTTTGTGAGGAAGGACTGATCAGCACATTTTTGTGAGGGCAAACAAACTTTTGTGAACCTCACTGACTGACGTTTTGAAGGAAACATGTGAACAAAAAATGTGTAGGGTAGGCAGGGAATCTCCATAATGTAGAAATGTGTGAAGCATGTGAGCCCTTTTTAGAGACAGAATACCAAGTTTGCCTTTCAAACACAGATGATATGCAATCTAAACCAAACATGTTACAAGCCATCCTTGCATTGTTCGACAGACTGTCATTCCCAGGCATGGACTACATTGTTTCAAAGATTCCATGCATCAGACAACATTTGACAACATACAGACCACAATTGCCAAGGAAGTGGTCTTATCTCAACTTTACTGATCATGGGTTTTGAAGTGGATACAGTTCTATGCTTCAACTGGGAGCTGTCATCAGTCAGAATAACAACCTGCTGGAGTTCTTTCAAATGACCAAACGAAAAGTACAGGTCATATCGGAATCACTCAGAGATTTCATAGGCATGCTTTGAGGTAAATGTCTAATGGTATAAATATTGACTGATGGTACTAAGCTCATGAAGGATAGTGTAGGGTTAACCTCTGATCACGTTTACTACTAAAGATTATTCTTGAGGGGAGTGTGCCCCCCAGCATTATCGCATTGTACATTAAGACATCCACAATAGAGTTGCAGACCATATACCAGCTTAGCTTACATTCCCAACAAAAATGACAGTGTTTGTGCCATTATATGAGTACCAGCAATGACATAAGTACGTCCAGAGTGGAATATATTGAGGACATAAATCTTTCTTTTAACAAGTGCAATGAAAAGAAATTGGTAAACCTGTCTCACCATGTGGATTTGGGACATTGCAGAGTATCAAGTCCACAGATAACACAGGGAACCACTTCAAAAACAAACATTCAACTTTTTGAGAACAAAAGAGGCCAATGCAAATATGGCAAGCTTGTCATCAGTGAGGACCTTCAAAAACGAGTAATTACATGGGATCACCACTACCTCCAATGATCTGGTACAGCAAGACTTGACAAAGCTCTTTCTAGTGCAATATATTAGATAGAATTAAGAACAAGACTCCTATTGCATGTCAAAGTCACATGTGAATAAATGATGCATCCAAAAATATGGTAAACAATGCCCAAGTTTGTTGTTGCCAACCCTCTGGATGGGTGCACCTCATATGAACATATCCATTGACTCAGCAACAAGTTGGCTTTAAATTGCAGAATTTCCAACATCACAGCAACTTGAGCTTGATATTCCAACAGGTGCAAATGGGTGCAAGAGCCTTTGCATATACAAGCAACAGAAACATACCCATCACAAATCATCAGCCACAGTAGACACATTAATCAACAGGATGTGGTTTTGTTGTAATCAACATAACCACTACATAATTAGCTACAATAATGAAAGTGGAAATAAACTTAACATTGAGACCCTTTGTAACCCTCTATTTGTATTAAGCTAGCCAGTGTCAACCCAAAGGCAGATGCAATACTTGAGCATGTGAATCAAATAATCCTGAGAATGCTGTGCAAAGTTCACAGCTGAAATTGTCTTACCGGTACTGGCATATCATACATTTTCTTAAAAAGATGCTGCATCGGCTATTCACTCTACCACACAGTACTCAAAGCCTCTCCAAGCACCACTATCCTTGGCAGGGACATGCTGTTTGATGTTCCCTTTTTAAGCTGACTGCACAAAATTAAGAGACAAAGGTAATATCAAATATTGTTATACAAGAAGGAGAATGAATCACATGTTTCAAAGCATTGAAAACATCAGTACCACTGTACTGGTACTGGAACATGAAGATGGTATTCTCCACAAAGCAGAGAGCAGGTATGAGAGTAGTCCTTGGACCATCACGCAAACAATCAGGGTTTACAGCAAAACAAAATTGGATTAAACAGCATGAGAGTCGTGTCAGCCAATAATGTGATATGCATATTTTTACTACTCCCACTCACAAAGTAACACACTGCTTCATTCACAATGTTGGCTTTTTGATGATATTAATAATCTTGTCACAATCACTCAAAACCTCAGGCAACTTTGAGATTTTTCAACCATGAAGATAATACTATTGATCTTCAGTAATTCTCAACAAAGACTTTGCCTTGCTGAAATAATAGAAATTAAACATATCATTGATCTGGAATCCAAGCTTAGATATGTGGATTCATATCCTTGGCAACAGCTGATACACAGCCCTAGGTCATGTACCAGTGAGAAACTATTACAAGGAACTATGACTATTCTATTCTCTGGAACCAGCTAATGCTATTGATACGGATTCCAATGTAACTTAGCTAATTTCTACGTGATTTGGTCTTAGACCAAAGGCCACCTATTTTTATGTGTTTCATAAAAATAAAGGTGAGTAAAATGGTACTTATATTGTTGAGTAAGTATTCACCAATATTTCATCATAAATGAAAACAAATGAACAGGGGTATTTGATCCTTTATCTGGGCTCAAGTGCAAGCCGGACCTTGGTTCTTCCTAGCCATTGCAACCATTAACCCGAGCGCATACCTAAACTGATGAAAACACATCTAAAAACCTAGCCGGTCATAGGGCATACTCAAACTGTCAGCCAATTGGGTATGCCGGGAGGTGCCAAAAACTGGCAGGTTTACACAATATATGTTATAGAACCATCTGCCCCATTCCTAGCCTCACAAAAATCTTGCCAGTTCGATCAAGGGTGGCGAGAGGGTTCACACAGCTACAGGCTAACAAACACACTCCTGCAACCCATGCATTGATTGGCATCATGATTGCCATTGTGCAGCAAAGAATGAGTAGTCGATGAGTGAGACAAAGTTCTGTCCACGTAGATAACACATCTGTCCATCACCCCAAAGTGACAAAGAAGAAGTAACATCTTAATGGGGTGAGGTCCTGGAGAGCTGGGATTAAACTCTCAGCAGTGTGTATGATAGAGCCCGTTTCACTTTGACATTGGCTATTCTGCCATCATAACAAGGGCATACGATGCATCAAAGTTCCTGCTCATAGTTTTGACTGGCACCAAATGGATGTCAAAACCTACACAAGAGAACCCAACTACATTGGTGTGTTCCTCTAGGGAACATAATCAATTTGATATTGCATTGCAAGCATAATATGCTTTATCCTCTGTCATATTGTTCGGTAGTTTTGAACAATCTAACTTCTAACCTATCAACCATTTTATCTACCTCAAAATGTACTAAATATATCAATAATAACAATACTTTTTGGCTTAGGTCACATTGTCACTTATCAGGGCCTATATCTTAGACTAATGGGGTGCTTTTGCCGGTTGAATAGCCATGTTCTCCCCAAAAGGCAGAATACGCTGGCCATTCCACTTTTTCTACTCCCTTATAGACACATCTAGTACAAAATATAAGAGTGCTCTCACTAAGAAATGTAAAATGCGCCAATTAGATAGAACACAGTGCAGTTAATTGCAACAGCTGGAAAATCATGTAGTGCATCAATTATTCAATTTTGCTCAAGTTATTGCTATGATACCCTCCTTCTCCAAGATTACAATAAGTGATTGCTAACAGGAATAACTAGCAAAGTAAGTCAAGTCAGGAGTTTGCATTATTCGGTTGACAACTATCCAGAACACCACAACAACATCCATCAACATTTACTCCTCTACTCTTCCTCTGGTGTTTCCCTGTCACCACTCCCTTCCTTTACCCTCTTTCCACTAACACACTCCTTAAAATTCCCAAAAGGTCGAAATTTCACCCTTGTGATCTCCTCTTTCCAAACCTGCTTTTTCTGTTGTGGATGATTGTACATTCTCGGGGGGGAGGTGATGGGTTCAAATTTACCAAAGTTGGATATTGAAACAGTGTGTTTTTTGGCAACCGCCTTAAAGTTTGTTGGATTAAGGTGGTTGTGGTGGGATGTGGATGGTTTTTGTAGATAGGTCATAGGAGAATATTTGTAGTGAGTTTAGTTGAAGGGAACCGAATTAATGCGAGAGAGGATATGTTCCATAAAGAACAGATACATAGCACGAGCAACACCAGAGCCCTTATTCAGCTTCAAGTCAGAAGAATGCTTCCCCTGCTGATGATGGCTCCACCGTCAACTCACCTCAACTATGGTATCCAGGACGGTGTCTAGCATTCTGGCGCTCTGCGCCAGCGTAATTTTATATTCAGTGGCTAATATGGCCACCAAGTCCGCTTTTCGCAATTCTCCCTCTTTGCTGATGCTGGATGTGTCATTATCGTTACTCGAAAAACGTATGTGCGCCGTGGGAGGCTTTCGTGCTTTATTGGCTTCGCGTGGGACGCGAGCCGAGCACAGCGGGATTCTTGCTAGAGATCGCAGCATGGTTGTTGTGCGGTTGTTCACATGTCATTTTTTATTTCTTGCTAAAAGAGTTGGCAGGTAAAATGAAACCATTCGAAGTAAAATGTTTTGTAGCAGGGGTAGCACAATATGGCAATATACTGAACAATACTGCACAACACTATGGCTGCCACGATATATTACTAGCAGCCACTGCAAGATTTTTTAGCAGTAGATGCTAGTTATCAATTGAGGCGGCCGCGGTCTAGGTTGAGGTCATTTGTGAAGGTTACGAACGAAACAGGCTTTAGGTCGGAGTAGTACCTAAGCGATTGTATTATCATTCTAATTAAGTAAGGTGGTCACAGTGATGTCAATGTAAAAGTGTTCACGATTATGAAGTGTTATTCGTGAATAAATTATGAATGTTCTGTTACGAATGAATTTGTACCGTTGGTGGAGTAGTACCTTATATCCATGTTTTCAGAGGCCGTGCAGTTTTGAATGATGCAATCTTGAATGTATTTATATTGTTGGGCAATAGAATACTATTGTGTGCTCAAAAAGAAGTAAGCTCGGATTTGTGTGAAACTCAAGTCATCAAGTTATTGCTGAATGGGTCATAGTTATCGTGAAAATGAAACTCTCCGGAGTAAGAGCATGTAGTCATGTTTTTTAGGCCCTGCAGTTTGTCATATTCAATCGTGAATGCTGTTTGTTGCTTGGGCAATAGAGTAGTCTTGTGAGCCTAAGTAGAATCATGGTATGACGTGTTTTATTTCTGAAATATCGTGTTAGCTTGTTTGCCATCGTACATGTAAACCCTCTTGAAGTTTTCAACTTTTGTGTGTGCAGAACAACAACCATAGCTGTCAAATTTTGGATTGGTGAGTGTGCTTTATATTGCTGTGGCGTTGTTTTATTGCCATCGTTTCAGCGGTACATTGTCGTTGTGGCACCTCTGTAATCGTTGTGGTCGTCTCTTGTTGTACTATTATTGGCTGTTGTCCTGGCGGTGAGTCTTGGTGTCGTTGTGGCCGTGGTTCGTTTCTGCCCGGTGTGTTAGCCGTCACTTCAATTCGTTGTGGTGGTCGCGTCCTCTGCCGGTCTTGAACAATGGCTGTGGTGTGTAGCCGTAATGATTGTTGCGTTGTATTCTGGTTTCAAGTTGAGCCATTTTTAAAGGGCGGTGTGATAACTCTCATTATGATTTCCGCCCGTTGTCAGAATTGGCCTACCACACAGAAACCATTGCACTACTTTTGAACCATTGATAGACAATAGAGAGGTAAGCTTTTGCAATCATGTGCGTTAAAGGTGAATTTTTGATGTAATATACTCATGTAAAGAATTCTCATTTGTTGTATTCTTTCTAATAATTTAAGGGCAAGGTGAGCAGAAGGAGAATACCTGTTTCGTCGCCGGGCTTCTAACGGTATATGTGTGAGGAGACACAACAATTGTCATTTTTGGTCTTAGTATTTGTTGCTGTGGCATAGTCTTGCAGTGGTTCCACTTCTTATGGTAGTGTGTTGTTGTGGTTGTTTTGGCCACTCGTGTGTCCGGGCCAACAATTTTTGTGATTGTGTGGTGTAGGTTGGGTGTGGCGGTGGTGGCGTCATTTTGGAGTGAGGATTGTTTGGAATTGTTGTGATGGTGCTCGCATTTCTGACACTACAATAATCACTGTTGGGGTATGTAATGTGCATTTGGGTGATGATGAGATTGGTGGTTCTTCTTCTTATGGTAGTGTGTTGTTATGGTTGTTGTGGCCACTCGTGTTTCGGGGCCAACAATTTTTGTGATTGTGTGTTGTAAGTTGGGTGTGGCGGTGGTGGCGTCATTTTGGAGTGAGGATCATTTGGATTTGTTGTGATGGTGCTTGCTTCTCTGACACTACAATAATCACTGTTGGCGTATGTTATCTTCATTTGGGTGATGTGGAGATTGGTGGTCCCACTTCCTATGTTAGTGTGATCTTGTGGTTGTTGTGGCCACTCGTGTGTCGGGGCCAACAATTTTTGTGATTGTGTGGTGTAGGTTGGGTGTGGCGGTGATGGCGTCATTATGGAGTGAGGATTGTTTGGAATTGTTGTGATGGTGCTCGCTCTTCTGATACTACAATAATCACTGTTGGCGTATGTTATCTGCATTTGGGAGATGTGGAGATTGGTGGTCCCACTTCTTATGGCAGTGTGTTGTTGTGGTTGTTGTGGCCACTTGTGTGTCGGGGCCAACAATTTTTGTGATTGTGTGGTGTAGGTTGGGTGTGGCAGTGGTGGAGTGAATTTGGAGTGAGGATCATCATTTGGAATTGTTGTGATGGTGCTCGCTTCTCTGACATTACAATAATCACTGTTGGCCTATGTTATCTGCATTTGGGAGATGTGGAGATTGGTGGTCCCACTTCTTATGGTAGTGTGTTGTTGTGGTTGTTGTGGCCACTTGTGTGTCAGGGCCAACAATTTTTGTGATTGTGTGGTGTAGGTTGGGTGTGGCGGTGGTGGAGTCATTTTGGAGTGAGGATCGTTTGGAATTGTTGTGATGGTGCTCGCTTCTCTGACACTACAATAATCACTGTTGGCATATGTTATTTGCATTTGGGAGATGTGGAGATCTGTGGAAAAGTTTTTTGGCGACTACCTGTGATTTGTGCTTTCTAATGTTATTGGTTTTTTTGCATTATTTAAAACTGCAGCATAATGAACAACGGGTCGGAGACTGTTGCTGTTAATGTTGGTAACGAAGGTCAGAATGAGTCTTCTATTGCTGAAGTAGTGCAGGAATCCAATGTAAGTAATATGCATTGTATAGTTTTTTTGTGAACAGCTATCTGCATATCACTTACTTTTACTTTCATACAGTTACCTACTATTCAAGAGGAAAACAATATTAGAGATGCTCCTACTGATGAGGAGATGATTGTGAGTTTTAGTGCAGTTAACTCTTTTGTGTGTATGATTCTTCTGACAAGGTATTTTCTCTCCATAGGCATTCAGGCGTGTTGTCAGTTTTATGCGCAGCGGAGGTGTACTCAACAATGTGCAGAATGAGTCTTCTGCTCTGGTAACTTACGATTCAACTCTTTCCCAGAACCTGTCAACAATGAGTCAGAGCTGGACAAATGTTCTCCAGAGCTTGGTTGATTCTCAAACACGACAACAGGAAGTGATTGAGAGGGGATTTGAACGTCACAACGTACTGGTTCAGAGGGGATTTGAAAGACTGATCGAATGCCTGTCTCATTTACATAGCATGATGCATTCAGAATCTGGTTCTGGTGTTGTTGATTTTGGAGATGACATGCTATCCAAAGATGGACATGAAGATGGAAGCAAGCTGCATGACAGGTCTGGAAGTGGAAGCAAGCAGCATGACGGTTCCATTAGCTTAGTTTTGAAGCGCCCAGATGGAAATATTCACAGGTACCGCCTACCTTCGTATTCTGAAGTTTATAAAAGTTTGGGAGGAGACTCAAGGAAAACAGAGCCGAAGAATTTGCCTTATGATCTTGCGAGGGTGCTGGTTGCCGCGGCTTGGACTGTTTTTAAGCCTGACAAACTCAAGTCAATTGTGCCCTTCGTGCTGGAATGGGATTCAAAACAACCGAAATTTGATTATGTTTCCCCATGGATAGTTCAAACGAAGTATTGGGATATGCCTGATGTCTTATTAAAATTTGGAATGGCGCTTGTGATGGTTGATGGCAAGCTTTGTCTTGCTGTTTTTTGCATTCATTTTAATGATGAGGAATTTTCCATGCAACCAAAGCTGTCAATTATTATTCCACTGTCCCTCAAAAACAGTAAATTACCAGAGAAGGAGCTCAAGTTGTTTTTTGAGAAACTGTTTGCTGTTGGGAAGGGTCAACACAAATTCTCTGAAACAATTGTTCAGAAGTTGTTTCCTGCTGATGATAGTCCAAAACTTCAAAAGACTGAGATTGCATCTGGTGTATATGGGAAAGACCTCATTCTCAATTTTACTAAAGACAAACGTTCGAATGTGGGAAATGAATTTTCAGATTCCTTGTTTTGGTTTATCACTTTATGTGGTTCTGGGAAGGCAAAAGACAATATATTTTCCGATATGAAGGCTCACTTAACGTCATGTGTGCAGAACAATGATCCATCTGGTTACAGGAAATCAATTGTTAATGCGATATTGGAAGCTGTGGTTTTTTTGGTAGAGTCTAAATGTCTCCTTCTCAAGAATGACATCAGTGGCAAACTTCTTGGTGCATCTGCAACTATTGCTGATTTTGTTGAGGAAATGGAGAAGTATATGAAAGCTGGGCCGCAGAGGCATAGAGATGTTTCGCCAATTTCTGGTAAATATACTTGTGACTGTTTTAATTAAATTTTTCTCATAATTCACTGATCCTTAATTTTTGTCAGCAGAACCAAAGGCAAAGAGGAAATCTGATCAGGAGACTTCTGGGGGAAATATGCCGAAGAAAGCAAAACAGAGCTATCAGCAGTCAAGTAAGTTCAAAAAGCAATCTTGACCAGGAATGAATTGAAAGCCCTCACCATCTGATATGTTGAAAAGGTGTCTTTGCACTGTCTAAGAAGTGTTGTGAAGATAAAGGACTTGAGCTTGATGGTGAGAGGGACCATTTTAAATGTTCTAAAATTAAACCATCCAATATTGTCACATCTGTTTTCTATGTTCGTAGTGCTTCAGACTTGTTTGTTTATTGGGATCTATTATCCCAGATCAGACAAGAAACTCAACCTTCATTTTGCTAGGGATCTGAGACGCATTCACATATGTCATAAGAAGTATCCAAGTGTCTTCATTCTTACAGCAGCTTCTGGGACGAATGAGCCTCTCTATCCTGAAGTAGAGCTGTGTAAGCAAGACAGGCACAGTATTTATTCGTTGAGTTCTCGTGGGAAAAATTTACTGATGGTTCTCCACCAATGTCAACACTTCAATGAGACATCATTATACCAAGTAAGTTAATGCGTATCAAAGACATTTTATGGTTTTTCTCACAGACAGAATTTCAGGTCTGTTTTGACCCTTATAAAGTCAATGAATACTGCAAGTTTAAGTATCCTGAACTAAAGATGCTCATAGTTGAGAATTTTGTTTCAATGGTGAAATCTCAAAAATTCCAGTTGGGTGAATTGGATGATTACATGGTCGTGGATGGTGCAATTCACAATAGCAATGGAGAATCGTTGGTTGTTTATGGCAATTTGTGGAATTCAGCGAGCATATATCTGCCATGGAACAAAACTGTTGTGTGGCTCTCACTTGGAATCTGAGTGTCCTTTCCAAGTATTTTGCAATTTTTCCCTTGATTGGTTCAACAATGAGAAGCAACAGTCTTTACAATATTTCTTTGTCATTGTGTCAGGAGGAAGGCGATTTTGATCTCAAATTTGATAGATTGACGTTAACAAACATGAGGAACGAGGCATCTGGAAATGCGCTGGCAGACAGATCTGGTGTTCACTGGGATAACTTGCGGTTGCTCAACACTGTATATGGATTGGGCAATATCGATTACATCTGCCTGAAAGTTCTGGGCTGCCACCATCCTCAGTATGATGATGACCATGAAAAAGCATTTGGATTGAATGTTGGTGGTTATTTTCTTCCATGTGCCAGTACTGATGTTGATGAACGTGGGTTTCAGTTCAAGCCAGAGAGTGACACACCTGACACTGAGGCATCATCAGATGATGATTTTATTCCCAACAGAAAGGTTGTTACAAAATGGGTTCAAGGGGTTCAACGTGAGTAATTCAGGTTGTTCCCATTATAGGTTGCATGTTTTCAAAATGATTTAATTTCTGTTTTAGGAAATGCAGGTAAAGCTGAAACAGAAGAAAGTGCAAATAAAAGTACCAATAGTGATTCTGGTGACACCTCTGATGCAGAAGGCAGTTCTGAGGAAGCTGTGGAAGGAGAATATGATGATGATGATTATGATGTGGATGACAGCAATGCTGACAATTTAGAAAGCAGGGAAAGCGATGAATCAGAAGTGTCAGGTGACATAGAAAGCAGCAATTCACATGATAGTGATGGAAGCAACAAATTGGAAGATATTAAAAGCATTTCTTCAGGTGAAATTTTTCATAATTACAAGGGAAGCTTTTCTGATTCCGATTTGCAGAGTACTGGTCCTATATCCAATCCTCTTGAAAGATTGAATGAAGCTTGTGAAGAGGAATTTGAAATAATGGAGAGTGACAGTTCTGAGTCTGGTATGTAATTTGATGGTGTAACATGAATATGACTTTTGTTGATTCAGTTTAATTAATACTTGCTTTTATAGTTTGCACGTTATGCTCAAAACAGTATTTTCAGTATATGGATCAGAAAAAACTTAATGCAGAGGAATTATCATTGCAAACTTATTTGGGTGCTCTCAGAACACTGCAAACGAAAAACACCAGTAACCTCCCCGTACACTTGCAAAACGTCAGAGTGTACGGGGAGGTTACTGGAATTTCATGAGTGTATGGGTGGGTTACCGGTTTTTTTATACATTACTTAAGCCGCATTTTCGTTTATCACGCTAAGCTTTGAAGCAAAAAAATCTTCTGAGTGGTTGTTTGTTTCATGACTCACATTTTGCAAATCACGAGTTGTAAACAGCAAGATCACCTGTTGGGTCTAGTTTTGGTTTCAATTCTAGGCTTGATCTATGATTTCATTTGGTGAGTGCGCTTTGGGCCTATTCATATTTTCAAAATAATATGGTACTATCAGAAGTGACTGCGCCAAAAACTGAGAACACATAAGAATAATAAGTGGGGCTGAAAATGAGAGTAGTGTGTCTACGTGTTTGTTACTTATTCCTTTGTATCACGTCACCTAATTCTTGTGTGGCATATTTGTATGATAATACAGTTTTATTACATCTACATTTGGTACCATATTACAACAATGGTGCTTGACCCAGACACAACAGTATGGTACAATAGCAGTGCGCCCTCTCACTGCTTTCACATCACACAATTATTTTTTCAATTACATCACTGATACCCCACCGCCCATCATGGGAATGGCGAAACTCAGTCCACAGACTGAGTTATCCCTCCCGCCTTGCACCGCCATGTTGCCAACAACAATTGGCAGCGGCGGGTATATTTTGGGGGTGAGTAACCACGATTTCGTCTTGTTCTACAATATTATACTCACCACACGGCCAATTTTTTTCAGTTAATTAGTTGCAGGCCCACCAGCGAAATCGCCGAAACTCAGTCCACAGACTGAGTTAGGCATTCCCTTGGACCGCCATGTTGCCAAGAACAATTGGCAGTGGCGGGTATATTTTGGGGTGAGTTTTGATGAACTCACCATTTTTTGCACTATAATACTCACCACACGTCCATTTTTTCCAATTAATTAGTTACAGGTGTACTGGCGAAATCGCGAAACTCAGTCCACAGACTGAGTTAGGCATTCTGCCTTGGACCGCCGTGTTGCCAACAACAATTGGCAGCAGGGGGTATATTTTGAGGGTGAGTTTTGATGAACTCATCATTTTTGACCCTATTATACTCAACATATGTTAATTTTTTTCAAATAAATAGTTACAGGCCCAGTTCTGAAATCCCCAAAACTCAGTCCACAGACTCAGTTTGGGATTTTGCTTTGCACCGCCATGTTGCCAATGATTTTTGGCAGCGGCGGGTATATTAACAGAGGTGAGTTGAATAGAATACAATTATTTCTACACATGTCTTACATCTAATTTTCAATTATTTTATTTCAGGCCAGGCACGGGAACAGCTGAAACTCAGTCCACAGACTGAGTTTGGCATTTCACCTTGCACCTCAGTGTTGCCAACAACGGTTTGCAGAGGCATGTAATTTTTTATGGTGAGTTATTGAAGTCAAACTATATTACAATTGTTTTCATTTCAGCTTAGTTTCAATTAAATAATTAATTTTCTTCTACCTTGGTGATAATATTGTCCACAGTATTGTTTTTCATCTTGGAGCAGCTTGGGGCTGAAATTTTGGCACCTGTGTCATTTTTGGTGGGCTCGGGGTGGTGGGCGGGCCCCTAAAACATGTTAATTATGTATGTTATTATTAGTGGAGATAAATTACACATACTCTATTATTGTAGTCCAACAGTAGGTAGCCCTCCCGGTAACCCTCCTGTAACATTCCGGTAGCCCTCCCGTATGCTCCGGTAACCCTCCGGTACTCTCCGGTAGCCTTCCCGTAACCTTCTGGTTACCCTCCAGTGCACTTCCTGTATGCCACCGGTAAACATTTTTTTAGCTACTAAGTAATGCAGTTATAGCCACTAACTAGATTGATATCGATTCTAAGACTTACTGAGAAGTCTGTTTTCCTGTAAAAAACGTACCAATTCCTATCGTACGTAGAAAAAACTCGAAAAGCTCCTTTTGGTCTCTAATGTTCGGTAACCTCCCGGTAGACTCCGGTAACCCTTCCGTACACTAGTTTACTGGAGGGTTACAGAAGTGTACCGGGAGGTTACCTGAAGATACCATTCCGGGGCTCGGTAACCTCCCGTACACCCGAGTGTACGGGGAGGTTACCGGTGGTTTTCGTTTGCAGTGAAATAGTGTTGGATTTAGATTGCTTGAGGTGAGGAAGGAAACATTGATGTGTAGGAGGATCACTGAAAAAATTGAGAAGCTTCAAACAACATTTTTAAAGATGCCAGATGAATTCAGAAAGAAATGGGTTACGATTGATGATATTAGTCATTTCAACTTGAAAGATGAGGAAATGAAGGGAGAATGCAGTGCAGATACTTTTGGTGTAATTTTGGAAGGTCGCTTTAATGGGTGTTGTCATTGTAACAATTGTCATGTGGGACTTTGGAGTTGCAACATTGGTATAACGAACCCTGTGGATAGAGATATTTTGGAAAAAGTTTTTGAAGACATAGATGAGACACTAATACCCATGGAGTCAGATGACAAAGAAAGCTTAGTGATGAGAATTTCATGCAGCAAATATCTTGATGATATTGTGATTTACAATCCTTGCTACTCAATTCTTAATGAGTCCTTGACGTCACATCAGCCAAAAAGAAGATCTGAAGGAGTGGTGAAACAATCAGTACATGTCTATAGCGGTGGTAACGGAGAAGGAGAGGGCAGAAGAAGTGTGACACTTCCAAATTACACATCATATGGTCGTCACCAAGACAATTGGCATGGAAGGCCACTGAAGCTTTCCACATTTCTTGCTAGTCTTATTTGTTGGAGAGCATGTTGGAACCATCTCACAGAAGTTTCTAGAAAATGTCCACCCACACATTGTCAATTGTTACTTTATTATGGAGCATTGAAGTCAAAGATGGGTTATCACAGAGACAACTTCAATGTTCAATTTATAAAAAATGTTGCTTCTGGAAAATCTGTTACTTTGAATGGCCATCCTTCTGGCGGAGGTGAGAATTCTCAGATTGTTGGGACAAATGTGTTGGTATTGACAATGGGCAGCAAACCTATGAAATTTGCATTCAGGTTTCCATCTTTGGGAAATGTTCAAGGTAATAAGAGCACATACATAACTTCTCCCAGGCATCATTTCACGTGTGGGAAATTGACAATATCAGTTCTAGATCCCATTGATGACATCATGATGACACATGGAGCAAGCTTTGTTTTCAGCACAAGGGCAAACAAGAATCAATGGTACAGAGTAGGTTACTGCTTCAGGTGGCTTCAATCTTTCAGAGACTTTTATGAGGACACTTGTACATTGCGGTTAGACTCATCAGGTGTTCACAGAAAGAGGTGTGGGAAAAGATCAGACCATAATATCTATAGTTAGGAAACAAATTTACAATGACCAACTACTGTTTTCTATTATATCTTATCTACATGTCATTAAATAATTTTAATCCTATATTCAATCAGAAAGTGAAGATCGGGGACTGCATCACACACAACATATGTGTTCAACTCCAATACTCAACCAAACTTTACTTTTTTAGGAGGGAGGGATGTCCAGAGTAACTTTTTAATTGGTTAAGAATCGGATTTTTATCCATTATCCTATCTAATTGCGGTGGTTGCCATTGAAAAAACAATCTTCCAAACAATGGCATCTCTTATTTCGCCTTATATTGGCTCATCAGTGGTGTGTTAGCAACGGGGTTTTAAGCAACTACGGGGGGGTAATAAATAGGACCACATAGACACACAGAGAGGTGGCCAGTGTGGGTTATGGGACATGGCAATTCCCAAAAGATTGGATATAATCAGATTTGGACACTAAGTTTGTTGGCTGACAGGAATGTGTGTACATGTAGGATTTTTTGAGGGCCCAGCATGGCCTGGCTGACGGAGTCAGCCGCCATGGCGGGTGCAAAAAAAATAGGGGGCATGGAGAAAGTGTCAGTTGAGGTAGGTTGACACTGCGCGCCCCCTATTTTCGATGTTTCGAATGGAAAATTGATTTCGTAGGTTTGCTGGGCGGCTGTAGACAATGGTGAGGGATTGGATGGGTACATTTATCCCGTCGATGTTTTTTAAGTTGGAGAGAGGGACGTCGTTTGGAGGTGTGGCCACAGTTTGCTGCCATGCATGTTGTAGGTCACGTGCAGTAGGGTCTTGTGGGTGAAATTGTAAGTGGAAGAAGACTGTTTTATCAGTTTTTGATGTGAGTATTTGTTGGCGGGCGGCTTGCTCGATGGCTGTGCGTGAAGTGTATGCAATTGCATTTTTGGTGGCTTTGTGGAAGATGGGCGTGATGACGGCGGTGTGGTACCCGCGGTTTGTTAGGCGGTGGTAGAGGCGCAAGTATGTTTTCGAATTTCGTGTTGTGTAGAGCATAGGCGGTGTATGCGTAGGATGTTACCAAAGATGAGGCTTTGGAGTGGGCCCTTTGGGTGTGAAGAGTGTGGAGGGAGGTAGAGGCAGAGGTTTTGGGGCTTTTCGAATAGGGTGGAGTGGATGGAGTGCCCTGTTATTGTTAGGGTGAGATCCATATAGTTGCACGTCCGTGATAGAGGGGAAAATTCCCACTCCATGCCGTACCATTGTTGCATGTCCAGTTGAAAGGAAGTCCAGAGCGTGTTGTTGCGTTCCGGACAGACGTCACATGTCCAAATTCCAATGACGTCGTCAATGAAACGGCGATAGAACAGGACATTTGAAGACCAACGAGGGAGCACCCTGTTTTCATGGATGGCGTAGTATATTGTTGCCCAGGGGGGTGCTGGGGCGATGCCCATGCCTGTACCCGATATCTGTCTCCAATAGGTGTCCCCAAATTTGAGGATGTTGTTGTTGAAAACTATCTGGAGTGCGTCGGTGAGGGCCTGGGTGTCGTAGTGGTGGAAGGAGCGTCCAGCTTCATGTCGTATGAGGTTGGAGATGTGAGTGAGGGCGGGACCAGTACGAATGTTGGTGTACATGGATTTCGCGTCGGCTGTGAAGAAGAGTGCGTGTGGAGGCACGTCTATTTCAGAGAGCAGTTGTTTTAGCAAATAGGAGTCTTGAAAATACGATGGTTGTGCGCGAGCGATGGGCTGTAACTGGATGTCCACCCATTTGCCAAGGGTATGGGGGAGACTGCTGACATCGGAGCACACTGGTTGGGTAGGGAAGCCACGTGGTGTTCGGGGCTTGTGGATTTTATAGAGGATATAAAACTGACCAAATGGAGATTGTCGGTTTTTGGAGATGTGCTCTTCGATGTAGAGGAGGGCATCTTTATCGGCGGCTTGTCTGTGAGAGCGAAGCCATTCTCGGATGTCGTCCTCGATAGATTTGGCTGCATTCCAAGCCTTGTCGGTTGAGAGGCACTCAAAGATGGTTGAGTCGGTGAGGTGTACCAGTGCGCCGGCGACATATTGATCGTATGTCATGGCGCAAGGGCCGAGCCCCTTATCGGTGTCCGGGAAGAGGAGGTTGTTGTCATGGCGTAGTTGGTGAAGGGTGTTCTCCTGGAATGGTAGGAGGTTCGGGGTGGCTTTGCGGTGTTGGAAGAGGGCTTGTGCCCGGGCGAAGAATCTTCCAAGACGTGCGTCGACCCAGGTTGGTATTTCAGTGAGAGGAGGAGACCAGAGTGATTTGACGTAGAGCTTATGGCGTTCTGTTGGTGTGTCATGTGTTGTTGGCGTAGCAAAGAAGACTTTTCGTTGGAAGTCCCGTTCGAGGGGGCTGTGTTTTTGGAGATGTCGCTGGTGATGTGAGGTGGCGTGCGAATGAATTTAAAGCCTAGCCCAAGGACGGATTTTGCCAGCGGTGGTACAATTTTGCCATCAGTGAGGTCATGGAAGGCGAGTCTGGAGTGACTGTAGAAGTGGGAGGCGGGTGTGTTGGCGACGTTTTCGACGGCGTTCTGGAAGGGGGTGCGATTTGCGTTTAGACGGAGTTTGTAGCGTTGTTGGTGAGCTAGGGTGATTTGCGTCTCGGAGCGGTGAAGCGAGTTGATGTGGGTCAATGTTTCGGCACGACCTGTGGCTTTTTGTGTTGTGGCGTTGTTTCGATCGCCTCAACCACCGTGTCGTTGGTGATAAGGTGTGGTTGGGGGCGGGGTCCAGCGTGGTTGTGGGGTGGTTGCCTGTGTTTGTTGTGATGTTGATGTGGATTTCTTTGCTGCGGCGCCCACGTACATGGCCCTGGAGTCTTTTATTGGCTGCCTCGTTGATTGTGTTGTGGTGTTGGTGTGGGCATGTTGTTGTTGTTGGAGACGCCGTTCGAAGGAAGCTGATTTGTTCTTTTCATTGGCGAGGCATTGTTCCAACGATTGTAGTCGTTTCTCGAGTTCCTGTTGGGAGCGACGGATTCAAGCATCGATGGTAGCTCCGACTGTGCGTGGGGTGGGTGTGCTCTCTGAGTTGATAGTGACGGCCGTTGATTCGGCACATTCCTCGATGCGTTGGCGTGCGGCGATCTTGCTTAGATTCGCCTCGATTGCCTTGGCATTGAACACCCGGATGTACTCTGCTTGGGAGGTGGCAAAGCATTTGAGGATTGCGGCGCGGAGGGTGTTGAGGGCACCGTGGTGCGTACCAGAGGTGAGAGTGTGGTAAAAGGAGACGGACGAGCATGAGGAGGGGGTTGTACCGTCGCCGGTACCAGTGAGTGTGGAGGAGTCGGCGTCACCACGGGTGTTGGTATGGACAATGTTGGTGATGGGCGCGGTGATGGCTGTCAGGACGTTGTCATTGGCGAGGCCTGTCGAGGTATGTGACATATTGGATGTCATTGCTCGCCCGCTGGAACGGAGGGAGTTGAACGGCCTTGTTCTTATGTTCTTATGAAAAATGTAGTGCACATGTAACATGATTCTGTAATAGAAAAATTATGACTAATGAAACAATATTCAATAGAAAACGATTATTATGCTATCAGTCAGTAATACCATAGAAAGGAGAGAAAATTTACTTTACATCATTAAATATGAGATATTTGTCTGTTCAGATTATTCCGCACGAGGATGTTTCATTGAAATTTTCATTGAAATCTGATTATATGTACTGAAAATTCATACCTTCAAACAACTATCTGTTCAAGTTTTTTCACAGTTTACTATAAGATGTTGTAATTTTCAAAAGATGATGTGTAAAGGTACTGGTACAATTTAGTATGTAAGTATCTATCACACAAAAGATACCTTTTCGTCCCATGGTCACTAATTTTCTTTCTAAATTTTCCAAGAAATCAGAAAGTATGTTTTTCATTGTCACAAAAAAATGAGAAAAGAGAGTTCTTACTTCTGTTCTTGTGAATTTTTGAATTTTTGGAGAAGACGTTGTAGCACAAGACGTTGGTTAGATTCTTGATCACCAAAACTTCCAAAACAGTTATCAATATTTTTGCACAAGTGAATGCTCATAATTTTTGTTTTGAATAATCTATTGCTCCATTCACCAACAAGAGACACCATGGCAAATACAGGAAGCAAAACCACTGCACCTTCTACACCTCCAAAGGGAAACCTCCAGCGAAAGCAGCGAGTCCTCCCAGAAAGTCTGCTATTGACCGCAGTCCACTGAAAACAGCCAAGTCATCTAAAGACCAGATTGTCAGATACAAGGAAGTTGGAATTGAAGGAGTCTGTCTGGCTTTTTGCTACAAGCCAGATGGGATTAATCCTTCTTATATTGCTCCTATCATTCGCTATTTGGATGATTCTGAGGATGAAAAAGCTGCAGCCCATATCATGTTCCTTGCCCAGTTGCGTGATCCAACTGGGACAAACATTCCTCTGCAAACACCATCAGCAACTGGGAAGTTGTACTCTACTGATGTGATTGTCATGTCTATTGATGACCCAAAGTATACCTACTTTTCAGCTATTGGTGATGTGGTCAGTGTGCTCAATGATGCCGCTCGTAACTCCATAGTAAGACCTCAATGGCAGTATCAAGTCCCTACATTTGTCAATAGAGGCAGGGCAACACCACCAACAGTTGTTCCATTGAACACCTACCTACTAAATGAAGACTGCATCAGTTTCATCAAGAGATTCTGGGAAAACTGTGACAGCAAAGAGACATTGAACAATAATGAGCACAGAGATCTTATTCTAAAGGAGGTTTTTGGATCTGCTGACGAAGGATTCCAGGCACTCAAGAACATCTCTGATGAAGCGTATGAACTTTTGTGAAGTGTTTTTCTTTGGATTCATTGAAACGAGAAAGATCAGAATATGTATTAAGAGTACCAAGGAACATTTTTGTTTGTATTGATTGTGATTTGAAATGTGTCATAGAAGATTCGGATAGGAACATGCATGGAGGCTGTTTTTGTGATGAAAAGTGGTAGTGTTTCATGTCACATCGTTCTAACTAACTTTTTATGTTTTTGCTTTTTCTGGAGCTTTTGCTAACATTCTATGTTGAAATGCAATCAATGCTGGTGGCAGTTTAAATGCATCTGGTTTGAACAAAAGAGGTTTGTTCAGAAATAAACCTACTCTCGTTCTCACTCTTGATAAAACAGTGTACACCCATCCATGGCCGTAATTCCAATTGTTAACGATGAGTTCTTTTTTGTGATTCCTTGTAATTTGTGAGCAGTTGTAGCCTCCTTCAAATTGATAGGTAATTGTATCATGATCACTTTCTGTTTGTGTTCTCCTCTTTTTGATGATTGTCTATGTCTCATACCTTTGTCAGGAGGATCAATATCACTTCTGTAGAATGTACAATAATACCTCTTTGGTTTCAGCCTGAATCTTCTCGAGGAAACCATTTTTCGTAATCTTGTTTGAAACCCATGCAGCTGTGCTTCTTTTTCTTCATTCATTGGATCATGCCGAAGGTCATTTTCTAATGACGAGATCTGTTCTTCAATCTTGATTTGTTCCACTTTTTTTGGAAAATGTTCAAACTCAACATAATCCACATCAGCGACATTGATTGTATACACTTTTTTCCCATCGTAATTTTTCCAATGCAGAGCTATGTCCGTTTTTCTTTTGACCCCAACGACTCTACACAATGTACCATTTCCTCTTCCCCTTGATATATCATCATTGTCGATTATCATGCAATGCGCACCAACATAAAGTTTTAATGCAGGATCTATATTTTTTTGTTGGTCTTTCATATCGCTGTCACCACATTTGGCATAAATTTTGTTTCTCAATTCACTTGTCACTCTTACTGGCAAACAAGTTTCATTTGAAAAGTTTTTTGGATTTACGTCGTTTTGGAGCCTTTCTTATATCTGCTTCAATAACAACAGTATGCTCTGGTGGAGGTTCAGAACTCTCTGCTGATGGGAAATCTTTTATGTGATTTTGGAAAACAGATGCATGAATTGATACTCTTTCTGAGTTTTTCCAACAAACATATGCAATATCTGCATCCTGTTGTATTTCAGGTAAATGAACCTGCTGGCCAATGACACGTTCATTAATGGCATTGCAGTCTTCTTTCGTAAACAATCCATCCCACATTCGTTTTAAGATTCTTCCATATTCAGGGTCATCTTTGAATCTGTGGCTGTTGTTAAGAATGATTGCAACGTTTATTGAGTTTTCCCACAGTGATGAATTGGAATACAAGAGCTGACTCTCTCTAGCTTTCACTGGTGGTATTTGTCAGAAATCACCACAGAATATTATTGAATATCCTCCAAATATCATATTTGGAGACAATCCCTTCCCACCGGAACATGACCTATGACGAATCATATTTAGACGGGAATTCAGCTTTTCCATCTGGTCACATGTTGAAAATGAGATTTAATCTATAATCAGCATTCGAACTTGTTCCCAGTTATGAAGCATCTCAGGAGATATATTTTTTGACTTTGAATTCAAGTAAGCTGCACTGTGTAAGGTAACACCTCCAAACAAAGCAGCAGCACATCCAGTGATGGCAGTAAACAAAAAAGTTTTATCACCCCAAAGGATGTCCATTGATTTGCAAAATTGAAAACAAAATTGTTGGGCAACATCAATTGCTGTACTTTTGCCAGCTCCAGCAGGTCCAGTGACAAACATTAACAATTGCTCCTTGGCACCAAGGTCTTTCAACTTCTGTTCCACTTTCTGCTTTATAAGAGTCGTTCTTTCATCTCTGAGATCCTCATCACTATCTGCAAATCCAGATGCCATAGATGAATGTGAGTCCAAACTCTCACGAATCAGATTCAGTAGAAATGAGCTGCATATGACTTCATAAGCGTTATACTGGATTCTGTCCAATGTAATATGCTTTTCTCTTGAAATACGATTAGCAACTCCTTGCATCATTGGAATTGAACCTCTGTTGAAATTGGAGGAAAATCCAAGCTCTTCCCATTCCCTTTCTTTGAGGATACAATCTTCTTGTGAATCACTATCAACAATCCCCTCTTCTGAAAAATCAATTCCTTGCGTATCCTCTTGTAAGTTATTCCTGATGGTAGCACCACTGACGAAAGCAAGTAGAGTTTTGTATTTACTTGCCCCATAACCAAAAACACTGCTGTCAGTTTGGGCATTCGTTGAACCTCTTGCACTCTGTGATGCTTCATTACTGGTGGCAGAGGAGTTATTTCCAGGTAAAAAATTGAATTTGTGTCAAATGACCTAGTATTGATTGTTTTGTTGCTTGAAAGAAATTCCCCTTTTTTGAGATCATTCAATGATCTCTCAATACAGTTTTCATCTTGGCAGAGATCCTCCTCAAACTCATTTTCATTATAAGAATCTACAGAAAGGGCATCATCAAACTCGGAATAATCACTGTCACAAGGGTCAACTCAAGCATGACCATCCATATTATCGTTTTCTCTTGATTTAGTAGTTGCTTTGATTCTATCAGTAGGAACCTTGCATTTTCTGCACTGTAAATTGTCTTGCATGTTTGGAGAATTTTTTCCCACGTTTCCAAAATTTGCTAGAACCAATATTTTCATTCATAGCATGCATAAGTTTATCCCACAAACAAGAATGAGCTTCATGAAGTAAAATCGATTCATCCCGAAAAGGGTAGAAAAGGATCAATGCAATTTTTGCATAGTTTTCCCTCGATTCAAGGGCCCCTTTGCTTGGTTCATTTTCTGTCAGCTCTAAATCTTCCAGGTCACATAGCATTCCTTTGGGCATTGATAATTTTGGGATTCTCATCTTTTTGGATTCTCTCAGGTAGCAGTATCTTCTTCCTGGATGATCTTCTTTGAATGCAAATTCACAATCTTGTAGTATTGGCATGCCACTATCATCATTATTGCTCATTCTATTGAAAGATAAGGGAATCCTTTCGCACTTCAATGCAAATTCATAGAAACTCAAATCTTCCAAACATTCTGGCCTAAACAAGTAATCCTTCACAGAGTAATCTGCCCACATGACCACTTCTCCATTTTCGCCCCTATTCTTTCTACGGAGCACAAAGTCACCTGGAGCTTCTCCTTTTAGCTTAGGCTGGGACTTTCTCGCTTTGATAGACCGATCCGATCCGATCCGATCGGAGTGAGTCCCACGAACCCAATCGGGCGATCGGCACTCCTCCATTATGACTTTGTTGTGAGTCATACGCGTGTTCAATCGCCTACAGAAAAAATTTCCATTGGTCGATCGGTTCTGTCAGGAGTTCGACAGTCCAATAGAAGCTTATATTGGACCCCGTTTTTCCCTAGAGATCCAATCGACCAATAGGATTTTCGCTGCATAAATTTACGCACAAAATCCTAACACACTTCTGATAAATCATTTTCACGCGTTATTCAACCTACCATATCCCTTTTCCTTCCACAACGAAGCCATCAACAACGATCACACCTTTTCGGATCCAACTTCTGTCTCGCCTTCCACCTCACTGACACCAGCCTCGCCTTCCTCTTCCCTCACACAAACACAAGCCGATGCTGCCGCCTCCACCAGCCGCTGTCCCTACGACGAAGATGACCAAAACCAACATGATGACGATCAACAAATTCGTGAACTCTGCACCTCCCTTGCCTTTGACAACAATTATACTTGCAAAATTCTATCGTGGTTACGGAGCTGGATACGCACTCACAAAATACCTCCTTGTCTCCAGACATGAAAGACTATGAGAGAATTTCGAACCGGCCCCCTCGAGACCTGCACACCGTCCTCCACAACAAGTTTGGTATGGATCCACAACGAGTTTGGTATGGACATGAGAAATGAGGAAGAAGTGTGGATTTTCTTACGTTTCGCTGGACGGAATACAGGAGTGAGCAGTTGCGACAATACACAAACTGGGATGAATTATGTTATTGACCGGCGATGGAATGGAGTAGGGAGGGAAAGAAGCTGGAATGACTGGGCATGAGTTCGCTGTGGTCTTGGAGTCTCTGAACAAAGATGGAATGGTCAATTTGAATAGAAGTTTATGACTTAGATGAATGTTATATTTTAAGTTTCAATTATGTGTTACAATAGCTTATCGTGGACGTGGGGGGTGTTGACATGGTAACACATGCGATACCTCAGACGGCTGTGTTATCCTCTCCTGTCCTCTCCACCATCAAAATAACATTGTTGCAGCCCCATTTCTCCTCAATGCTACCAATCGCATTGACGACCAAATCGAATCCAAATTTCCTTGAAGGAAGCAGTCTCCTCCCCCATTTTCCTGACACACAAATTGCAGTGGACCAAAGATACTGGGAAGCAAAGCTACTGTGAGACTGTGTGGAGATGGAGGGAACAAATGTTGCAGGAAAGGCCTGTTGAACGATTGGATACAAATGCACCCAAGTGCGCATTAAAAAGTCAGACCCGGTAGATTTTAGTGAAATTACAAAAAAGCTGTCACAGATTCTAATTGGCCGATCGGATTCGGAAACGAGAAAGTCCCAGCCTTATTAAGCATTTGTCCAACAAGCGGATCCTGAAAGTCATGTGAAAATGAAAATCTGGAACCATTCTCACACAATAGCAGATGTGCCATTGTTGCACTAACAACATCTTGACTCAGGTGAACAATCATCCCAATGAGGAAACGGCACAAACCCTCCAGAAAACAGGCATCTTGTTCCATGTTTGGTGTATGTTGCAATCCTTCGGCTACCAACTTTTCCTCTTCTTTCTGAATGCGATGAATGACTTGTTTTCCCACTCTATCAAAATCAACACCTCTGTCTTCTTTTTGTGTAGACTTGGTGGAGTAATGAACAAGATAAAACACACACCTGGGACTTCCGATTTGAATGTTGCTATTACAGCCAAGAGTCTCGGATATATACTTGCAATGTGTATTCAAAAATTGAGATCCCAAAGATCGCTTGCTTTCCACAGTGTATGGGTAAATGGTTGTATCGCCTTTCTCCAATGATCTCCAAACGTTTAATCAATTGTAGGTCTTGGAAATGGAAATCGACATTCTTTCCCATATTTGAAGCAAGATGTCCTATGCTTCCAGTCATGCTCATTCATTCTTCTTGTTGCAACCAAATTCCTGAATTCACTCTCAAAAAGAAATCCTGATCCTTCTGTGGCTCCATCAATAGGATATCGATATGTCATCAAATCTGATCTTTCTCGAGACAAGGGAAATTCTACACCAATAGGTTCAGCACATCTAGAATTTTTCATTGACTCCATAGCCATGTTTGTAACGGTGACCGTTGACAGATGAGTAGTTTCGCCTGATAATCCCTTTTCAGCACACAATTTACACTCCATCACATGGCCCTTCAATTCCATCCTATGAGATTCTGATCTGCAATCTCGAAGTGTCTGGGCATCTTTTTCTTGGAACATATCTGAAATGCAGCCCTGCTGTTGACATTCCTTGTGAATTACTTCGAGTTTGGGAGAAAAACAATAATCAGAACAGAAGTGTCTGTCAACAAATCCCTCAAGTTCCTTTCTAGCATTTTGGCGAATCACTGGGTCATTATGAAACAAAGAGTCTTTCAAATCATCAAATCGATCCAACCATACTAAACAGTGACCATGCAATGATCCTCTTCCTTTTTCTTCACTTCCTCTCACAAAAGCCTTGCATTTGCCATACATTCCTACACCCGTGCTGCAATTTTTCTTGAAGTCCCATCCTAACAGTTCACATACCACTTGCATTGCAGCTTGATAATCAAGGGAACAAGCTCCTGGATATTTCATCCTCTTCTGTTGCCTGAGTTCAAAATCTGAAATGCAATCAGCTTCATTACAATCAACCGTAGGAATGACAATTTCCTTTCCTTGGTTAGCATACATTCGAACTCAGAAATTACACTCATCATCTGGAGTAACTGTGGAAAAGATGATGTGAGGACCAAAGTAGTTGCTGAGTGCATAAACCTTCTTTCTAGCTTCCTTGGCAGCTTCTGCTGTGTGCCCAAGAATTTTGCATGATGTTGTGACAGATTTCAAAAATGATGCTGCTGGTGTGTTTACATCAAGAGGTTCATTGTTTTGTTCCCTTCGGTTGAGCTCTTTTGCAGCTTTATGCACATCACCCACAGACAGCTTTGAAATCCTTTCTCCCAGTGCCTGTCCTTGGTAGTTGGACTTGCATTTTATTAGTCCTGTTGTATAAGATGCATTTCTACACATCAGATGATAACAAACCAAAATAAAATCTGGCCTCATGAACTGGTTCAAGGAAAGTCGCATGTAGTGCTTCAGACATGCTTCATTGGAAACTTCAACCTTTCTCTTTTTACCCAAATTTGGACATCCTGAACCAAATGGAAATTGGATGGGAAACGCATCTTCCAAATTGATTTCATGTCCTCTCAAGTAAGTACCACCATACATCAATATAGTTGGTGAAGTTGACTTGAGCATAGCCTGGACAAAATCCTCAGTGCTATCAAAAACAGAATTGTCTGTACTTGGATTTTGTGACTCACTTGAAAAGTAATAAGTCTTGCTTTGAATCTGACATTCTAATTCCGGAGCAACTGGTTCAGAAGTATTGTTCTCATTGTCGCCATCTTGTAGTATAATCACAGGCTTTGGACATTCATCTGGAGGCACCACATCACTATATCCCTTATGACCTGATTCCTTGATGAACCATGTTACAAGATCCATGAAAAGGTCTATGTCCAATTCAGCTTGCCTCCTCACAACATTTTTCTGAGCTCACATAAATGTTTTCCCCCAAGTAGAGCTCCTGTACTTATGCAGTGCACCTCCTACATGAGATTGATCAACGCTGAACATCAAAAAATGCCCTTTCAAAGATTTTTGACTTCCGCCAGTGTAAGCATGAACATATCCAAATGGCCTCACTGGACTGATTGACGCACAAAGGAGATCATCCTTTCGGCATTAATGCTTCTATTTTTGATATTGCCATTTTTGTCTTGAAAATTGATGACGTCAGGAATATGACCTATTGCGAATCCATTGGCTATTTCAAATTTGGGTGGTTTGTCCTGATCCTTATTTCTTGAACATTTTAGGCTCCCATAGCACATCTCACAACACTCATATCCTTTCTGATCTATTCTTGCCCTGGGAGAAAGTAACAAATGCTTCAAATCACAATCCTCAACTTGGTACTGTTTCACCAATTCTGGATGCATGGGAACACCATCATAGTACTCCTCATAAGTTGAGACTGCTAATTTTGATGAGCTCTCCAACAACGCTTCTTTCTCAATGAATTTGACTTCTTCCAATCCAATGATGAGGCGGTCACAAACAACACATACATGTGCACGGTGCCTATTTATATCACCATCCACAGCAGTTGACAGGCAAATCTTCTCTCTGATCTTCTGAACCATTTTTTCCATCTCTGACTCATTCAACTCTCTTGGAAGGAAATTTTGGTTGCAATGTGGGTTCTCTTGGTTGTTTGTAGGACTTGGTGAATTTTTGCTCTCAGAACAAGTATCGGAATATTCCTTTCCAGAGGACTTGGTGCAGTGGTAAATTTCCTTCTTCTTCTCTTTGATCATTGTTGTGTTGGCTTCATAGTATTTTTCCTTTTGTTGCAAATATGAATACTGTTGATGTCATAGTGCACCTTTCTCTTCTGACAGATAAGCTCTGCCTTGTTGTCGTAATGAACCCTTTTCTTTTGGCAGATGGAATCAGCATTATTTTCATAGTACTTTTTGCTTTGCAGGCGAATGGAATCTGCATTAATTTTGTACTTGGCACTTTGCACTTTTGATCTCACGAATGGAATTTCTATGACTTCTGTAATAAGTGTTGCTTTCCTTAGTGCATCGAGCCTTTGTCTTTTGATAGTATCTTTCATTTTTCCTTTTCCTATCATTTCTTGTTTTCATCACCTTGGCTTCTATGCTAAGCCTTTTTGCTTCTTCATAGAAAGAATCTACAATATTTGCACAAATCATGTATAGCATAAGCTAATGAAACAAAACTTAAGGAGCAAGGATGTCAAATGTTCTCACCGTCAGTGTGGTTCATGTAGGATGCATGTGATGTGCTTGAAAGTGACATTTTAAACAGAATAGATGAAGTACAAACAATTTTCTAATTTGGAGTAAGGTTGTGTTGAGTTTGATAAATTATGAAATGAACAATACGATCTATCGACTGATCAATATTAGAGTGCAGAAAATTCATGCCATGTTTTCCGTTGGCAACCGTTTTTGAGTGTCTGTTAACGTACAAAGAAATTTTTGGTAAAGCGTGGTTCAATGTAAGTAATGTGCTTACGTTGAAAATCATTTTTGGTGATGTGTCTATTTTCAATAGCGCGATGCATTTACATGACATGTCAGTTGAAATATTTTTGGCGATGTGATTCAAGATGTAAGTAATGTGCTTACATTGAAAATCATTTTTTGTGATGTGTCTATTTACGATAGCGCGATGCGTTTACATGATGTGTCCGTTGAAATATTTTTGGCAATGTGGTTCAAGATGTAAGTAATGTGCTTACGTTGAAAATCATTCTTTGTGATGTGTCTATTAACGATAGCGCAATGCGTTTACATGATTTGTCCATTGAAATATTTTTGGAGATGTGGTTCAAGATATAAGGAATGTGCGTTTACTGAAGATAATTTTTGGTTATGCGTCTTCCGTTCTGGGCTAACATAAAAAATATTTTTGGTGATCTTCATGATGCATTTACGTGTTCATTGACCATTTTTGGATATGCGTTGAGATCAAAAATAATTTTTGGCAAAGTGATAGTGTGATGCGTTTACCTGTGTTCATTGACCATTTTTTGATGTGCGTTGAAAGTGAATTTTTTTCTTTACAACGTGATAGCGTGATGAGTTTAGATGTGTTCATTGACCAGTTTTTGGTGTGCGTTGAGAATGAAAACATTTTTTTGGCGAAATGACAGCATGATGCCTTTACGTGATGTGTTCAATAGCACAATTTTTGGCCATGCTATAAATTAATGCTGGATTTTTTGTGTGTGCGTTGAGAATGAAAACAATTTTTTGGCAAAATGACAGCATGATGCGTTTACGTGATGTGTTCAATAGCACAATTTTTGGCGATGGTATAAATTATTGTTGGATATAATTTTAGAGGTAATCACATGTCAACTGTAATTGAATACCCATGCTTTTTGATGTGCGTTGAAAGTGAATTTTTCCTTTACAACGTGATAGCGTGATGAGTTTAGGTGTGTTCATTGACCATTTTTTGGTGTGCGTTGAGATTGAAAACAATTTTTTGGCGAAATGACAGCATGATGCGTTTACGTGATGTGTTCAATAGTGCTATAAATTAATGTTGGATATAATTTTAGAGGTAATCACATGTCAACTGTAATTGAATACCCATGCATAAAAACCGAAACACTCATGCTCAATATCATAAATGACGTCACAATTTTTACCTAGCCATCATAGAAAGAATCTGTGATTTATCTGAATCTAAAGAAATCCGTGACGCGTAGTCATCAAGCAGTCTCGGTCGATTTTTTCAATATCATAGATTCGCTCTACCTATGCCATTTCACAATCCGATTTCGGGACAAGCTACACCCCATGATTAGGCCTTTTAATGCTACGTATCATACAAATTAACCCCCTATGATACGTTTTAAGGCATTGTACATAAAAAAATAAGTACTATATTAATGGGCCTTTCTAGAGCTTTACCTTCTAGTGTCACCTCCCCCCCCCCATGGCCCCCCAACCAATACACACTCTAGTATGGAGTCTTAATTAATAATTGTTTTTAACACTAGTTGGGTTGGACATGGCCATAGGGGTCCATTTGAACAACAATTCCTGTTGCTATCAGATATTCCTCAATTTTGAACATGGTACACATATCATGTGTGACATATGTGTTTGCTTACAAAACATTTGTAAAATACGGTGCATATATGTGTAATATAACTAGAATCTGAAAAATGTCATATTATTTCCCAAATTCATTCCAATATGCAGTGGCATTACATATTACAATACAAAACATAAGCTTAATAAGAATCACAACCTTAATTCCTTTTGAAGTTGCTACTTAGAAAGTTGGGACAACACATGAAACCTCATTAAGCAAGACACCTTCCTGTCATCCTTCTGCTTTGTACAAAAATGTACAGAGCAGGTAGAACAGTGCCAACTAGTTCTTGGAGGCTTATTGATTTTTGATTAGAGTAACTGCAGCCTTAATGCACCACATTTATGGAGGATGTGTGTGGCTGCTAATGGATTGAGTAACAATTTTTAGCATTATTTCATGTTCGTTAATGAAAATTTCCTTTGATCAACCATTTTGAATAGTAACTTATTTTTTCTTCTTGTTTTTGTACGGGTTGTCATGCCCATACACTTTGAGGAATACCATGGATCATCAATAAGGCACAGTCAGCGATGTTCCAATAATTATTGTGTATTGCTCATTCATTGTAGTGCACACATATCTTGTGATGATACTGTATTTTATACCCAAATACCCTCTTGTAATTCAATTAATATGACTCATTCTTACACACTGCAATCGATATTCATTTTACTATGCTGCACTTATATCTTTGATTGCATCTTTCATCTTCTTCATGTTTACAACTGGGTAAGTCAGTTGATTATACCACATGCAGATTTCAGATGACTAACTCTATTTTTTAAATTGATGCATCCTTTGTCGTCATTACAGATGATAACAATTACAATAGCTTTTAAATATTGATTGGCGTAGTTGCCAAACTTCCTTCTAAAATGGTAGCAATAAGGGTAAGGTCAATGTTGAAATGAAAGATGATACGTGCCACCAGACTCTCACATTGTGCAACTGTGTGTGCTGGGCATACTCAAAAACTTGACTAACAGTACAGAATTGATACAAAACTCATCTAGAATAATTTCAGAGTATCTCTTTGTTTACTCCATGTTTTCATTGTCAATTACATCATTGATGCAACTGTGTGCCAAAGGGACAGAGAGAAAGAGGAAAGTTGCTTCTGTGATTGCTATCAGTAGGCAGAGCAAATGGCCGCATGCAAAGTCAAAGGTTGTGCAAATGATCTATTTGGGGAGATATTTGGTGATGTTCCCACATAATTGGACAAGTTGGATTAGCCGGGAGGGTTTTTCATGTATGTGAGAGGTGGGTTTGTAGGGGTATTCATCATTGTGTTATTCAGTTTTGTTTGTTGTGATCTTCTTCTTATATTCTTGGTAAGTGGTGGGCTCACAGGATTTTCTCATCATCTGGAGGCTTTAGTAATGGGGTAAATGATGTAATGGTTCCAATAGTAGTCTTGTTCCAGTCTTGTGAAAATTGACTGTGTTGTGGGCTTGAAGTGTTTGAAGTAAATTTTCAGTCTGAGTGAAATATTTTGATGTACTAAGGTGATTGTTCGACCTTGTTGATGGTATGAATTTTTTCGTAATTTATCTAGTCAAGTGATCGTGAACATAGGTAATATCTTAAGATATTTCATATTGTGCACTCAGTATGACCTATGAGTCCGATCATGGATTAGGATTATTCACAATGATATTTCTCGGAATTATAAAGGTAATTTATCATGAATCGTTCTATGATATTGACGACCAGTAATAAGTTTTTTTTTTTTTTTTTTTTTAAAGTGGGGGGGTTTTACCCCTGTCCCCCTTTAATATTTTTTTTTTTTTTTTTTTAAAAAAAGGGGGGGGGGGGTTTTTTTATTTTTAATTTTTTTTTTGGGGGGTGGACCCCCAAAACAAACCCCCCCGCGGGCGAAAAGAGGGGGGCAGGGGCCACCTCGTTGGAATTCGTGCCACATACTGCAAACTCTAGAACTAATTCCAACTAGTGCCATCTAGTTCCAACTAGTGCTATCTAGTTCCATCCTACAAAATCGTACTGGTTCCACTGTAGCCAATTAGTGCCATCTAGTGCCATCTAGTGCCAAGATCGGCTGAACTGTGGCACTACTTGGCACTACTGTATAACCCTCATTATAAGACCTAATGCATTATAAGAACATTTCGCCAATTCTCCGGACATTTGTGTTTTAACCTGTTAAAACACAAACTATTGCTCTAATTATTTCTCCGTTAGATTCCCCAAGTCCACAGCAATACACACACATGTGTTGCTCCCCGTAACTCCGTCTGGACACAAAGTTACGGGGAATCATGTGAAAACACACATGACACATCAATCACATCACTGGTGGGCTTACTGTTTGTACGTACAAAAAAATACAAACATCATGCATCCGCAAAAACGATGGTGCTCCCTCTCCCCCCTCTCCCTCCTCCTGAGTGCCGCATTGTTATTGTTGGCTTTTTGCCAGACAACAACGGGCGGTCTTGTGCCTTGCATCCGTTTGGCTGCGGCAACATTCCTGTGTTGCAACGCAGTGATGGTGGGGTGGGAATGCTTTTGCGTGTCAGGATGATTTTTGAAAATGAATTGGCCTGCTTTGCCTTGAATCCCGACGGATCTGATGGTTGTCATGTTGGTTTTGCCGCTAGGGAGTACGCTGCTGGGGAAAATGGGAGAAGGTTTGATGGCGCGCTTCTCCGTCTCGTAGCGGTGTACTCACCTGAGCATGAGAATAGGATGGCATGACGCCTGTACCATCACAATTGTGGGTACGCTGTTGGCGAAGTAATTGACTTTGCTAATTCATTGTAGTGTTTTAAATAATAATTGTCTAAAGAATTAAGAATTAGTGCAAATTTTAATCAGTTATGAAACCACTGGTACCCCGTTTTCTTCCACACATTTTTCCCCGTTTCCTCTGAGATGTTTTTGTAGGTTCCAATAATCCACTCGGCAACCAATTTCTGAGTTGGTTCTTCTGCTACACTGTCCACAATTCCGCCTCCATCAAACATCCACTTCTCCCACTGTTCCGTCCATCTCCATCTTGATTGGGCAATTGATCCCTCGTCCAACTGGTTGACACAACCAAGTGCAGCCACCCGGAATATGGTGCACCTCAATTCCAAGAGACTGGATCCTGTTGACAATGGATCCCATCATGTGGACACGACACGCTCCAAGATCAAGATGGGTACAATACCCAGTTTCCTTGTGTTTTTCCACGGCACAAGAACCAAATCAATCCAGAGGTTCATAATTTTTTCGTCCATCCACGCCTTCTGTTGGCAGACGTAGAAGCAGCCGTCAGGAAAACTTTGCAATTCCTTGCTCGCAATCTGGCCGTCCGTGGAGTGCAACAGGGAACTTCGTATTTCTTCCAGTGCGCTTGGACGCCCCGGATGAATTTTGCGAGTACCCGAATCGATGCGGTACGCAACAAACTCGTTCTTTGTCTTGAGGTCGTTGACTTTTGCCAAAGTCTTCTTCCAGCGTGGGTAGTAATAATGTGGGATACACAAGACATCACACGCAACACTAACACTTGCCGTCTTCTCTTCCACAGCCTTGTTGATGTAGCACACGGCATAGCGCTTAAACTCCAATGAGAAGGACTTGCACGAAACAGGGGTGATGGGAATTGGAGTTTCATGAACCATCATGAAATCAAAATTATGAGTGAGTTTGTCTATGGGACAAATTAGAATGGGGATCATTATTACTACAATCTACAATAGTTTATGTAACAATCAACATGCCATTGCAATTGCAATGAAAACTGTAATTGTCATTGCCATTGCCATTGCCATTGCTAATGGACAATAACAATGAAATGAAAAACGGAACCGCCACATCGCAATTTTGAATCAAAAGCGCGACGCCATGTTTCTCAATGAATTGGTATTGGGGTTCTTAAGGAAAGTACATGATAGAAGGATCGTATCCTTCCAAAGCCATGATGACAGAACTGTCACCATGGAATAGGAAGGGTTTGAGACACTTCTTTTATTGGAGACGGGAAAGAGAAGTGGCCGAGAAGTGGAGAAGTGTAATTGATGATTCCACGGATGGGGCGTTTAAAAGGTGGGCAATGGGTGAGGAGCTTGGACCGTTCCGAAAATGGTCGGTAAGCAGATCGGCCCAATGGCTATTGTATCGTAGTAGGAGGTAAAAAATAAAATAAAATAACAGATCCTTTTCACTCCTCCTGTGTTAAAAACACTAACATGCCTCACATTATAGGAACATTTAAGGTATCATTTGGACATTTGCCCGTTCTTATAATGAGGGTTATACGGTAGATGGAACTATTTGGGCCTACGTGGAGCTATTCTTGGCACTAGTCGTACTTCATTGCTAAATGTACACTATATGGAGTACAAATTATTTTATTAGACCCCAAAAATGATATAAAATACAAAGGAATCCTTCTGAGAAAAACAGGAATTACCTAAAAGGAATGGCAAAATCATGTATCTTGCTGGTGTACAAGACTCCCCAACCCACAGTATATGATAGGGTTTTCAGCCAAACCAAAAAAATGTGTCCTTTAGGTGGTCTGGGTGCAGCAGGCAGCAGAGGGAGCAGAGGGAGCAGGGGCTGATACCACCACACGAACAATATCTCTTGCAAAAATACTTTGATTCTTGGAGAATGTGAGATATTGTTGGTGTGGATAGGACAACCCTTACACTGTAAACGAATTGTTAGGAAGGCTCATATTACTGTTAGTTACACTGTGAGTAAGCTTTTTTTACTTACAGAATAGCTAACACCAGATTCAACGGTCGGTTCAAGGGTGGAGTCAAGCTTTCTTTCTCATTTTCTACTGACAGTTAGCAGGATCCTCGGGATATTTTCCCATTGGTGTAACTGCTTACAATTTTACTAACACAAGGTTCTAAAACAACAGTTGTTCAGCTAAATTATGAAAACCTAGGCAGAATTTTTCATGAACATTCACATTTTTGTAGTTACTATACCCTAGGTATACTGCCATCGTGGTTATACTTCTCTAATGAAAATGCAGCAAATAAATATGATAGATAAGCCAGCACAGTTAGGGAGCATGCTCACTGAGTCTGTGTGCTATCAACACGATTGTTGATTTTTTTCACATCTCCTGCATTAGCACTTCGTGAATCTGCACCATTCATGTCATCAACATCACTAATGGCAGAGATAGAGGCCATCAAAGAGGGCAGATTTCACCACTTCAACAGATAATCTTGAACACATGGGGCGCAAACTCACTGAGTATGTGTGCTATCAAAGCGAGTGTTGATTTTTTCACATCTCCTGCATTAGCACTTCGCGAATCTGCACCATTCATGTCAACAACATTGATAATCGCAGCGACAGAGGCCGTCAAAGAGGGCAGATTTCACTCCCTCAACAGATAACCCAGCGCAGATAGGGAGCATGCTCACTGAGTCTGTGTGCTATCAACACGATTGTTGATTTTTTTCACATCTCCAATATTAGCACTTCGCGAATCAGCCCCATTCATGTCGTCAACATCACTAATGGCAGAGATAGAGGCCGTCAAAGAGGGCAGATTTTACCATCTCAACAGATAATCTTGAACACATGGGGAGCAAACTCACTGAGTCTGTGTGCTATCAAAGCGAGTGTTGATTTTTTTCACATCTCCTGCATTAGCACTTCGCGAATCTGCCCCATTCATGTCGTCAACATCACTAATGGCAGAGATAGAGGCCGTCAAAGAGGGCAGATTTCATACTTTCAACAGATAATCTGGCACAGATAGGGAGCATGCTCACCAAGTCTGTGTGCTATCAGCACGATTGTTGATTTTTTTGTTATATCCAGCATTAGCACTTAGCAAATCTTCCCCATTCATGTCATCAACATCACTAATGGCAGAGATAGAGGCCGTCAAAGAGGGCAGATTTTACCATCTCAACAGATAATCTGGAACACATGGGGAGCAAACTCACTGAGTAAGTGACGAGCAAGGTGAGACTGTATTTGTTTTTTTTGTTTTCACTCTTGCTTTCCCTGACAATTAAACATTTTTCAATTAAATTGTTCACCTTGCTCTCAACTTTACCACGGAAATCTTGGCCCACAGAGGAAATTAGGCCGTGCCACCAACACCCACCACTAGCCATCAGAATTCCCTGTCAACCAATCCTGCGCACAAGGTAAAATATGTTTGTTGTTGTTTGTTTTCAGAGTTCAAGCCATGAGGACAAGCTAACAATGTGCAATTAAATTGTACACCTTTCTCCCAACTCTACAGTGGGAAACTTGGCAGGCCTCCAACAACAGCATCCCCTCCAATGATGTCTCCTGTCGTGACCTCTTTCCTCCCATGAAAGTCCTCATACCCAAAGTTGTTTCATTCAAAATTGTCTCCTCCTATTCTTCCTCTCTTGTTTGTTGTTTGAAATGGACTGGGGAGAGGGGGTTATGTTTTGATTTGTATTGATTGATTTGCGTGAATTTGATCGTGGTCGCGTCATTTGTGGTACCCATGTCCTTCGTGGGCATGGACTCTCTTGGCAAAACGAGATCTGTTTCTCGCTTTGAAATCTTGCATTTCAAAATTGTCGCCTCCTTCCTCTCTTGATCCCTCTTTTGTCTCCATCCACCATCTCCAACTCCTGCCTCCTCCATCGTCGCCTCCTTCTTCCTCTCTTGAATGAAGATTCAAAATTGTCTCCTCCTATTCTTCCTCTCTTGTTTGTTGTTTGAAATGGACTGGGGAGAAGGGGTTATGTTTTGATTTGTATTGATTGATTTGCGTGAATTTGATCGTGGTCGCGTCATTTGTGGTACCCATGTCCTTCGTGGGCATGGACTCTCTTGGCGAAACGAGATCTGTTTCTCGCTTTGAAATCTTGCATTTCAAAATTGTCGCCTCCTTCCTCTCTTGATCCCTCTTTTGTCTCCATCCACCATCTCCAACTCCTGCCTCCTCCATCGTCGCCTCCTTCTTCCTCCACTTCTGAATGCCGTTCCATGCCCGCCCTGTCGCCACCGCTGCCGCCAAATAAACATCTCTCCCCTATGGCATCTTGGCCTCCAACAACACCATCTCCCCCTCCAAACCTATAACTCCCATGGAGTACCTTCCCCCTTTGTAGTTACCAAGACTCTTGTGGCAGCCGGGAGTATAAACTAGGCCCACTCTCGTGGAAGCCGGGAGTATAAACTAGGCCCACTCTCGAGGAAGGCTGAGAGTATAAAATAGGCCCACTCTCGAGGAAAGCTGAGAGTCTAAAATAGGCCCACACCCAACAATCAACCTTATGAAAATTTTGCCGCCCAAATAAATACCTATGCTGAAGCCAAAATCCAAAATGGCTGATCTCAAGTTCTGCTAAAATATGATACTGTCATTCTGGGGTTTGTGATTCAATAGTTGACTGTGTCAGTTGAAATGCAATGACTCATCCTCCTTTAATAAGATCAATTTTCAAAGGCCTAAAGTTCAGGAACTTTCCATAAAAGAAGTTGAACCCTAACTAAATCAATTGTGTGTTTGATTGATAAAATAGTCAGCTGAATTACTTAGCCAAAATACCACACACAATTTTTCTCCTGCCCCATTCCTATTGGGAAGATGCCATTCTAGTGCTTGATTCACATGTAGAATGCATCAGAGTTCATAGTCACAAACTTGAAAAGGTATCTCTCCAAAATCTAATATCTGTGACAGAGTTCATGAAAAAAACCAAAAAGTGCAGCAATTCATCAAACATCTTGAAAAATCTGATCAAAATGTTTATTCTTACCAATACACACATCATAATGACTCATAAATTCAAAATACCATTCACAGGTAAGATCAATGAAAAGAGACCTGGTTAGATTTCCAACAACAGAGTGGAGTACAACATGTGATTGTCAAGAATAGTGGTGCTTCTGCAGCATAGGACTCAGTTTTATGGCAGAAATTGAAATTTTTTCATTACTTTAAGGAATATGCTACCCCACATTTGACCATAGGCTCTGTCTGTCTTCCCAACATAGAAAAAATTAATGTAAGACAATTTGTTCATGTATAATATTCAATCAAGCCATCGAACGTTTCAGCTGTCTATAGTGATAATGTACACTCCACCACTACTCACTTGCAACAGTGTATTCTACTCTACAAGCATCAATTGTTTTCAGTGTGCTATAATTGGTCATTTCTTGTCTCTTTTGACATGCTTCTTCTATTATAGCTGCACTATGTGTAGCAGTCCCCAGAGTGATTGTTACAGTTCAGTTGGTAAAGAATGAAAAGATCCAAAGGAGCACACTCCAAGTTTGCCATATTCAATGATTTTACATTAACCGTGGCATCAAGACCTTATCTAACGTCATCATTTGCAATGTTTGACCGTCTCCTGGGCACAATACAACTAGGTTGCAAATTAATTCCTTTGTTACTGTCATCAAACTCCCAAAATATAACTGTTGCAGTCATCTTGGTAATTCCCCATAACTGGCTGTGTATTCTCCATTGACTTGTCAGTATAGGAGTCTCATTGATATCTCTAACTCCAATCCTAATTTTTTAATAGTTACACATAAATTTTTGGTGACAAGAACCACCTCGCCTCTAATAAAAGGCAACCTTACCAGGGAATTCTAAATTGCTGTGGAATTACTGGGTAATTTGCAGCGCAGCAATACAATTGTATTATACCAATCACCATGAAGAAGTGTGAATTAATTAAGCAATAATGTTATTTGCCTCTCTATGGAGACATGCCCTCCTATCTTCAATGCCAATTCAAGCTCAAGTGCACTCGCTCCAAATACTTTAAAGAGGACTATATTGATGATGTTATTGTATTAAAAATCAACCTATTTGATCAAAGCATCCATTCCTGTAATAATGTCCAACTTTCAGCTTGCCGAGTTTCATTGACTTCCATAATACCCCAGCCCTAATTTGAGGTTAGTTTGACAGTAATTTCACTGTGACAAATACTGCCTTCCTTCCAAAAAAGGCAATATTACAAGCAGTAATCCTAAAATTCTGAGGAATTACTGGGTAATTTGCAACCTAGCTCTGAAGAAGCATTGTCACAACTTGATGCAATTTTGGTTGCAACTTACACAGATGCCAAAGATATAAGCAAGCATGAAGCTTCTGGATGACAAAAAATATGATATTACTCTTTTGAGATGCTCACTTTTCTCCAGTTACCACTCACAGATTATGATACCACTGGCGTCACAGTCACAAGTTCACATGCCAAGTACAATATAAGTTAATGGGCATACTTTATGACAATTGATTACCTCTTTATTGCCCTTTGACATCCATCATTACTCAAAATCTCTCTCCTGTCTACTTTTCCGAAGTTCTCCGGTTATCTCACTTGCGAGCACATCCATCCAAATTCTGTTTGATTGATGTGAACATTACTTCTGCCATAATATCTCATGAACTGACATAATAGATACAATGATCAAATGGAATGATTATCTGTTGTTTTTCTCTCAAGAAACATTGTGAAAATTTTGATTGGATAATGGATGAAACTATAATACAGATGCAAAAGAAATATGTGAGCATCAAGCTCCTTGATGACACCAAAAATAATATCTTACTTTTAGGACTACACACAGATGCTCTTTTCCCCCACATACCACTCAGATTATGATTTCACCAACCTCACAGTCACCCTTTCACATACCAAGTACAGTATAAGTTAATCAACATACTTTTTGTCATAAAACTTCAACCAAACTTGAAGTGTAGCCTTCATCAGTAAAAGTTTATGATACCAAATCCACCATGAAATGATATCAATTCTCAGGGAAAATGAAAGCTTGCACAAAATGCACTTTATTTTGGGGTTGTTGCCAGCTGTTCATTGTTTTGCCTGTTCATGTTTGAATGGTGTCTTGATAATATATGTTCATTTTTCATGCTGTTATGTCATGATACTTATTTTTTGTCTTAAATAAAATTTTGTTGTCTCTAGTTTTTCATTGACCTTTATATCATTAACATTTATGCAAAATTTGTTATGTCAATTTCGACACATAGAAGGTATCGCCTTGTGTGAACTGTGTTGCACGATGCATGCAGTTGCCGCGCCCATTATTTTCTTGACTTCACTACAGCAAGATGGGATTTCCGAATGTCCCCACAATCTCCCCCTCGTATCTCAGCATTTTGGTGGACATTTAATCTGCCAGTTGGCGCGTCTTCTTGACCCAGCTCTTGGCAACAAGGCGCCCTGCGATGAGGCAAAAAGGTAGGTTGGTTGTTGTGTTTTGCAATGTTTTTTTCTGCCAAACTATTTAATTGGAAATTCTCGCCCTGTTGTGCCATCTTCTGTCACTCCCCCTCTATGACTTTCAAAACCCCATGCCCCACGCCCCACGCCCCACGCCCCATGCCCCACGCCCCACGCCCGTGGATTCAATCCAACAACGAGAAAAAGCAGTGCAATTGACCATGCGAGCGGTGAGAATTCCATTTTTTTAATTTGGTCAATTATTTAATTGTAAATCGTCGTGCTTCCTGACATCTTCTGCGACGGCCCTCCTATGAAAAAGAACAGAACCCACAAACCCCGTGCCCCCACGCTGCGCCCTCCTGTGCCAGATATCTAACTGCCAAAAAAAGAAGCAGGAAGATTGACCGGGACTGATAGATTGTTGACATGATTACACCTTCATCATGAATGACAAACATTTTCAGCCCAATCAGAATTGTTCTGAAGGCGCAGTAATAGATTTCAGCCCAGGGGTCTCTGTTTTGTTTTTGGTGCAAAAATAGTTACATTAACTAGCAGTTCAACATTTCTTTCATGTGGGGTCTAGTCTAGCACCTTGATGTTCAAGACCCTTCATTGGGGCAACAGTATACATTAGATTATAAGAACAAGGTAAAATGCAAGAGATTTCTTTTTGGTTCATGTAATGAAAGTCAAGTTAGTGTGTCTATCAGTGCAAAAAGTATCCTAAAATGTACCCTATTTACTTCAAGGTAGCCCCTTTAGGTACCCTGCCTGTCCTTGCTGTCTGTGCAATTCACCAGTCTGCCAAGTGCAAAGATGTGTTGTGACTTCAGACAAAATTGGAGGTTTTTGAGCAACCAGAAGGCGCTATGGAGATCTATGCATTTGTGTGTGTTGCTGTTATGATAGGTAATAAATAATGTAAGTGCATAGGTTCAATAGTATGAGTTAATGATCCAAAAAAGACAAAGGTTTGTAAACTTATTGGTGGCTCGTATAAGCAGTGCTTATTGTAATACAATAGATTTTTAGATGGTCTCCAGTCTAATACAAATCAGTCATCTATTGATAAACGAATGTTAGTGTGAGATGCTCAGTTTAAACAGTGGGCCTGTAGTTGATGTGAAATTGTACCATCAAGTGCAGGCATTGGCCATTTGAGTCCCAAAAATGGTATTGTTATCATTGAAACAAGGGCAAAAGATTGTGTAGAAATGGTAACTAATCCTAAGCAGCCACTTGTAGTAAAGCAATGATCACCTATGGCTAAGTGATTTTTTGTGCCAGTTGTTGTGTACCAGCTGTCGCGCCAACAAACAACATTTAGGTGGGCACGTACATAATAACGGAATCATGAAACAAGTGTTGGCATTATTGGTTTGTATCTCATCATTTATAAGCCCCAACATGACCAAAAGATACCGGCAGATAGCTGAATTGACCCAATGCAACAACACATAAATACATAAAGTAAATTACAAAGTCACAACTCTTAATGTAGGATGCCCTCAGCAGTTTTTTGCTGGGATCATCATCTTCTTAACTAAATGTAACAGACAAAGGAAGTCGTATGAACAAACTTGTGCTTCATATGGGGTATCAAAACATTATCAAAGCAACTCAAGAACCAAGCAGACAAAAATGAGGGATGTGACACAGTGGAGGGGGACTTTTTAATTTAAAAGAATAATTCGCCGATTTGTGATAATCAATCTAAAAATGGGTAGGCAATCTAAAAATGGGTAGGAACCATTGCATTACCTTTTGCCTCCAACACCTGCTTTCTATTATTATTTTTGTAAAGATGTGATGCGGTAAATGTGATATCTCAAGGTTCAGTCTGGGACTGGGATATTACTGTTGCCTTAAGGGGAACTTATGACAAAAATGAGTTGTGGAAACAAACAAGGACCTACACAAGGAAACACACAATTATTTCCTATTGCTATCAGATATTCCTCAATTTTGAACATGGTACACATATCATGTGTGACATATGTGTTTGCTTACAAAACATTTGTAAAATACGGTGCATATATGTGTAATATAACTAGAATCTGAAAAATGTCATATTATTTCCCAAATTCATTCCAATATGCAGTGGCATTACATATTACAATACAAAACATAAGCTTAATAAGAATCACAACCTTAATTCCTTTTGAAGTTGCTACTTAGAAAGTTGGGACAACACATGAAATAATTAATAATTGTTTTTAACACTAGTTGGGTTGGACATGGCCATAGGGGTCCATTTGAACAACAATTCCTGTTGCTATCAGATATTCCTCAATTTTGAACATGGTACAGATATCATGTGTGACATATGTGTTTGCTTACAAAACATTTGTAAAATACGGTGCATATATGTGTAATATAACTAGAATCTGAAAAATGTCATATTATTTCCCAAATTCATTCCAATATGCAGTGGCATTACATATTACAATACAAAACATAAGCTTAATAAGAATCACAACCTTAATTCCTTTTGAAGTTGCTACTTAGAAAGTTGGGACAACACATGAAACCTCATTAAGAAAGACACCTTCCTGTCATCCTTCTGCTTTGTACAAAATGTACAGAGCAGGTAGAACAGTGCCAACTAGTTCTTGGAGGCTTATTGATTTTTGATTAGAGTAACTGCAGCCTTAATGCACCACATTTATGGAGGATGTGTGTGGCTGCTAATGGATCGAGTAACAATTTTTAGCATTATTTCATGTTCGTTAATGAAAATTTCCTTTGACCAACCATTTTGAATAGTTACTTATTTTTCTTCTTGTTTTTGTACGGGTTGTCATGCCCATACACTTTGAGGAATACCATGGATCATCAATAAGGCACAGTCAGCGATGTTCCAATAATTATTGTGTATTGCTCATTCATTGTAGTGCACACATATTTTGTGATGATACTGTATTTTATACCCAAATACCCTCTTGTAATTCAATTAATATGACTCATTCTTACACACTGCAATCGATATTCATTTTACTATGCTGTACGATCATCTTTCATCTTCTTCATGTTTACAACTGGGTAAGTCAGTTGATTGTTTCACATGCAGATTTCAGATGACTAACTCTATTTTTTAAATTGATGCATCCTTTGTCGTCATTACAGATGATAACAATTACAATAGCTTTTAAATATTGATTGGCGTAGTTGCCAAACTTCCTTCTAAAATGGTAGCAATAAGGGTAAGGTCAATGTTGAAATGAAAGATGATACGTGCCACCAGACTCTCACATTGTGCAACTGTGTGTGCTGGGCATACTCAAAAACTTGACTAACAGTACAGAATTGATACAAAACTCATCTAGAATAATTTCAGAGTATCTCTTTGTTTACTCCATGTTTTCATTGTCAATTACATCATTGATGCAACTGTGTGCCAAAGGGACAGAGAGAAAGAGGAAAGTTGCTTCTGTGATTGCTATCAGTAGGCAGAGCAAATGGCGCATGCAAAGTCAAAGGTTGTGCAAATGATCTATTTGGGGAGATATTTGGTGATGTTCCCACATAATTGGACAAGTTGGATTAGCCGGGAGGGTTTTTCATGTATGTGAGAGGTGGGCTTGTAGGGGTATTCATCATTGTGTTATTCAGTTTTGTTTGTTGTGATCTTCTTCTTATATTCTGGGTAAGAGGTGGGCTCACAGGATTTTCTCATCATCTGGAGGCTTTAGTAATGGGGTAAATGATGTAATGGTTCCAATAGTAGTCTTGTTCCAGTCTTGTGAAAATTGACTGTGTTGTGGGCTTGAAGTGTTTGAAGTAAATTTTCAGTCTTAGTGAAATATTTTGATGTACTAGGTGATTGTTCGACCTTGTTGATGGTATGAATTTTTTCGTAATTTATCTAGTCAAGTGATCGTGAACATAGGTAATATCTTAAGATATTTCATATTGACTTCTCCGTGTCAGGAAATAATCACGACAACATAGTGTTGCCTTGCTCCAAACATGACTAGGAGTGAGGATGAGCTTAAGGCTCTTGGGAAAAAGGCCACCAAGGCTAAATAGACCATGTAACTCTCAGCATCCCGGAGGCAATGAGAGTGGCAACTTTTACTCTCGAGGAGAGTGATGATCGCACTCTCCAGATGAGAGTATGCAGAGCATACCTGCCACCTCCACAGGCAATTAATGTTGTTAAATCTTCACCTGCGTCAACTGTGTCAACTCTAACTCCTCCAAACTTTGCCACACTTCCCAAACTCAAGAAGATTTGGCTTACATCAGCTGCCGCCCAACAGAAATGTACCAACAATTTGAAAGTCAAGCTCCACCACAAAGCTGCACACAAAAGAGCTACATCTCTCTATGGTAGTGAGCAGTCAAAGCCAGTGGGAGAGAAGAAAATGTCAGCAAGTGAGGTTAGCAAATTGGTATTTGGGGAGTTTGGGGTAGAAATTTCAAAACGTACAATTCAGCGTGAAGTGGTAGAGGATCAAATCGGTGTGAGTACGAAAAAGAAAGGGCCCCAAGGGATCATACCCCCTCTGATATTCGACAATCTATGCAATGCTTTTGAAAGCTACATTCAAATAAAACAACTAAATGGACAGGAAACTGACATCACTAACAATAAACTAATCGAACTGTTGAAGAAATGCACAAGATCTGTTACTGCATTGAATTGCAATCATTTGCTGTCTTGTTTGTTGAAGTCGACAGCATTGGAGCTGACAAGTGGAAGAAGCAAAAATGTGGAGGAAAGGCGGGTGCGCTGGACAACATATTTTAATATAAAGTCTTGGTTTTATAATTGGGAGAGGGATTTGTTGGAGTTGGGATTTGCTGACGTTGACTCCAATGGAAAGACGATGATACGTAGAGAACAACTTGCAAAAATAGAAAACATTGATGAGACTTGTCTTGTTTTGGATGGGAGCAAATGTAACAGAGGTGGTAGGCCAGAGATCACATTTTATTCCCCCAATCTACCCAACCTTGGCAAAGCCACAATAAAAACTAGTATGTCGAATACAATGATCACCGGTAGTACTGCTGCTGGAGAACCAATGCCGCCACACTTCCAATTCTCAACAACCGCTCAATCAGAAGACACCCAACGGGTGAACATTAGGATGAGTACTTTCTTTCCAAAAAAAAGACGTAAATTTGGAACTGATTGTGAGAAAGAGTGGCCAGTGACTATAGCGATGAATTCGAAAGGTGGAATGGATGAGAGAGAATTCAGATCATACTTTTTAAATTCTATAGTTCCATTGTTCCCGGATGCTGAAGATGTCACAGGTAACAGAGTCATCATCAAGGTTGATAGTGGTCCAGGCAGAATGGAGTTAGGATTTTCGGCGGAGGCAACGACTCTCGGGTTTATTATTTATCTAGGAGTACCGAATACTACTGCAGTTACTCAAGAGACTGACCAGAGCTACGGTCCATTCAAGACACAATTTCAAAAAAATTTGAAGATTTTGTCAGACTCTAGGTTAATTGGCAACTACAGTACTAGTTTGCCGCCATGGATGGTCGGCATTGTCATGTTTGGAGGGAAAGCTCCCATCTCTGGTGCTGTTCTTCCGTGCAGTGCATTTATGACATCGGTTTCTCCAAAGAACGAAATTGTGCTGTGTGGGAAAAGTGTGGTGCTGCCCCGCTAACCAGTGCATGCCTACAAAACAATTCCCAAGTCAGGAGAGAGATTGGTGATGACGACGATGCGGCAAACACTGCCATGACTCACATACAAGAGTCAGACAATATCTCAACTCATTTTTTGTCGCGTAATGGTTTTGATGGATATGTTTTCAAAGATAATATCAAGAAGGTTAGCAGAAAGTAAGTGACGGTACGGCATTCAACGGAGAGAATTGAAAAAAATTCAACAAGCCACTACTCACGGCAATCTCTTTCATGCAACGGGAGGTGGCCACCTGACAGATGATGCCATTTTTTTGGCTGCACAAAAGAAGGTTGTCAAAACACAAATTAAGGAACTACAAAGGAGGAAGGAGTCCGCAGGAAAGATGCTGGATGTTGAGAGGAAGGCAAGAGAAATTTTAGTGCAAACAAAATCATTTCAAACTTACAATACTGCTGAGTTGCGAATCTTGCTGTCGTATTATCAAGTGAAGGGTCTTAGCGGGATGAAAAAGGATGCACTGGCTACAAAGTGGAAGGAAGTATTAAATAGTCAGAAGGATGCACCACTTTGCAGCAAATGGAGTGCAACAGATGAAATGAAATTAGCAACACTCACCTCACAGCCAATCACTTTAGCTGATACAGAACTTGGAAGGCATCAGCAGACCATAAAGAAACAGGTCACCAGTGTTATCACTAAAATGTCGCGGGATGAAAGAGAAGAGTTGAGAAAGAAGCTGGAAATGATGGATGAAATGGAGGAGGAAGAGCAATCACCTGTAGTTTCTGTGATGCCTAATTTGGACAGTGTTGAGTCACAATCAAAGCATGATGAGCAGCCCACAAAGGACAACTCAGAAATGAACGCCAATTAAGGAATCTATGAGGCAACGATGTAGAGTGATGCATTGGGGAATAATTACTAAAAAATCAACTTACATCAGCCTAAATCCCATCTTTGCGGCTTCTGGTCATGACGGCCATCGTGTAACAAAAATCGCATGGTACAAGTAATGCGATTTCTCTAGAAATAACCCGCATCGGACCGAACCAAGCCAGTGGATTGTTGCAGGTGATGTGGCGGTGAGGACAATCGAGTCAGACCTGGTGTTGCAGTGGTATTTGCCGAGATCGAGGTGATGCGGTGGCGGCGGAGGAAATCGTCATGGTTGTAAAGTATTGTGACACGATTTTATTTTTTTGGCCTCCATAGATACTGGTATGTTAGTATGCGTGGCGCCATGTAATGCGACAGTACTACTGTTAAACTGGTAATTAGATCTGCCTAGCTTTCACCTGTAAAATTGACATGAATGACGCTTAAGTATTTTTGATACTGTTGATGCCAAGCCAAAATTACCTCTAGGGGGCAAATAAGTTTTATTGGACTTCTACAGGAGTCACGTAGGAATCGAATAGCTAACGGTGAAATAGTTTACTATTAGGATTTTATATGGGGAAAGCTAGTAATAGTGAGCTATTTCACCGTTAGAAAAGGAACTGGTATATCGTACTCGAGGGTCACATCATTTGTGACCCGAAAAAATTTGTGGGAGACTGAGCGCTACTAGTCGGCCTAAAAGTTTGGGTTTGAAAGCTTTTGAACTCCCATGGGATTATTGGGGGTTCGGCTGAGTGTTAACTTGGGAATGTCCCTGGCTGAAAATCCCTGGCTGAAAAAATCTCTCGTTTTGTGGAATTTTAACATTATTTTATCAATAATATAAGACTGATACACCTAATTCCTGCGGAACTGAATTTTTGGTCCCATGGGATTTTTAACCGGACAGACGGTGTTGCCCAAAAATGGAAGTTTGTTGATAAAGCAATTCTTTTTATTTTTCACCGCAAGCTAACAACATCATAATATAGCATAAGCTAGCCCCCACCATGGGGAATTTTGGCTCGACGTCTGTGATGGCGCATGGGCGGGGTTGCTGATCTGCGAGCTAGAGAACGGGGTTGGTGACGATGTAGTATGGGAAGGAACGCCTTGTGGTGTGCTTTCCCCCCTCGTCGCCTCCCCAGATCCCGAAACTCGTCGGTCGCCACCGCCGCCACCACTGCCGCCATCTCTGCCACTGTCGCCGCCGTCTCCTTCCCCACCGTTGCCGTCTCCTTTTTCCCCATCCATGTTTCCGTTCTCCTCTCAACCACTTCACCGGACGAAACTTCGCAAAAAGACCCTGTCATCATCGCAAAACCAATAGCAACGCCGCTGCCAGCTGCCCTCCCCTCCCTCTCGAAAGCCCGCCTCTCCCTTCTAGTCGTCGCAACACCTCCCTGGGCTTTCTCTCGCTGGACCCGCTGGCCTTACCCTTCCCCACCCTCACCTGTGCCACAACTGGGGGATTGATAGGACAGCTGGATTTATCAAGAGGTATGTGTTCTATTTTGCATCTGTCCTGTTGTTGAGTTCAGTGTTTGAGGTGACTTTGCCATAGGGTATTGTTCTAAATGCCTATGTTTTGCATGTGGCAAACAAGTTGATAAGGAAAGGGTATGTCCAAATGCACATAAAGTATTCTTGACGAGTCTGTGGTGTTTACCCTGTGTCATGACAGTTCCTTCATCTCCTGCGAAAGGATTTTTAGAGTTTCTATTTGGCTAGGAAGTTGTCGGTGAGTATGTCCTTCTAATTTATTGTTTCAGAATCACTGCCCCTGTCACCATTTACTCATTGCCTTCCAACTTATTGGCCACTTTCTTTTTGTCTGCTTGAATTTCTTCTCTGAATACTTTCCTCTTACTCTTCTCTGACTTGACGGCTGCTATGATCTCAGGTGGAGGCAGTTCATAAAGGATGTCGGCTTGATCCTCCAAAGGTAAGATCTTTTTGTATTTTGTTGCCAATTCTACCCTTTTGAAAATATTAATCCCATGGTTTTCTAACATCATCAAGTTCTCAGTCATTGCTTTCTGTATGATATCTTTCCGCGCAGCAATCGCATCTCTGAGGCCACTGCTTGTCTTCGGAAAATCACGCCTTCCAAAGAAACCAGACTTTATTGTCTTGTGTTTATACACTACATGCTCTGGGAGATCACTCTCCCTGATATGCACGTACACATTATTTCCTTGTCTGTTTTCTTGGAAGTTGCAGCTGAAGATGTGATTACTTTTAATCAACCCCTCAACCCCAGCTTTTGTGAAGTCACAATAGAAGAGGTCAAGAAAGTAATTCCAATCCGCAAAATCTGATGTTGCAGAAGTGTGAATTGTAACGTGTTTTGATTTATCGAGGGCACGAACAAGCTGTTCCATTGTTGACAGGTTTTTCAGTCGGTATTCTACTTTGAGCAAGTTGAAAGTCCTGTCTGCTGCATTCTTCGTATGTCCAACAATTAGGAACACAAAGTTAACCTTTCTAAAGTAGCTCATCTCTGTCAACCAAACTAGTAGCTTTAATACTGTATTGTTTTTGTTTTGACCACTGCAATTGTTGAATACTATATTCAATTCCCCTCCCATATCATTTTCACGTAGAATCCCTATCAATCTCAAAGTCTTCACGATTAGAGAACACACGTTGTTGGCACCCTTCTTTCCAACTCCTTCATGATATACATGTGCATGCATGTGGTCACGAATCTCACCATCTGAATCTATATAAGCTTGGTCGACAACACCAAAGTTGTACACACTTAACGGAGAAAAGTAATACGAGCACCCAGGTTGTTCGCGATTGAAAATTGGTAGTTCCATGTTTTGACCATAATCACACACAAATGTATAACTTCGTATAGAGTGTGGCAGATTAAGTTGAGCATGCTGCCTAGCTTTATGCACTAGCTGAACATAAAGCAATCGCTGGACCTGTGCCATGCGAACATGTTTCGCTGCACGTATCAACATATTTTCTCGATCCAAAGTTTCAACATCAATCAATTCTACGTCGCCTGCATCAACCATCAGTTCTGATGTGGTGATTTGTTCAGCCTCGGGCTCTTTCTCGGTGACTGATGGTTGAGCCTTGGGCTTCTTCTCTGTGGCAATGGATGTTTCATTTGCTCCATCATCCTCTTCATCTCCTTCTCCTTGATCTCCAACTTTTGGACTCCCATTATCTGCGCAGTCTTCACAAAAAAGTGATACATCGACAGATGAATTGCACGTGCCGACAAAGTACCGATGCCTGTTAGCTAATTGATAGCACAGAGCACAGATATCTTCGACGGCACGGCTCACCTTAGTATGCCCATAGTCACACTTCCAAATGCGATAGAAAGTAACTAACTGCACGTAGGGTACCTTCTCGCCTTCTCCCCTCCAATCAACCTTGTAACTACCATCTCCGTATGTCTTTATGTCATAACCAATACCATCAAGATAACGACCATAGCAGCTCCTGATGCTGAAGTACTGTGGAAGATAAACAACATCATCATCATCACTAGCACGATTGTTGAGTCCTGCAAATGTTTCGACCACTCTCGTTGCACGCACCTCTGCAAAATTGACAATTTCTTCGAAGAAATCCCTAATGGGAGTGATTACTTCTTCAATGTTTTCGTATGAACGCTTCTTTCCTACATTGCCGTGTGACTTATCCATACCAACAGAACATGCCATCCTCTTCACTCGAGCCCAAGACTCTTTGCCCCGCTGCATCACCAATGAAATTCCATTCAAGCATAGGGTACTTTTGTTGAGTACCTTCATCTGCGCAGGAGTTAAATTAACAGATTCATCAATGTTGTTGAATGGGATGACAAACTGATTTTTGTTCTTCTCGTTGCTCTGGAGGCCCACATAGCGACACCATGTCACTAACTCTTGGTCCTCATCTTCCTTTTTCCTCTTAAATGAGTAGCAAAGCCAGCTTGCACAAACAAAGCGAATTTCAGGATCGCGAAACACAGTCAAGCAATCACACTTTGTCATAGCAGACCCGCCCTTGTGCATGTCTTTGTGGTTATCATCAACAGACAACACTTGGAGTTCTTCACATAGTTTAATCTTCAAGTCTTCATCAGATGGCATGGGATTTTCTTTATTTCCATGGCGACGAAACCAGTTGATCAGCTCACGTGTATTCTTAAAGGAGGGCGGGGCAGGCCTAACAGAATTTGCACGACTTCCGGGAGTGCGTACATTCACTGGTGTAGACAATTCAGTGGAATCTAAAGGTGTGTCATCAAGTGCAAGTGGGACGGCAGCGAGAATTTCATTCTCTTCATTCAATAACTCTTCTGCATTTATGTCAGCAGTGAGTTGAGCTGGTGTGAGAGCAAGAGGCTGAATTGCCGCAGGAACATCATGCACTGTGGATGCAGCAGCATGTATGGGTCGAGGCATGATGATGCTAGATCACGCAAGAGAAGCAGTGTTGTCAGGGTCTTGGGAGAGACGTTGCGGCCAAGAGAGGTGTGTATTGTGCCAGAGTGTTGCGATGTACTGTTCTTTGATCGAAGTTTGTGTGATGTTGGAAAGGCCCGATCTATTAAACACAATTGCCTGTTTAAATTGTAATAAAAAATTTGATACTTTAATTGTAGTGCGGCCCCTATATGAATCGGAAGGGCTGATCCGTTGTAACAACACTCAATAACATCATACAAAAAAGGCTATGTATAGAGGTACTGTAGAAAAATTCGTGGAAGACAGTGAATCGTCAATGGTATCTCATCCCTGCAAAAGAATGTTAGGGTCACGAATGTTACAGGTGGATCGCGAAGATTCTCTCAATAGGGAACCATGAAAATCCTACCATTTCCCGGAAATTTTACGTGGCATCCTACAAATGTGGTAGGATTTTCCTCGCTCGTGAAAAAGAGAAATACTAGATAAAGTGACCCATTTTAAGACGTGAGAATTTTCTCCGAAAAAAGAGCGAGGATAATCCTACAACTGTTGTAGGATTATACTCTCTCTCAATTTTGCCCCGTAGCCGGTATCAAATACCCTCTTGATTTTTGATTTGAGCAATCGTGTTTCGCCCGGACTAACGGGGGCCCCATTCGCCATACTATGGTACGATACGTACGTGTTTAACTGTATCATTGTATTTACCATACATTGTTGTGTTACATTACTCCATGTAAAAAACATACCATACCAGATTCTACATAACAAAAAAATCGCCACAAAATAACCATGACAATGTCAGCCACTGCTACATCATCACGTCATCCATCAAAAATACCGTTTCAACCCCAGGTCTGCCATGATTGCCCTCACTCGCACATTTCCTATGACCATCCTGCCACTTGGATCTGACCATTTTGCATCATTGTGCAAGAAATCACACAATTTCTACCATGGTATTTTTGTTACATCATGGCCATCATGACAGGAAGAGGGGCAGATGGGATTGCAGTGAATGTAAGTGGATTTTCATAGCCATTCTTCCTCATAAATCATTGGCCAAATGTTCCTAGGTTAGGCACTCAGGATACTTTTGTGGGTACTTTTCACTGGTTCTTGGTTCTCATACCAGAATCAACAATCAACCATATACAGTAGAATTCATATGGGTTGTGCTGGCAAGGCAGAGTTCTTGCTGCTATGATTGTGTGGCTACACAATAATGGTGAATTAGTGATCGAAATAGTTGTCATCAGTTGAAGGATCGAACAGATGTGGACATGGTGGTGGTTGGCATAAGAGCATTTTTTCTGATGAATTAAGAATGTAGTAGAAGCAGAGCTATGTGCATTAACAATTTTAATGAAAGCAAGTAATATGAGTATGTCTTTACACATAAGTTCAGAGATTAAAGTTGAGTTAAAGTGGTTCTCTTTGTACTGACAGTAGTTGTAGGACTCCAATCTGCAGTGACATAGACTACATATAATGGGGTTGTCGACTTCTGTTCTTGACTTAGCAGCCCTCTTGAAGCTCCTACCCACTCCCATTCATGTGTGGAGTGAGGTGTAACTATCTTGTCATGATTGTTTTTGTTAACAGAGAAGTTATAGCCCATGTAACACAGCAACACCAGACGGTGGTCACGTATTTTTTCTTGAAGGTTGACATTCAAATATGATTTTGATGGAGAAGCCACATTCAGAGACAGTGACCCACATGCCCATTTACCTATTGAAAGCTCATAAAAGTATCTCTATCCTCACTGCCACTACTGAAACCCTGAGATCTTGGCCCCCAGACTGATTCTGGTGCCGCCTCCAACCCACTGCCAACAACAAACTCAAACTGGCACTGTTGTGAATGGTATTAATGCCCCATTTTTACTAATCCTTACATACCAACCTAGCATCGATTAGTGTCTCAGCCCCAGATAGAATCTGGAGATGCCACCTTTATCCTCCTCACTCAACGAGGAATAGAAGTTAGAGTCTGCAAGGAACAGGTGAAGATATCGCTCCTTCCCATTTTGAATGTTTTTTCATGAAATTGTCAATTTTTGTAACAGGCAAGATCCCCATCATAGTAACAATGATATTCCAGTCTGCACACTAAACCAATATGCTACAATCATGCTCACCAGACACAAAATAGAAAATAGGGGCAGGACGGTTTCGTTCCATTTGTCAAACTTGTTGTCTGTTAAGAGAAAGTATCAATTAAATAGTTGCCCATCCATTGTGTTATGCCACTCATGTTTGCATTTTTTGTTTTGTGAGAGTTATCTGATACCTAGAGCTTTCAGTCAGAAAAGACAGAAGAATGAACAGAAGAGAGAGGCACTGGATGATGCATTTGGAGTTGTGTTTGGGAGAGTTGTTCATTGTGTTTGTTTTTAGATAATGGTTGTGAAAACTGCTGCATTAAGAAATTACACTTCCTCTAAAATAGGTTCGGTGTGAGGCTGGTTGCAGGCTCAGCTTGCATTGTTACATTAAAGTTAGTCATAATGTGTTTCAGGGCACACTTTTGCTATATTAATTTACATGTTTCCTCATTTTTCATGATAATAATTTTTGTTAGCCATAAATAGGGTAGTAGTAAAGCATGACCTTTTTCGTGACAAGACTCTTAGGTATGTGAGTTATGATGTCGTGTTTTTGTCTTAGGTAGAATCTTATAATATATTTTTTTCACGTGGCAAGTATGACCGCTAAATTTGAAATGAAATTACGAAATTCTTTTATATGTAAACGTTATACATATAAAGGTATTTCCATCCTACAAACTTTGTAGGATATTCACGAGCATATATCACATTGATCCCCATGATCAAAAATTTGCGTACTTGGATGATGGCGGGTATCTTTCGTTGGGAATTGAGTAGGAGTAGAAGTCAGTCCCCCTGGAATTAGGTGTATCAGTCTTATATCATACATTGTTATCTCTTGGGACGAAATACGACGGAATTGGTATCTTTCGAGGGATACGAACAACATCATTTTCCGCGCATAATATTGTACTAATGACATAAAGAAACACGAAAACCTTCCATAGGCATGCAAGCCGGCATTGCCGTCTGTCGAACAAGTATCGTACAAGCAATACTAGACCCACATTCAAAACAACTTTGACGTGTTCATTTCGATCATTGCAACTCGTCTCACAATTCCAGCATCTCCAAAATCGATTGATGAATCAAACCATGAATCTCAACTTGTCAGTTACCCTGTTTCTTGCCCTCGTCGCCGGTGCAACTGCCACCAAGGTAAGCGACTACTAGATGATTCGCATATTCCTTGTGAAGACATCCTGTTTTGAGTTTTTATGTGAATCCATTTCAACAAGGAACTAAGTATCAATTTTATTTTATGATAGCATGAAAGTTCGACGGAGGCAAAAGTTCAGCCGGTCGAATTGATCAATTATCGCACGGTGCTCAAAGGTGGACTTCCTAAACCGGTTTTTCTGGATATGGTGAGGTCATGCATCCTTTGTCCAGACGCCATGATTTGATCGTCACATTTTTCTCACACATTCGCATGTGCTTCAACATACGCAACGACGATGGTGACAAGGATAATGATGATGACAAGAAGAAGGACAAGGATGACAAGAAGAACGACAAGGATGACGACGACGTGAGTTCATTTTGCTCACCAATTCCTATTAGTAGGCACTCAACAGTCGCCCTCATGGCACACGTCATTTTTCTCTTTTCGTTTGCCGAAATCACTAGGACAAAAACAACAAGGATGACGACAACGATACCCTTTTTCTTGCCCTCGCTGGTGCAACTGCCATCAAGGTAAGCGACTACTAGATGATTCGCATATTCCTTGTGAAGACATCCTGTTTTGAGTTTCTATGTGAATCCATTTCAACAAGGAACTAAGAATCTACTTTATTTTATGATAGCATGAAAGTTCGACGGAGGCAAAAGTTCAGCCGGTCGAATTGATCAATTATCGCACGGTGCTCAAGGGTGGACTTCGTCTTCAGGATAAACTGGTTTTTCTGGATATGGTGAGGTCATGCATCCTTTGTCCAGACGTCATGATTTGATCGTCACACTTTTCTCACACATTCGCACATGCTTCAACAAACGCAACGACGATGGTGACAAGGATAATGATGACAAGAAGAACAATAATAATGATGACAAGAAGAACGATAATAACGATGACAAGAAGAACGATAATAATGATGACAAGAACGACAAGGATGACGATGACGTGAGTTCATTTTGCTCACCAATTCCTTTTAGTAGGTACTCAGCAATCACCCTCATTGCACACGTCATTTTTCTCTTTTCGTTTGCCGAAATCACTAGGACAAAAACAACAAGGATGACGACGATAAGGAAAACCGCAGTGGCAGTGTGCCTGAGTGCAAGACTAACGGTGTTAACTACCACAAATGTTATCCTGCCACCATGAAACCATCCGACGAGGACACTTGTGATTCCATCGAAAATGATGTATGTGGGAAGGACATGAGCAACAGTGACAAGGACTACTGCAAATGCATGGGGTTTAATGGGAAAGCAGTGGTCACTACTGCTGGTTTTTTCCCTGTTCGAAAAGGTTCAGGCTCTTCGAATCACAAGCAACTATTCATTGATCTTGACTCGGATGATGGTGGAAAGGTAACCCTAACATGATTGTTACGAGGACTCCCCGCATGCTCTGTCGATATCATGCCATTTCTGACATCATTCTTTGCACTTCCACCGTGTAGACCAACCACGAGAACAAGAAGACCACCGACGACGGAACCGGCGACAACAAGAACAATGTAGACAATGATGTAAGTTTCTTCTCGTCTTTATGATAATGCGAATAACTTGTTACTCAACCACATATGATGCCCTTTGATCTTCTGGAAAAGGACAAGAAGCGTCAGAATAATGGCAACGATGACAAGGACAACGATGACGACAAGAAAAACAAGGATGACGATGATGACAAGAAAAACAAGGATGACGATGACGACAAGAAAAACAAGGATGACGACGACGATGACGATGACAAAAAGAGCCGCAACAACAGTGTGCCTCAGTGCATCAATGGTGGTAAAAATTACCTCAGGTGTGATCCTGCCACCATGAAGCCATCCGACAAGGACACTTGCAACGCAATCAAGAACGAACTTTGTGGAAAGAACATGAGCAGCAGTGACTACAACTATTGTGAATGTATTGGTCTTGACGGAAAAGCAACTGCCCAACTGCGTGGTACAATCACTGCTCTGTTCTAATTATCACATTGAATGTTTAGGGTCCTTGACAATATCATGGAAGTGATATATGATAGCACCATAAAAATCTGAAGTCTAGGTTAATGTTACTCTTGAACCAAACAGAACGCGAAATTTCACCTGTCCTCTAAGCACTATCGATATTCCCTCTGCAAGCAGGACCTAGATCAACAACACTATTACATCATAGCCTTAGGAAAGTTGGTAGCAGAATATTGCCATTTTCGTTTTTTTTCAAATAGCAGTAATCATGACTACGCTTATTGAAAGGTACATTGAGGAGAGTCTGGAAAAGAGTAAAGAAGCAACGGGATCACAACATCAAACCACCGGATTGATCTGCTGAAGAGTACGGGCGATACTCCCATGGCGAAATGATATTACATTATGATTGACAGTAGATACCAAGCACGAGAAGAAGATCGAAATCAGTGCTCAAAGAATACCCAGGCCCCAACCAGCCGTTATTCCCCACCATTCACCCCATTCACCGGATGCAAACTTTGACATCTTGGCTTGTAAGCCGAGTCCTCTCATCAACCCCAAGTAACATAGTGCAGAAACTCCGATCCCGATCAAGGAACCAATCAAAACTTGGTTTCGATAGTGATCATGGAGGTATACTCGACTGAATGGGACGGGGAGGAATATTATAGTGTACAGAAGTGCACACCAGTGACAAAACCACTTTGACGACGAAGATTTGGCATGATTTTCAATAGGAGGAGATGATGGAGAATTGTTGTGTTCGCTGGTCAGTCGATCATCATTACTTTCGTGAATGTCAATACCCACTGCCTCTTCAAGCAATTGTTCGTGTCCCACTGATCCTTCAACATTGTTTGTGCGTATCCATCCATAGCCCAATTCAAACGAGTATCGGTGTGCTTGTTGTTCTTTTTGGCAGGTCAGTCCGCACAAAATGTTTGGATGATAGACAAACATTTCCAGTAGAATATACGTCAATAGACCAATGGATGTTTCCGCATGGCCACTATATAATGTGTTTATCGAGAGACAAGATACATTTGATGCCACAATCGGTACAGCTAGATAGAATGCAAGGACAACTAATCCAGATAGGTCATTCTGAGACTCACCTGGGCATTCCAAATGATTGAAAATACAAGCAGCTGCCCACAGGCCGATTCTGCTTGACCAGCTGCTTGAAAATCCCTTCATTCAAAACGGCGATGACGCCAAAGACAACAAGCCGGATGAACGGTACCAAGCTCCCACTGAGTAGAAACGCTACGAGGTATACAAAGCCGATGACATAAGGCACCAGCGAGTACAGCACCGACATGACGGTGAGAAAAGCGGTGGTGGAGGTGGCTCCATCTTCACTGAAGGGATCCGACGACCCGGCGATGGAGATGTCGATGTGATCGAACAGCTTGTAGCCACAGCTCGACTCGATGCACGCCGCCACATCGCCGTTGGCGTCTTGGAACGAGGAGCACGTGGCGACGTCGTCCACGCCCAGGCAGCTGACCATTTCTTGCGCGTCGTTCGTGTCGCATAGGAAGACCACGTTGGAGGCGGCGGGGTCCTGCGAGATGCCGCTGTACAGGAAATACGCCACGTAGCCGAGCAATGCTAGCAAAAGCGCGTAGCGGAGGTGCGTTCCAGTGGGGAAGGGGCAACTTGGAGGTGGCATGGCGGCGGTTGACTTATTATTGCATATTGGTTTGGGGTTCGTTCAGTGCCGTTCTTGATTGTTGATATCGAACTACCTATGGTAAGTCCCGCTGCCAAAGCTCATGATATTTTGCTGTGTCGAGAGATAAAGGTAATTTCGAGTTGTCGTCCAAAGATACGGTACCTGTCAAAATTCATGGAGCATCACTATTGTGTCAGTTATCTTGCCTGACATAGACCCAGCAAGACAGGCAATATTCACTTTGGCGATAAGTATCGCCAGATGGAGTTGTCAGATGTCCTCAAGAGATTTTTGACGGTCGTCAACGGGTCTTCACATGGGTCGTCTGAGGTCGTCCCTTGGGTTCTTTGGTCGTCCCTTGGGTCGTCAGGGGTCGTCAGGTGGAGTAACATGGGTCGTCACAGAAGATCTCTTGGGTCGTCAGTTAGGGTCGTCAGTCGTCACGGTCATCACGGAGTCGTACTGTTCATCACCTTCTATGCTGTTTAACAGTAGTTATTTGTGGAAGGTCGTCAAGTCGGCAAGTGGGTTGTCAGAGTCGTCAGAAGGGTCGCCACGAGGTAGTCATGAGTCGTAGCATGGGTCGTCAAAAGGTCGTCACCACAAGTCGTTAGGGTCATCAAAAAGTCTTCACTAAAAGTTGTCAGGTCGTCAAAGTGCCATCACATGCAGTCGTCAGGGTCGTCAGATGGTTGTGAAAGTCGTCACATGAGTAAAAAATGCCAAAATCGTCACTTCACTTGTCGTCAGTTTGGCTCGCCAAACTTCCACGCGGCAAAGTTGCCTGTCTTGCAGTGTAGTGATGCGACAACATGGAACTAGGTAGGACCAATGTGACATTGCAGACCCCTTAGGGATGTTCTGAAGAGCTTAAGTCCAGCTCTACAGAACATCCATCCATCCAGAAAGCACCATCATAATAGATCTCCCAGACACCTTCTTTTTCTTTGACATCATGATGTTCCATGGATCCTCATAGAAATTGGTATGTTTTGCGCGTAGAAAATAACGTCAGTTATTTTTTTATCTTCAAAATGGCCAGCACCATGTCGGTCCACACGCAGAACTATGGTACGATACGGTACCATACAGCACAGCAACTTGACTGCTCACGGCACCCTCACGCCTCATGATATGTGCTACCGATTTTGAGACAACTTACTTTTTCTGCATTGTGTGTGTGGCTGCATGATTTTGAGACCGAGAAATGGTGTATTGTATGCTATTTTGTTACCATACCATATACTATCTAGGTAGGGTAAGTGATTAGCATGTAGAAACACTATAAAAATAAAGCGCGACCTCAAAACATAACTGACATTTTGAGAGATGACAAATCTATGTAGAATTAGGCAAGAGTGACGTAGGAATTCATATGTTCACGTGATAGTGATGTTCCATGGACATAGTGATGCTCCATGAATTTGACTGTACCGCATCACTGCACCTAAAACAAAAATTTTATTAACTAAAAATGCGGTCTGCACGAGGCTTCTGTCTACATCATACCTTCCTTTACAAAGAGGTATTGTACTTTTATTGTAGCTTCCTGTAGGAAACCTCTAAAATCAAGATTATTCAACTGAGATTTGTTCTTCTTCTCCTCCATGAACACTTTTTTAACTATTTACAATTAAAGGTGATATTCATATTCCTGCAAATTACCTGCAACACATATTTTTATGTTTGAGATGCATGGGTATTCATTGACTTTTGATTTGTGATTACTTTTAAAAATATATCTAAATTCAACCTGCTGTGCTTGTGCGTGCGGAACTCGCTTTGTTTAATTGGAAAGCACATACTACTTTTCCAAAGCAGGGAAGTCACTCACATCCACCTCTTTACTAGATTTATGTACAAAATTCTCAAAACTCACACAGGAACCAATACATCACCCTTTTGGCAGCAAAGATGCGAGCGCCATTTCAGAAACCATGGTGTCCTTCCTCCCTCCAAGCTACACGCACACACACTTCGCAGCTCCGATCCACGCATCAACTTGTTCTCCTCCTCCTCTAGATCCATCGACGCCTTGACCACACTCAAATCCATCGTTATTTCAAGATTTTACACCGATTCTTCTTTCACTACGTGGCTACTGCACAAATTTCTCCCGTCCACGAACAATAGCACCACAACAACCTCGTCCTTACCCCCATCTCCACCCTTTCGCACTGCCTATTCGATCCGTCTTCCCTCCACATCTAGGACTTTCTCTGAACACACGATGCCTACAGTGGCACCAACCTCCACCGACGTTGCGATGGAGGAATCCTCGCTGCTGAGCATAGCAAACACGTAAATATTGATAATCAGGTGATTACTAAATTATGACTGTTTGTATGCTAGCCATACCGTATAGTAATCAGGTAGACAGGGAAAGTTCTAAGTCTGTACCGCTGTGTAAGTAATGAGGTACACAGGTAAAGCTGTGTAAGTAATGAGGTACACAGGTAAAGTATGTGTACATAGCACACCCTTGCAGTGGTATGGTGTAGACCGTATCTGTGTTGGTTTATGCGGCACTAGCAGCTGGTCTGCTGATGGGGCGATGCAGTAATGTGTGGCGTGGAATGCAGGGTGCTGTTAGTTTCGAATTTGGTAGTGTTGGTTGGTCAGTTGTTAAGAAGAGGGGCCGGACTGCTTGGTGATGAATAGCAGGGTGATGCTTGGTGACATAGTCAGCTAAGTTGGTGGCCCCTGCGCGCCAGTATGGCCGAAATGTTTCTGGTTGATACGACAACGCAACCAGTGGAAACGCATGTCCATGGCTTTGGTGCGCTTGGGTTGGATGGTGTTGGTTACAACGCCAAGGGCGATAGAGTTGTCGGTTTGAATGGGTGTGGGTGGTTGTGGGTGGCCCATTTCGAGAAGGAGGTGTCGCAAGGGAATGACTTCACGGGCATTGATATATAGCGCACCGAAGTTCGGCCTCAGCAGCGGAAGACATAACGACTTTGATGATTTGCGAAATGGTGAGGACGGCCCCATTGTTGTTGGGGTAATGGTCATTTTCGGAAAGGAAGAAATTCCCCGCGCTGCTACGCGCGCTTTGATTCGAGAGATAAGAGGCGTCACTGTGGGCGGCTAAAATCATGTCACTTGCTTGATACGTGACGCCGGCGTTGGGGTGTGATAAGGCATAATCCAAAATTGGTAGACCCGGTCTAGGGTGGTTGTTGTAGGTTTGGCCTGTTGTGTTGCAAGAGAGCCGAGGGCCGTAAGCATGGTGCAGTCAACTGCCCGAGCATAATAAAGGAAAACTCCAATGACTTCTTGTACGAAGGTCTTTGTTGCTTTCCCAGTGCTGGTGAAGTGTCAGCAGTGGCACATAGTTGTTGTTTGCTGCCGTAGGTGCGTGGAGCGCTGGGATAAGGTTGGTGTTGTGGTTTGGTAGGCAGAGAGTGATGGAAACGTTGTCCGGCTTTTCGCAGTAGCCTGGCATGGAGAGGCGGACGGTACGGTTGCGGTAGTCCCACTGCAGGGTGAGACCGATGTAGCGCCGTCCGTCCCAATCAGTGGAGATGTCGTAGTGGCCCGTGAGAGTGTTGATAAGATGCTCGGCGTGTACTTTGCCCACATATTTCACTCGAAGTCATCAACACAGAGGGCAAAGCAGATGGGTCGCCAATCGTGAGTCCAGAAACCGGGTTGAGTTTGCTTTGGTGGTAGCCGTTGGCCTGGAGGCGTTGTTCGAGGAGTTGTTGTGCAATGATGCCGGCCTGTGGGAGTCCATACATACCTTTTTGAATGCGCACAAAGACATATCCATCCTGTGCAATGTCTCGTAATTTGTAGAGATCAATGATGGCGGCTGGTATGTCGGCTAGTTTGAGTCGCATGTATTCTGGACGCGTGCCATTGGGGTGTTAAGATAAAAATCTTTAATATCGATGGTCATGAACTTTGCGTTTAATGTAGAGATGACGCTGTTGAGGAGTATTTTGACGGTGATCATGTCGGCTGTGGGCGTGCCGCAGTCACCTGGGTAGTTGATGCGATTTCCACCAACTGTGAGGCGAATGCGATACGGATCTTCCTTCTCTGGGCGAAAGTTAGCCACAATACGCCCATAAGTTACATCCTTCCATCGGTCTTGTGGAACGTGTGATCGCTGGATGAAAGCAATGGTGTCCGTGCCTTTCACGATGCCGGGCAAACCTTGCGCAAGTCGGCCAAGTTCTTTCCCATATGCATTCTGCCAGGTGTCACGGTATTTGGGGTTAGCGATGAGGTGGCGGTACTCCATTAACTCACCCGTTTCATCATTGAGGACTGCATGAAGCATGTCGGGTGGGTAACGCCGCCGTGTGGCCTCGGCGGCTGTTATCCCGATGTGATGTGTGGCCAAGAAGTGTAGCATGGTTTCGTGAGTGATGGAACGGGTCCGGCTACGAGTGTTGAGGGCTGGTGGTGTAGTGGCGGGCTGCTGGTAAGGTGGGCTGGGGACGGGGCGGCGTGTTGGCACCCTTGGAGGTGGCGCTGTTTTGTCGTCACTGTCCTCATCATCAGAGATAATGTGGCTGGTGGAGGGCCGCGGCCAGGCCGTGGGGATTGGCGTTTGTGTTTGCACCCTTGGAGGTGGGGCGTGGATAACGGCGGTGCGCTTGCAGTTGCTGGTACCGGCGGTTGCTTTGCGGCGTCACTGAAAAGTTGTTGGAGGCGTTGGAGGTCTTGGAGGTTTTGGTCCCAACGTGCTGGGCCTTGGCATTGTGCTTAATGATGTGAGCAAGATTGGCTGCGGCGGCGATGAGGGCATCAGTTGGGGTCACGGATGGATTGGTGAGGTACTTGTGTTTGAAGAACACAGTGGCGGCAATGCGCGTGCTACGGGTGGTGGGAGACCATACCTTCCAGCACCGGTAGTGCTCGGTTGATGTGCCGATGATCCAACCTCTTGAGCAGTGTTGGGCGTAGGTCTTGCGTCGATGGGGCTTATCATGAACGAGGGCCTCCATACCAAGCGGAACGAAGGGTGTGGCGTTGTAATCATGTGGCCCATAGAGGTGCGCATAGGCGGAGATTTTGGGGTTTGCATTGGACTGGCGTAGGAGGTTGAGTTGCCGTTCCATGTGTGGGATGAGTTGGCACCACAGGTGGAGTGGAAATTTGTCGGCTGTGCCGCTAATGACAGCAACAAAGTGATCTTTCCACGTTTGTATGGCTTTTTTGGCGACATTGCGGCGGTGGTCATCAGGTGGGACAAGTTGGTATGTCATGCCTGAATCTAGGATGGCTTGCTTGTATGCTGCGGATGCTTCATTGTCGAGGACTTGGCGCTTTGGTGAGAGTCCACATGCTCGCATACTGGGGAGAGAGCTCTGGTGCGTGCGAGGATGAGTTCACCCTCTGTCCTGTTCTTTGTTGGCTCAACCCAAATAGAGTTGCTGTCGGTGTGGTACAGGATCATCTGGTACCTGTAGCCCCTGGAAGATACATGGGGAAACTGACCTGTTTGATCGGAGTAGACTGTGTCCCGGGTGTCGTAGGTCTTGACAAATATGTTATGGTGAGGGAGAGAGGGGGCAGTGTGAGTGGGTGTGGTCGGTGGAGCATGCCGAGTTGTCTTGGTGGAGCGCACGCCCTGGCGTTGGCTACGCATGTGCCCCTGCTGTGTTTCTTCTGACTGGGGAAAATGCTTGTGTATGTTGGCAACGGTTACGAGGGGCCAAGTGTCGTAGTTACCACGCCGAATCGCTGCCATCCATGTTGTTTTGGTGGGAAAACCTGCTGCGGCATGGAGGTACCGAATAGTTTGTTGGATACTGGGGAGCTCGTAGACATTGAGGATGGAGTGCTGCTCCCGCGTACTAGATGATGCAAGGAGGCGCGGATTTCTTCTGTGGATGGCACGACGTACTTAGTGTTGAGTGATTTCGTACCACAGGGAGAATCCAAGATGAGGGTATCGTTGTTGATGTTGCATGTGATTTGGCGTAAGGGTACTCGCCAAAGCCCGTGTGTGGACATCTGTAACCCTGGAGGATGGAGGTGGCGTTGACGTGGATTTTGTTGGAGTCGTAGAAGTTGACTTCATCCTTGTCGTACACGGCAGTGTACCCAGCGTCGGCAAACTTGCTGCCGCTGAGTAGAGTCTGTGTGAGATTGGGAACAATGTCAACTTGGTTAGCAGGGGCACGGACATTGAGCATGAGTTGGGAGATATGTGTAGCCTGTGCAGTGCCACCTGTGGGCAGGAGGAAAACCTTGGTGGAAGGTTTTGTAGTGGAGTGGAATGGATCATGGAGTGCTCCTGCTGTCGAGTGGCACCGGTGTCGCTGATGGCGGAGGGTATTGTGCCGTCTGAAATGCCCTGCTTGACTTGCTGTTTGGTCATGGGTGTGGGGTGGCGTCGCCGCTTGTATTTGGTAGTGGGACGATACAAGGTGGAGCTGCTGCGGGACATGTGGTGTCGCCAGGCTGTGCTGTTGTTGTCACGGTGGTGCGGCGGGAGATTGAAACGAACTTTTGTTTCAGGGCAGGCAAGTGGAGACCAATAGTTTAGTGAACATGGGTTTAGTGAATTAAAATAACTAACGGTCTCCACTGGATCCTATTTCTTGGTTTTGTACCAAGAGGGGCGTTTGTCCTTGTTTTTGTCAAGGGCAAAACACTCGTCATCCTTGTGGTAGACGCCGTCCTTCTTGCATGAGTTGCAGAAACGTTGGGGCGTCTGCCTTCGGCGGGTGGAGTGCCATTGGATCTGTTGCGTTGCTGGCGAGGTGCAGTGGGAGGTGAAAGGAGAGTCAAGAACTTAGCTTGTTGGTCTAGGATAGCTTTCTGTTGGGCTTCAAGTTTGTGGAGGAGCGTGGTGTTGTCCAGAGTGATGGCGGCGGCGTGTTCGGTGGCAGTCTCCAAAGCCCCTCCAAGCTGTTGGTGTACTCGAGGAGTGAGTGGTGGTCTGCAGGTGATAAGGCGGAGGTGATGCTGGACGGAACATGTGGTGGATTGTTGGATGGGCGGCTGCCACTGTCAAAAAAGCTGCTGGCGCTCGAACCCTCCCGACCGCGCTTCACGCTTGGCGTTAAACTTTTCCTTGCTCTTGTAGATGGCAACGGTGTGCCTTAGCCGCGTCCCAGGTTTTGTCGGCAGAAGGCTTGATTTCCCAAGCCTGCATTTCCTTGTCGTCGAACATGTCGGAGGCGTACATGCTCTCGACGTAATGTTGGATCTTCGTGGCCTCTGCGGCCGGGACACCGATGTCCCAACAGAGCTTTTGTTGCTTGTCGAGTTCACGGGCAAACTTCGTGATATGGCTCGTGAAGTCCCATTGGACGTGGAAGGCTTGGGCTGCTTGTTTTTTCTCGAGGGTCGTGACGATGCACCATTCGGTGCGGAGATGCTGGACGATCGTCTTGATCGTTTGGCCGCTGTAGCCCACGTAGTCGTCTTCGAGCTCCTCGACGTACGTGGGATTGACGGCCTCACGCGACGAAGTTTGTCGACGATGAGCGCATCGACGGCTTCTTGCTTCCAAAACTCTTGGCAAGAGAGGTTGTGCAGGCCCATGATCGATGATCGATTCGTGAGCGTGGTGGTGTTCGTGAGGCCTGCCGCGACGATCGGCGGCGTTGGGAGGCGGTCGATGGTGATGTCCGGGTTGCCCGTGACCGAGCGATACTCAGCGTCGGTGAGCACGAATAGCGAGATGACCATGACGCCCACCCCAGCTCGTAGTTTTGACGGCTGCCGCGATTTTCGCGATTTGTTGCCGGAGATGGTTTACGGTGGAGGTCGTTGGTTGGCCCACGATCTTGTCGAGCAGCAGTGGTGCTATGATGGCTCGTACGGCCTCATAGACGGTGGCTTCGTTCGCGGTGGGCGAGGACATGGTGGTGGCTGATTTAGGTTGTTGTTGTCGTGGATGTTTTGCAGGTGTTGCTCAGTGCAAAAAATTTAGTAATCACTGCTGAGCATAGCAAACACGTAAATATTGATAATCAGGTGATTACTAAATTATGACTGTTTGTATGCTAGCCATACCGTATAGTAATCAGGTAGACAGGTAAAGTTCTAAGTCTGTACCGCTGTGTAAGTAATGAGGTACACAGGTAAAGCTGTGTAAGTAATGAGGTACACAGGTAAAGTATGTGTACATAGCACTCGCCTCCTTGCATGGCAGGCAATAAACGTGCTGCAGTTAATTTACTGACCATCACCCCTCCCCGTCAAGGAGCCACATTACCTCATGCTTCGTCTAACACAGAGGCTGAGGAGTGTGAAACCAAATTGAAGCCAGCCCGCCTTGCTCACAAATTCGATGCTCCTCTGAAGAAGAAAGCATCCTCCTCGACTTCCTCCTTCCTCGTGATTCAGCATCCAAATGACATCCTAGACAACATTGACGAGGCCATCGATCTCACGGATCAAAAGGTTTATGAAGACCTCATTAGTGAACCTAAACCTCTGTCTCCCGGAGAATGTTTAGCCTATACTTTCGACAACGATGATGTCTTCACAAAACAGCACATCTACTCCTTAAATGGACTCAAGCTTGAGGAAGGCATGCGACAGAAGACTCTACGCTGCAAGCAGCAAGATCGCTCCCAGGCACACCCAAAATGGGGTCCGTTTCGATTGCAGCCCATTGAGACCTCCACAGACATGGAGATTGTAAACAGCAAAGGCAAAAAAGCCCTGTACTTTAAACCCGACGACTTCTCCATAGCTACTGGCGAGCTCTCCTTCCAGATGGACGACACAGTCACTTACACCCTACTTTGTTATGTGGGTCCAAAAGCTATTGCCTTACAAATTGCCACTGCTCGTTGCAGATCCAAACAACTTCGAACCGAGAACTGCCCGTTTAGGCTCTCTCGTAATGCAGAGAACTCCAGGTTGATTGATATCTCCAAGGGAGATGGTATTTTTCATACCTTTGATCCCCTGCATACTCCTCGTCCGTCGGATGAAGACTGGATTCCGGTAGGTCAACAAGGAGCATCGGCCCTAAAACATCGTGTCAGCTTCTGTCTAGAAGCAAAGGGAAAGTTGACATCGATGGACTCCTCTGCTAATCGATACAGTCCACTAGCCAAGAATGATCCTATCCTCCATAAGACAGCCAACAACACTGTCGACAATCAGCCATCTGGAAAAAAAGAAAGCACCAGGATGCGTGCCACCTCCAAAACTGACAAAAGCAAAGGTGTTGGCACCACAGCCTCTAAGTCTCAAAATGACTCCTCTCAGGATGAGGAGGATTCGGATGTGGATGAAGGAGCAGGGAAAGATGGTGATGACGAGGCAATGGAAGACGCCTCTCAGGATGAAGGTGACAAGAAGAAAGCTGCTGACGAGGAGGAGGATTCGGAAGCAAACGAGGACATGGATGAGGACAAAGAACCACCTCCTACGCCTCGGGAACCTGTCATCATCCAAATAACTCCACACATCCCAGAATGGCATGAAGAAGAATCCGACGGGGAGGCGGCACAGTCAGGCGATGAAAAATTGCCCATAAAACTGAATCTGAAGGACATTGCACCTACGCCCTCGGTTGCCACCACCTCCTCCAATACGGCCTTTTCTTCCCTCTCTCAGGACCCATCACTAGTCATCGATCCAAACAGCAGCCAACATCTCACAGTCGAAATTCAGGTACAACCCAGCAAAGAGCACCTAAAAGTGCTCCTTGAGGAAACAAAACGGCTATTGGACTATGTCCAGGAACTCGACCCCACGGCGAAGTTCATATGGAAAGATCTGGACGCTGACAATAAGCCTTATCCTGACTTGTCCTCTTCCAAGGACAAGCACTGGCCGAAGAATTTTGCTAACGCACAGCACTCGTTTCAAGCCCCAGGGGTTTTTGTGTTTACACAACCTCCCATTACAGAAAAACAGCCACAGACATGTCTAGAAACAAGACGTAATCGTTACCGGTCGAATGACGGAAAAAGTAAAAGAAGGAAGTCCAAGAAAGGGGATGAGAAGGAAGACAAAGGGCCAACGTTGATCTACGTTATTGTTAACCTTTTCACAGCAATTCCAAGGATATCGACTGTCCTGGAGTCTATGAATATTGACCTACGTCAATACAACGTACAAGTCTCCCTGAAGCCGCTCCAGTGCTGGGAATCGCACTCAAAGAAAATGCTCTGTGGTGTACACAATGGCTTATGTACGGAAGGTGTCAAACAGCTGTTACTTCATCATCTGAAAGAAATGGAAAAGAAGCTATGCCGGCACGGAAAGATGGACACCCTGGAATGATATGACAGGCCGCTGCCTGAAGTAAACGTCACCACACGAACTATTAGGGAGCTAAAACTCCCGGACGATAAAGAGGAAAGAGCTCAACTCTCCTTTGACACCTTTCCCCGATCCAGCAAATTTGACTACTTCCTTGAGGCGAGTGACGCGGCGTGGACAAGATTAGACCCACTCCTGTCGATCATGGTAGACACAAATGACCTCACACAGGCGTTCGGTCCTTCTGCCTTTGTAATGGACGTTCCCGGAAATATAGTTTCGATGGATCGGACACGGGCACACCATAAACATGGTCGAATAAGTATGGGCTACAACATAGCAACCACTATCATCGAGTGTGGTGAAGTGCAACTCTACGACTACGAAGTTAAAGTCAAGATGCAACCAGTGGCAACACCCACAGGGGAAGTCTTGCAGCCCAAGCCACCGTATGCAAAAACCACTCTTCGTAAAGAACTGCAGAGAATTCTCTTCAATGAAAAGCAACTATTTCACACAGTGGTCATGACCTGTCGAGGGCCGGAAACCGGCATATCAGGGGTTGTGGTCGCATATGACCCCCACGATCCATTATATCGTGAAAAATACGAATTCGCCAAGCAAACGGTGGCTAACCTAGCCTGCTTCATGCATCACTGGTTCCTCCATTGTGGCTATTGCTAAAGCACAAGGACCCGACTCATGCGCTCCTTCTACATCCAAAAAGCGCAACTCGCCCCACAATCCTCATGGGACCCAGTCACCCTGACAGCGACATCACACTTCGCCGTGAAAGCCAATACCTACCTACAGGATAATGCACACTACGATCCGTATTTGCGAAAGCAATTGCTTGCTGGGCGCGAACAGGCGAACACTTTCGTAGACATGTCAGACACGGTACGCAAGCGCCTCCTGAAAGAATTAGGATATAATCCGGACGTCAAGGGGGGAGACATTGGGAGCAGGGTGAGTGGTGCCTCAGCCCTAACAGGTGACGCGGACACAGTAGGAGCATCCACTGTTAATTTGGAAGCTATGCAAAATCGAGTGTTGAAGGCAAAGGAATATGCCATGCAGCTTGCAGAGACGAAAGCACGCAATGCGGAACAAGCCGCTGAAATAAGTGAACTCAAAACACAAATGCAACAACTGACTCAAATGTTGGCTGGCATCAACCAGCTGGTTCCCCCCCACCCTAGTGGAAGCGGAGCTGCCCGTCTCCAGGATGAGGGAGGCGGTGCAGCTCCGCAGGGAGCATAATGTCCTTAAGACCCCCATCCCTGATGAGTACTAGGGGATGGGGTGCCAATCGGAGTACTACAACTCGGTTTGGTCCTTCAGCACGGGCGGGACCCAACCGCGACAGCGCTAGCCTGGCCACCGGTTCTCGGGTTGCAAGAACTGGTGTAATGGGAGACAACCAATTGGGATCTCAGGGGCGAGATACCGAAAGAATGCACGAATTAGCGTGCTCATATCAAGTATCAAACAGTAATCGAGGGCGACGAGGTGTTGGTCTACAGAGTAATAGAAAGAAAAAGAGTCAACGAAGGCAAGATCAATGGCTTAGCACACAATCTTCGGTGGCGAGCAGAGGAAGAAGTATAGGGCCTTTCTCCGAGGATACAAAACCTTTCATTCCAAATGCTCACCATCTGACGCGGATATAGAGCATGCCATCTATAGCAACAATGGCACTAGTGGAGGGATCTCACTTACTCGGGAGGACTACCGGGAACAGGAGATGACGGCTCAGACACAACACGCCGACACTGATAGGAGGGAAATGGAACAGCTCCTACACCTCTTGCAAGATGGTGGAGTTGGCTATATGCCTGAGTGGAAAGGGAATGGGTGGGTACCACTGATGTTCGAAAACTGGAACAGCTTGGGGTTATTCACACATGGCTGGAAGGTCAACAGACTGAACCAATTGATTACCGATCTGCAAGTTGATATCGTGGCTGGGTGCGAGAGCCAATGTCACTGGAGTATGGTACCAGCAAGGCGGCAATTCTCGCAACTCCTCTGCCCTGGAGTATCCACGTCTGGGATAGCAGCGAATAATGAAACTGAGACTATTAACCGTGATCAGATGGGTGGTACGGCAGTGACTGCCATTGGACGATTGAGCGACATCGTCACAGAAGTAGGCTGTGATAGTACTGGGCTGGCAAGGTGGTCTTGGCTGCAAATAGGCCTGGATGCGAGATGTACGAGAGTTGTGTGTGGATATCTTCCATATAAACAAGGAAGGTTGGCGAGAGGGCACACAGTTTGGGAACAACACACTAGGTATTTTCAGGCTCGGGAGACTTTCGATACCCCTCTATGTTATTCATAGAGGACCTTACGGCACAGATCGCATCATGGCGAGCAGCTGGTGAAGAAGTCATCTTATGTATCGACGCAAATCAGGATGTCTATGGGGGACGACTAGCCGTTCGTCTATTGCAACCAGATAGTAGTCTGCACTGTCTAATGGAACCGTCTTTAGGTGAACGTGGTCCCAATTCCCACTCTCGGGGTACCGGGAGAATCTCGACGATATTTGGCAGCCCAGGACTCGAGGGGGGACATGCCATGTGCTATTCTCATTGGTATGGAGTAGGCGACCATCGGGTGTTTCTTCTGGAGATCTCGGCTGCGTCTTTGTTTGGCGGTGACTACCCGACTGTGGTACATCCAAAATCCCGGTCACTCACTTGTAAAATCACTCGCGTTCGGCGGAAGTACTGCACCACCCTATCTGTTCTGGCAACGAGGCATAAGATGGAAAGGAAATTGGACACTATTTGCGAGGTGCAGGAACATCTGCCAGCTACAACAATCCAAGGGATGCATAACCAGTGGGATAAAGAGATGGGAGAATTCATGAGGAAATCCGAAAAAGATTGTACTAAGTTCAAAAGCTGTGCGCTTGAGTTCAGTCCTACGGTTGGCCAGTGGCTACGACGACGTTCCGTCTTGAAGTGGCTTCTCCGTTGGCATCAGGGCAAGGTGCCGGACACACGAAATCTCTGTAGGGCAGCGCGTCGGGCTAACATACTGGACCCTCTCTCCTTAAGCCAACAAGAGGTACAACAGCGCCTGCATGCATGTTTGGAACATCTCTTTGAACTGAAGACCAGCGCACCCTCACTAAGGAAAAAGCATCTACAGTGGAGGCTAGATGTTGCTAAGCAGCAAGGGGATGAGGAGGCGTCCATAGAAGTCCTACGGATCATTCGCCATGAAGCCGGCCAGCAAAGACAAAGGAATATTAACCGTGTCATTAAGGACTCCAGGGGAAGATCAGTACTGAGTGTTGGTGTGACCTCCGATACCGCCACACTGACATACACAGATCAAAGTGAGGTGGAAAGTATCTGCGGCCAACATTTGGGGGAGCGCTTTTCCCTCGGCAAACGTGAGCCTCTCTCTTCAACCAGCCTACGGGGTGAAATTGGTGATCTAGGTGATACAGAGGCAGCACGGCGCATTCTAGACAAAGATTATGTGTACTCAGAAGACTGGGACCCCGTCACGGTGGATCTATTACAAGCGTGTGCGAGAGTACGATTGGAGTGTGATAAGTATGCCAATGAGGAAGGCGATGTGACGGCGGAGGACTATATTACTTTCTGGGCAACATCTAAGGAAGCAACCTCATCGTCTAAAAGCGGGCGACACATCGGACACTATCGCACGATCACAGAGGACCCCTTCCTCGTCTCCCTGCTGGTGCGAAGTATAAACCTCACGGCAGAAAGAGGCAAGCCACTAGATTGATGGCGGGAAGGAGTGACAGTTCTGTTAGTAAAGGTAGCCGGGAATAACAAAATCGGCAAACTTCATGCTATATGCTTGTTGGAAGCAGATTTTAACTGGTGGCTTAAAGTACATTTTGTGCGCCGAATGACGTATAGGATGAAGTCGACAGGTGTTCTCCCACTAGAGCAAGGTGCAACTTCGGGGAAGACCGCCCTCGACTCATCTCTGTCAAAGCAGCTGTTCTTCGACCAGGCGAATATTCTCCACCATGCAGTGGCGATCTTAAGTACAGATGCTGCCAATTGCTATGACGCAGTCAATCACACAGCAGGGAGTTTAGCACTACAAGCAATGAACGTCCCTTCAACAATTGTCAAATGCTACCTGCTCTTCATACAGACAATGCGCTTCTTCCTAAAAACGGGATTTGGCTTAGCAAAGACAAGCTACAGCGGGACGGTACGTGACCCCTACATGGGTCTGGTGCAGGGCAGCGGAGCCGCGCCTGCGGCCTGGACTGCTATCAGCACCGTTATGTTGAACACGTACAAATCGAAGGGTCATGGGGCATACTTCGTTTCGGCGTGGTCTGGGATTTGTCTGGGCATTGCAGCATTGTTGTACGTCAATGACACCGATTTACTGCACATGAATACGAGACACCTGTTGGAAGGCGAATTTTTCCAGAAGGTTCAGCAGGGCACAACTTACTGGGCTTGCCTATTGCAAGCAACGGGTGGCAACTTAAAGCCAGAAAAATGCTATTGGTGTTTCACGTCATATAAGTTCATTAAGGGAGTCGTGGTCCTAAAGACCAACACTGCAAACAAAAAACACCAGTAACCTCCCCGTACACTCGAGTGTACGGGGAGGTTAACGGAGCCCTCGGAATGGTATCTTCCGGTAACCTCCCGGTACACTGCTGTAACCCTCCGGTAAACTAGTGTACGGGAGGGTTACCAGAGTCTACCGGGAGGTTACCAGAAATTTGAGACCAAAAGGAGCTTTCGGATTTATTTCTACGTACGATAGGAATTGGTACGTTTTTACAGGAAAACAGACTTCTCAGTAAGTCTTAGAATCGATATCAATCTAATTAGTGGCTATAACTGCATTACTTAGATGCTAAAAAAATGTTTACCGGTGGCATACCGGAAGTGTACGGGAGGGTAACCGGAAGTGTACAGGAGGGTAACCGGAAGGTTACGGGAAGGTCACCGGAGAGCACCGGAGGGATACCGGAGTGTACGGGATGGTTACCGGAGTGTACGGGAGGGTTACCGGAGTTCGCACAAGAGTTACTTGATTTGCCGAAAAACAGATTCCTACTTATGGGAGGGATCTAAGAGTGTACCGGTGGGTTACCGGAGGTAGGTAGGTTACAGGTGGAAGCTAGCTTTGGGCTTACTTATTATGCTACGCCCACCTGACTACAGTAGCCCCTCACATCGCCCACCACCCCGAGCCCACCAAAAGTGACACAGGTGCCAAAATTTCAGCCCCAACAGAATGCTCTGCTAGTCCGCGGCAAAGCTCCACTCAAACCTACTGTGATTCCTCATACACACCATGGTAATCTCCGCATCAACCAAAGGGTGACCATGCATCATGGCAATGGGCCACTCAACCCGTAGTGTCATCAAACATGTTCCAAACGTCAACGTCAATCGTAAGTCACCATCGCAAAACTAGCGGAAAGGAAGCAGACGTTTCATGTCTATCATCAGTTAACATCGCCGCCCTCGTGGATAGGAAGCAGGGGTTTGTTGCACTTCATGCAATTCTTGTCAAGAAGAGAATCAGCCTTCCCAGTCTTCCTCATTCCATCACGAAAAGACTTCTTCAGATACGTGAAATCGCTTTCTGCCTGAAAGCCCTCTTTGGTACCATGATGACACTTGCTCCAATCTACTGCATATTTTGTTTTTGGCTTTGTCATAAATTCGATTATCTGACGTCGACTTCTCTTGAGCTTGTTCCCATGTCTGTCGGCAACATCAGCGTCTGGACTGTCCAACATATCTTCCATGCAGCTACTGCACATGGCCTTCCTGCAGCTGGAGAACCCACCACGAGACATTCGACACGGGTAATACTGAAAAGTGCACCTATGTTGAGCACAACTTTGACGTATGAGGTGAATATATGACACTAGTACACCAGATACTCACGAGACCGCTTTTGAGACCCTGCTAATGAAGCTAAAAAGGAAAGGACGTTACATATCGAGGATGCTAAGGAAACAATTAGGCAGTCGTCTGTACTCACGGTGCGAAAATATAGGAAGAAGAATATACAGGAAGAAGAATGAAATAAATTGTACGCATGAGGTGATAAGTAATACAGGTCACAAAGGTAGTTTATCATTCACTCACCACCAACTCTCTCTCTCCAGATCTTTCAGCAGGGGCTTGTGGCACCTGTTTGCTTTTGTGTCCTAAATACACAAGTAGGAGAAGATAACCAATGTTAGTCAAAACAATTAAATTCATGCTAGATGAAAATAAATACTTCTACCTCATTTAGCCGAGCCGTTCCGGGAGACGCCTTGGCACGCAAAGAGTTTTGTTCCTTTTGCCCCTTTCTTTGAGTGCCATTCCTTGTCTCGAAAGCGACTCTCAAGCCTGTTGGAACCTTGTCATAAGGTAACCATTCATCAGGGTACTCCATCACCCAACAAACCTTGTACAGCCTCGCCTTCCCTGGTTTCTTATTAGAATACAAGATGGTCTGGACAACCTTGTCTATGGCATCCTAATTCACAAAGAAGAAATGAATGCAATGTGGGTGACACGAGAAGGTAAAACAGGAAATAGAAAGAAGTACGCATTGAATGGAGTACACTGATACCATAGCCAAGTGCTCGTTTGCTCTCTCTTGCATCTTTCTCTTGTTGAAATCTTCTATGACATCAGATGTAATGTTGCCTTTAGGTTGCCAACTATCTTTATAATCTCCCGTCCATCTGATCAAGTATTTTTGCTGACCATTTGATTCAAACTTTGAATGAAGGATTGTCTCAACCGAATGCTGCTGATGCATATTGATCGATTCCTCTCCATTGTCGAGACTTGACTTCGATTCACCATCATCACAATCCGTAACCGCGGTCTTCTGCAGACCAGACGACAGTCTTCTGGAGGAGGACTTGAAGAATTCGTCATCTGTGTTTGTTGCTGTTCCTCCCGCTGAGTTTCTTGTGGTTGAACTAGCTCGTCAGGCAGACAATACCGGCCTGTATCATGCCCCATATCTATCTGGGTTTGCTGTTGTCCCAGCTGCTGAGCCTGTTGCTCAAGCAGACGCACCCGTTCCTTCATTTTCTCCAACAGCTGTAGATCACTCTGCTGTTGTGGCTCTGCAAGTTTCAGAGTCATCTGCTGCTTCTCTGACTCCATCCGACGTGGCTGTTGTAGATGTAGACCACTCTGCTGTTTTGGCTCTGTGCCAGTTTCACCTACATCTATGCTGTTTCTCAGACTATCATTCATAGGATCAATCTGAAGTGGATGCTGTGTCTGCTGGTTCTGGTCCATCCGCTGCATCAGCACTATCCCTGGAGACTGCTGCATCTGTTGACGAGGATCCATCCACTTCTCCTGATCAGTGTTCACCATCTGCGCCATTTCATTGTGCTGCGGAGCCCTCCATTCAAACTGTTGCTGCTGCCCATTCCATTGATGCGGCTTCATCGGCTGTAAGAACTGGACCTGCTGTTGCAGCCCTATCTTTGGAGGCTGCTGGAACTGGACCTGCTGCGGCAGCCCTATCTTTGAGGCTGCTGGTGCTGCCACTGCCGAGACTGTTCCTGCTGCCACTGCTGTTGATGCGCAATCCTCCAGTGTTCCTCCCATTTTTGGGAAATCCCTGTTGGTGGAGGATGTTGCTCCAGCCTTCTATCGTGAGAGAAACAGTCGATTGACGATGACTCGCCTTCTATAGATGCACCGAGATCAAGTACATCATCCAAATCAGGAGGAAGAGTGATGCTTGATGAACAGTTTATCTCTTGATAGAAATCATCCATGCATGATGATAGCACTTGCTGGGAAATCCCTGCCCTCTTTGCTCTTGAGATAGCAGCTTGTAAGAGGATCTTAACTTCATCCCCACTATTGAGATGTGCCCGTAGATGTTGTTCAGTTGCTTCTGCACCAAGATGTATGTCTTGGATCGTCCTTTTGCCTGATTATCAAACGAAACTTCAATCTCATAATGATCAGCATGCGCATGCTGTTTGCCCCCTGCCTTGGTTCTCACAGACATTCCAAATAACTTATCCTCCAGATGCTGAAATTTCTTCTTTACATCTACACAGGCAGAGTTTGCAAGTTTGACTAGGCCATGATTCGACACCCTTCTTTTTGTATCTGCCTGATCACTGATAGCGTCACTGATCGTATACGGTGGATCATGAGTTGCTCCATGCACAACAATTGCCATAGGAAGCGTTTCTTTGAGAAATTCACTGTTCTCGGTGTTGAGACTGTGAATGTTTCTCCAATTTAGCTGGAGACAACTTAAGACACTTCCCTTCCAATTACACATAAGGTCTTCAACATCAGCAGTGCTGGTTATTGGCTGACCTCTGCTAGTGTGTCCGCTTTGATTGAACGCTGCGACTATTGCTGATTCGAATGAAGCTTTCCCGATGCTGAGCACATCTTGGCGGATTGAGCATAACCTTTGAAGGAAATCATGCACATTTTCCTCTGTAACAGCAGGAAAGCTACTACCGTTCACGCCAGGACGGATATGAGCATAATAGGACCAGTATTTTGTGGCATGTGCAACATTGAGACCCCCCTTTTTGTATGGAACGAGTCCGCCATCCAATATAACAACGCCTTTCCTATCCGTCTCAACACTGATAGCAAGTCCGTTTGTGTTCGTGGCGATCTTCTTTTGTGCAGCAATGGATGGATGATTTGGGTCTGTGGTGTATTCCGGGTCCCGAGCTTTGCTTGGCAAATGAGAGCCATTTGAACTAATTCCTACTTCTTTGTTGAGAGAGTTTGTGTCTTCTCCTTCACCGAAACCCATGAGATTGTTCGAAGGTGTGGAAGATTTGCCCGTCGGATCTGTGGTGTTCTTTTGAGCCTCACGAAGAGGTGACGTCGGAGCGAGCACGTGGCCCGCTTGAGCACACTCAGCACCTGTGGCCTCTGGTGTCGGCAACCGGACAGCATGGTTGACATAGTTGTTTCCGTGAGTATTATTAATGTTAAAAACCACGGGTTGTGGATTATTTGGTTGAGAAATCATTTTGGGAAAAATGAAAGTAGTTACCATACTGTGTGGCTATTCATGGAAAAAATAATGATGTCAAACAACGTCGGGGCTGAAAATTTGGCACGTGTGTCCACAAGAGTCTCATTTAGGAACTAGTACCTAAAAAAGCAACGGTCAAAAAATGTATACGTGTGGGCATGTCAGATGCAGGGGATGTAAAACAGATTTCCTCTGCTGCGCCGATTGTGAATTACTCGTTGATCTCAGAAATAGAACATTTGTGAGATTTGGACGTACTCCGGCCTCTCATATGAGACAACATTTTAAGGTCGCACACAGACACGCGTTAAGCAACGAAGAGATCCCTACAAAAGATCGTCGAAACGGTAAACGACAACGTGTAGAGTACGCGGAGGCTGATTCTCACGAAGGTCATGATCTGGTGGAGGAACACGATCTCTTCGCAGATTCAGTTGAGTATGGTGTTGACTGCAACGACATCGGTGATTTTAACGAAGATGATACTGATGATAGTCAATCAACGGCGGAAGATTGTATAGATGACAAAAACCTGTTCAATCCATTACTCATACAGAATGAAATGGAAAACCAGCTGACGGAATGGGAGAATATACAAAACGAAATGTTTGACCGTTATCTCGATTACATAATGTGTGACCTGGATCCGAATTCTCCACCTATGGAAGAAGATACCCCGTTGGATAATGATGAAGATGTTGCTGACGATGCGGACATGCTTGCTATCACCGCATATGAGGACGCTGATTGTTATTACAGCTATGATGATTTTTCGTTCTTAGACACTCGGGAAGAACAAGATAAGTTCCTAAGAAAGAACAGTGTTCGGAAGTCACACTGTCAAAACCAGCTGTATTTCTATCAGAAGTATTTCCAGAAGGCTAAAAGCAATTGTGACAATACAGGGGGTTATCGTGGTTTGGTGGGCAGAGCGAACGTTGGCAATCGTGAGAACATGCATATACTTGTGGGCGAAAGGGAGGCACGAGTTATATTCAAGTACCATCACATCATCATGAAACTTCCCGGTGAATACAAACAAGACTTCGTGACATATGACAATGAGAAATTTGAACTGTTCGGATTGGGGTCCATAAATCACGATGATGTCACGACAAAATTCCCACGTGAAATGAAAGACGTTAAGAAATTCTTCACAAATGGCGCACACTCCATCATGAAGAATTTCCCGTTCGAAGGTATTTAACATAAACAATCATGCATGTGTCAGTTTGGAAGAGACGATTAGAATTATGGCTGGCCACCATGGCTTGTTTGGATTTGCCTGGGACGGTCGAACAAAGGAGCCAAACCAAGACGGTCTGAATGGTACCCAAGCGATGGCCGACCTCGTCAATGACATAGTCGATGCCATGAAAATAGAGGGATTATCTGATGAGTCTATTCGTGAGACAAGTATTGGCTGGGTGTACTTTTGGAGCGACTCGTTCCTTCGATGTTTTGTTAAACAAAAGGATAACAGTGTCTGGATTATGACAGCAACCATTTGCCCTCCACTGGAGGAAATGAACACTGGCAAATACACCCATGTATTGGCAATGGGGAAAAGTACTGAGGACCACACACCTGTTATTGAATACTACCACAGAGAAGTCAAAAATTGATGAAGGGATTTCTTACCTATTTTGGAGTCACAAATGAAATTCGACGTATGTCGGTCGGATTCCTATTCCACTCCTCTGATAGACCAGAAAGACAATTTGTCACTAACACAAGAAAGGAGGGTCATTTCGGAAAGTGCTCCAATTATGCGTACTGTGTTGACTTCGACAGACTACCAGCATGCAAGGAATGCTACAAAGATATCACTTCCAAAGTTCTTGCCCGTTCTCACATTTCAGAATCTCGCCACTGCAACAAATGTTTCCGCTGGAATATTGATCCAAACGACCCCTTTCAATCAAGTTGCCCTGTCCCAGAGAACTACCCTTTGGGACCAGATGAAATAATTTTGGAAGGAGAGACATTGAAGCCACCACAAGCTCGTAGACCTGGAATGCGATTCATTGGGCCAGTATTACTCACAGGGGAATTCATGATGTCAGTTTGTTTGTTTGCGTATGAGGCAAGGAGATGTAATTATTGGTCAAAAGCAAACATGGAAGAATACCTGCGCACATGCAATGTTAGACAATCGCGGATCGAGCATATCGAAGCTTTGGTGAAGACAGACAAAGCCAATCAAACTAGATCTGGGGTTGAGGCTTTAGTGCCGATAGTATGGCTTCCAGAATATGATTGCTTTAAGAGACACAGATGTCCCATGGCGCCTATGCATGCGATTGCACATAACATGACGGCACATGTTATGGATTTTCATCACCAGTGTCTCTCGAAGTGGAAGAAGTTTAACGGATTCGTATCTTTTGCCAATAGGATTACATCACACATCAAATCCTTCAAGTTGGCATGGTGTAAGGTGAAAAGTCTTCCAAAGGCGTCATGGATTGGAGAGAATAAAATGGGCTTTGTCCGTCTGTCTTCCTATTTGTATGGGATGTATTTCCTGAATGCGAAAATTAATTCAGAGCTAAGCATGCACGTCGCAGACATGAAGCGTATGATCAATTCTTACCACGCCCTTGTATCTTTGTTGATGTCAAAGAAACAGAATTCTGAGTATAATGCACGGGATCACATGAGACTGTTCATGTCAACGGCTCACTATGCACACCTACATTTTGGTAATTTTTCAGATTCTGAGAACAACGCAAATGAAAATATCAACCAGCAGTCAAACAAGAGTAATGGGAAGGCCAATGACCTTGTGCAAAGGATTTCAAGGGAAGACATACTTGAGTTGCTTGATAAATTAGATATTCAAACAGCCAGTGGCATGCAGACCAACAGAGCCAGACTTGGAAAGATGCCGATGAATCACCTGAGACAAAGACTCAAAGAGATGGGTGCTGCAACCAATGGGAAAAAAGTAGAACTGCAGGAACGACTATTTAAAATGTTGCTTGGAAGGGATGTTGAGGTGACTGCAACGAGCAGTGTGATGCAAAATACTGAGCAAGGAATATCTATTAAGAACGAGGACTTTGTATGGAATAAAGGAGCTTGGCTTAGTTTCCTGGCTAGCATTGAGGACCAGCAAGAGTACTTAGGTCCACTGACCTTAATCTGGTAAGTACAGATTTTAGGTGGCTTCACTTGTCCGAAACGTTATTGCAGCTTATATTTATCCTGAACACCTGCAGGGAGGCAAGAGACGAAAATTCTATACAGGATCCAAAATCGATCCTATGGGCAATGAGAAAATGCCAAATGTACCGTGAAGGAAAGATTAGGCTGCTTCATAAACTTACAGGCATGGAATTTCTCAATAGGGAATATGCGTATGTTTCTACTCGGCCTGATCGGTATAAAGGTTATCATATTTTTCAAAAGGATTTAGATCAGGAGAACCTTTGTCCTGCTTCAAAAAAGGAGAACTTTGTCCTGCTTCGCCTAGATGGTGATCGCAATGAAGTCCATGTTGCATTTACTAGAGGAGAACCAGAACAAAGAGGAGATGAACACGAAGTCACTTTCCTATCGTTTCGCTATCACACATCACAAATGTACACTCATGAGACAGGAATGCAGTTCTGTAGATTTGAGTGTACTAATGAGGTTTCATCGGTTCGAAAAACCAGCTTGAATGTATTGGATTATGCACTCATGTTACCCTATTCAAAGATGGGTTTTCCATTCCAAAGGCAGTTTACTCTGGTGTATTCTGATTGGGAGGTTCTTTTGTGTGATAACAGTGACCCTGATAACAATAAGGGACCTGTCTCAGTGCATTTGCCTCTGTTCGCAGATGTATTCTCTTAGGGAAATATTATATTTGTAGGTGGTAAGACAAGCAACATAATTGCGAAGTTGCGTAGGAATCAATACAAATCACGTGGCCACATGTGCCAAAATTTCAGCCCGACCGTGTACACTGCCTAATGTATGCGGTATTGTAGTCACCCAACACCAACACACAAAATTAGATGAAAATCAACATTGTTTACCAGCCTGCTCGTAGGGTCTCCGCAGCAGCTCCGCAGCCATCGCCACACTCACAGTGCAAAAATGTTTCACTCCATGGAAGGCAGTATCGAAATTACAGTTACAATCAAGCTACTAAATTCGGCACTGAACGAGGAAACAAGTGACACGATCGTGATCAATGCTCCAACTCCAACTACGCAATACAGCAAAAAGATTTGGAACACAACACTTCCCACCACATTACATGACAAGCGAGCTGCTTGTCAATCAGTCGTTGCAGGAGGGACTGTCCTCGGAGAGGCAGCGCACACTGCAGTTGGAATTTTCCCTTACCGTGGAGGTCCCAAAGGTTTCGAGACAAAGAATGTCGACATTGTTTATGTCAATGAAACATTTACTTCGAATCGTTGCTGCGAATTATTGGGAGAGCAAACGGCTTTGGCATGTACGACCGCTTTTGCACAAAAAGGGCGCTCTGTCAAAGCTCATCTCAAATCAAAATTCATCCCAGAGACCTCTCTTTTCTTTGCCCCTGGCGCAAATGATTCTGCATTCTGTTGTCATTTTGTATGTGGCTTGAATGGAAATAGAAAACAAAGTCAAATGACCTCCACAGAAGTGGATTGAAACAATAGAGACGAATGACTTCTGAAGTCTCTGTTGTCGATTCAACTGAGCCTCGATTTGGTAGCGCACCCGTCCCAACCCACATTTCTACAGGCTTAATTGTCACACGACAGATTGGAAAGCTGTCGTTAATTCAATCATCATATTTCTGAAGGAAGAAAAGCTGATCGACAAAAGTAATATAAAACATACTCTCATTGTCACAAAAGACCGCCGGGAAACACAGGAACTTTCAAAAATGTTGGTATGGCTCAAGTTGTGTTTTTATCATGCGTCTTCAATGTGTATTCGTGATTTTGTAACCGTCTGTTCATATCATGATCTGTCACGCAAGCTGTCTGATTCCAAAGATTATTACAATGCTATCATTATGAGTGATGTCTCCACCTTGTGGACCACTATCAAAAAGGATGTGCGTCGAGGCTTCCAAGACAACGCTAATTTGTTGTGTCTGATTTTGAAATCTCCTGGGATTGATGTACTTGAGGAGTTGTTTGTATGAATACTTCCTAGATATTATTTGTGAACAAGTAAGTGTAACCCACCTGTAAAGTATAAAAGAGACGTTTCCAATATATCATGTCCATGGATTTGAAAAGTCGAGAAAAGCCTTTCATTTGAGAACGCGGTTAGTGTTCATTTTTATGAATACATCTATGTAGGAATCAGTACAAAGTCACGTGACCACACTGTCCAAAATTTCAGCCCCAGCATAGACTTCTCCCAAATCTACCCAAATGCACTGCACACCATATCGTGGCGATTTAAGAACGGTACACCGCCCATCTCTGATGTCGTCAAAGAGCAATAAATGATGGAAAATGATAATGCTATACAAGCTGTTACCTTGGTGAGTGCAATAAGAGAGTGTGGAGTACAGCAGGTGGGCACAGTACAAAAGAATTCTCACCGATCGTCTCAATGTGGGCATACAACGATGCTGAAACTCAGATAAGTAGAGAAGGGGTAAGATATCAACTTCCCAGCGATGTAGCCAAACTTTCCTTTTTCATTACGCTATGTCTCGACGACGAAGACATTGAAGATGGGGGTGATACGGACCGAAATAAAGGCAATGGCGGGGAGGTAGTGCATGAGATTCCGCTCCATGCAATTAACTCAGTTGTTTTGGCCGAGATCATGAAATATATGGAGTATTACAAACAAGACCCGAGTGAGTTTCTCCCACTTTTCGTTCGAGACAATATATCAGACATTGAACATTGAAACGCTTGCTTACGAGTTGATGACGTTATTGTCTTCTAAAGTGCGAAAAATCGTCACCCCCTTGACCTCTTCGAGAATACGGGATTTCGTTCAAGAGGAGTATGCTCTAATGGTTGATGTAGACCGAAACGCTCTGTTTGAACTGCATGCTGCGGCGGACTTCTTAGGAATTCAACCGTTGCTGGAGCTGACCAGCTTAGCAGTTTTATTACGTTACATGTGGGTGGGTGTATATATTTATCTAACTTTGGACGGAACTGTGACAAGATGCGACTCAATTCATACTTCATTACTTGGCAACCAGAGGATATTCAAAGAGTATTCAAACATTGACGGTGTGATGAAATCATGATTCTTGGAACTGAGTTAATCACTGGAACACAACATTGTGGAAACAAATGACTTCTTGGAACTTTAACCTTTGGAGCTGACTAGCAAGGCTATTATTTGCCAAACACTCTGACTGACCATTGTTAGCATTACATAGAAAATAAATAAAAAACTCCACATGTACCAAATTACAAATCTGAACATATATGGAAGACTTTACTTGTTAAACTGACAGAAATACTCATCGAGCCAGGGACATATCTTTATTGCAACCTTTGCTCGACTAATCCAACGCCGTACATCCTGTTCCTGGTATCGGTCATGAAAATTATCAGCACCATTTTTAGGGTGATCTCCCATAGTCTTCAACAACATTTTTGGATGTCGACCCCAGTAAGTAATTAAGTCTTTAGGAGTATTCGAATGGAGTGCCTCTAGCAATCCAAAGATGTTTTCATCCCTACCAACGATTTCATTCACAATCTCATCAATGGAAAAGTTCCTAGCGACCAGTATCCATGTTTCGACCGACTTCAGTGACGGGGATTCCATCGCTGATTCCGCACATTCCCGGATCAGTTTGTCGTATAATGTCTTGGCGTCTGCGTTTGCTAATTGTCTCCAATTAAAACAACGTGGTTCGGACTTGGAACGTATCATCAAGGTACTATAAGCTCTGGCCATATTGCATTCCTTTGCCTCTTCATCCCATGATATGCACTCAATCAATTCGCTTCGCTGCCTTCCGTCGGGGTAACAAGCATCCATTCATCGCAATTGAGCGTTGTCATCTTTTCTTGCCTAAGGTTTTCTAGCTTGTTCACTCAATAATCGTTGTCTTCCGTCGCGGTTGAGAAAAGACCAGTCTAAGTGTGGTAGCAGTTGTCGGAGCATATCTTCCACGGGTAAAAAATATTCTGATTCTGAGGACGGTCTGCAGTGGGAAACCACTGACCAGAATAGTTGTGGCATCATCTGAGCAATTGCGATGGGGTGCAAAAGTTCCTTTCCGGCATCAATCACGTTTTTGTTGTCGTCTTCATCGTTATCATCGTCGTAATTATCATCATCATCAGTTTTGCTCATGTAAGCATTCTCAATGACACTCTTTATAATGTCCAGTGGTAAAACGCTGACTCTGTCGACGTACTGCCCTCCCTTCTTCGACATCTCTTTTCCATAAGTAATTTGGTGCGACACACAATGATCTTCTCTTCTTTGGTGGAATGTCGATCCCAACACTGTTCCGGCATCAACATCGACACTCTTCACAGGGGCCATAAAGAACTGACCAAGTGTTGTAGCATGTACACGAGCGTGTGCCTGGGAAATTTCCTGCATATTTGCCAGGGACATTTTGTATACTGCTCGTATTTGCTTGAATGGTTTCCCACCGCTACCCCTGTTGAAAGCCTGAACTAAGAACGACGATATGTCATCCGTGCTCTTTAAAACGAGAGTAGATCTTTTTGGTTGTAATGGATTTCTTTTCCCTGTGGGGTAAAACGTTGTATGGTCCGATATTCTATGGCCGAATCCTTCTGTCTTGATCTCTTTAGGAGATAGATTATCGGATTTAGCGGTTTTGGAAACATCGTTGCCATCTGATAAGCGATAGCCTGGTCCACTTATCCGTATTTTTGATGAGGATACTTTCTTTTGCTTGATCAGATTATGTTTCATCATTGCATCTTGGGCCTTGAGTGCATCCTTAAAGGAAGACTTTGCGACCTTGGCTGCTTTTCTCTTTGGTCAAAGTTGTGTTTCTCTACGACGTATGTGGACAATTACATTTTCGTTGGATCGCAAGGGCAAATCTCCAACAACATGCTTCCCCGTTATATCAAGCAGTTTTGGAGGAAATCCTACCATAAGCTCAGGGATAAAATTTGCTCTGTCATTTCTTTTGACTTTGAATCCATCAAGAATCATTTCATTCAACATATCTAGGGGTGTGCTTGTTTCTAATTGCAGCTCTAGCGTTATCGGTAGAGTTGCAGACTTGTTTCCCCATCCCTTGGGAGTGGTGCCTGAGAATTTTATTTTCAACACGCTGTTCGTCTCCATGGTGGAACATTATTTGTTGGAGAGAAGCGGAAGACCCTCGTTCGACGGTTCATAATTGTTTATGGGTTTTCCTGTGTGTGGTTGATCGTCAAGAGTATGATGACATACGAGACTACAATAGTACCATACGAAAGGTCGCGCAAGAGTGAGATCCCGTAGTACAAAGGAATAAATACAAATTATTTAGACACACGTGCCAAAATTTCAGCCCCGCATCAAGTGACACTTCTTTACGCCGCACTAACGAGGCTGTCTCCTGCGATCTAGAGTACACTAACATTTTGGTTGCAGAACCAATGCACGCAACCAATTGTCAATAGTGCTACACAGACTTTACACAGAACAGTCAACACATCAATCGTGCCCGGGACTGTCAAAATGTAACAATGGAACCACGGGGGATTGAGGCGGAAGATACAAAGCGTCAACGACGAGGTGAGAGGAATCAGATGAACATGAAGCATGCGAGGGAACAGGAACACCACAAACACACAATTCTCAAGACGACTCGGGACCAATTCTTCGAACAAAAGAAAATAACATTCTGGGATGGTGATAAAGACAACGGTGAATGGCAAAAGGACGTTACGCAGTGTTCCCCTGTAGACATGATAGAGCCATATGGGTTCAAGGCTAAAAAAATATCTGGAGTCATTGCAAGGCTAAGGGAGCATTCTCCTTATTTTGTGCTTGAAGAAAGTCATATTAAGAGAGACGAATGTGCTTTTGTTGGGAAGAACGAGTCTTATATAACCGTCCGGCAATTGACTGGTTTTGTTACATTTCGGGGTAAAGAATATGTCAGGCTAAAATGGTCGAACAAGAAGCATGAGGAATGGGTGGAAAAAGTGCATATGTGCAAGAAAGGCCGTCGTCTGAACGGAAACGCCAAAAGCCTGATGTTTTGACTTCATCCAAGATTGGGGAATTGTCAAACACCCCGTCTGAAAGAAATGATGATGTCACTGACATAGTGCTCTCAGACAAGCAGGAGGCTTTGTTAATGGAAATTTACCCAAAGATGCAGAAAGAGGCTGCGAAATTAGTGGAAGAAGGATTACATCGTGACGCATTCGATGCTGTGCATCGAGAAATTTGTTTTGAACGATCTGTGGATTATTGGACGAGGGAACTCATCAATGCATATGACAACGTTATAAGGAATATTTACTATTTGGAAGTTGAAGGGCACCCCGTTGATTTTTTGGACAAAATAGAAAGAGAGGACAGTTTGAAGGTCTACGCATCAGTATGGGAAGTGGACGATGATGGTGAACTTGTCAAGACAAAGGATGGCAAGGCAGTTCTCAACAAAGAACCTTCGGCTTCGCTTTTGAAGATAATGGGGGACCTACTGTGCAGAAATATTTTCGTGATGGTACAGATGGGAACGTCTCGATCCCTTGCGGAAGCGCACAAACTAGCGAGTAAAATTTTTTTTACGAAAATGAATGAAGACAGATCATTTTATGAGTCGAGAGGATCTTGGAAGAAAGTCAAGGGTGACTTGGAGACTGATGCCCCACGAAAGTTGGCAGATCTTTCTCTTATGTGGGAAAAGATGACGGGTTCTACTGCAGGAACAATTTTGGAATGCAAAGGTCATGAACCCAATGCATTGGTAAAAGGTGCATTGATATCAGGGAAAGCTGACGCTATCAAAAAAGTCTGCGTCAAGAAAAGGGAACGCACAAAGTGTTGTATCGAATCCTGTAGCAGCTATGTCCACGCCATCTGCAAGGATAAAAAGTTTTGCTACAAACATGCCAAACCAGAGCACAAGAAGAAATGTGCTAATTGTCATAAAAACTTTGCCCAAGTTGGTGGCGGGTTATGCAGAGGTTGTTTTGGTGGCAAAGCAAAAGCAAAGCAGTCCTTACGATGCAAAATTTGTAAACTGAACACAGCTAGTCGTTCAGCGGGAAGTGTGCGGGTTGCCTTGATGTCAAGTGCTTTGATGTGAAAAAGAAGCGTGTCAGGAAAAGAAAGCCAAAGAAGTGTCTTGGTAAGCAAGGAAAGAGGCAGAAGACATGAGAATGACAAGCTTTGGTGCCAAAAATAAGACACGGGGGACAGGTAAATAACAATCGTAAATCTAGATTAATGATTTATAATTACTTCAGGCTAAATAGAACCATGCTCTCTATTTTGTCTTGATTGTTTCAATCCTCTTCTCGATCTCGTCCAATCTCGCTTTTGCCTCACACAGCGCAGCTTTGAGGTATTCAAAACGTTGTCTGTCAGTTTCACAAGAAGGAGTTTTAATCTTGGATATAATGTCATACATAGCATCCAGTTTGTCGACATTAACAATGTCCTCCGGTTTCCTCTGGCAGATTATGGCGAGGTGTCCAGCATAACTCACCCCACTGGCCAGGTAATGTTCAGCACTTTTCTTGTAATTGCTTAATGGTAGGTCATCTCCCATTTGGCTTCCGTTGCCACCAAATCTAGCAACCCTCCTATCTCTTACAACTTCCTTAGATGACAATAAGTGTTCTGCATAGCATTCGTACAAGCGTGCTAAACGATGGTGCGATTGCGCTACAAGTTCGTGAAACTCCCCATCGCATGTTTCAATGTTGAGATTCAATGCTGTGGAGTATTCTTCAATGGCAGGTGCCAAAAAGCCGTTGATTGCTTGGATTTGGCCTAAATTTTGGTGGATTGTAGCAAGATCTTGTTTCATTCTCTTTACCTGTTCATCTGTGTATTGATGGGGAGGAATTCCGTACTCCTCGAAAAATGCAACTCCATCGAGTACTATGCCAGCGGTGATAACCCTTGCTTTCCGAGGTTATGAAAGGCGTGTTCGCGAATTTCTCTGAATGTTTCCAGTCCAGTTTGGTTATTGATATCAACTAGTGACCATTGCAACTCATTATATGTGCTGATGTTCAGGAATGATTTTCCAAGTTCAGAATACAATGGGGCCACCGCAGGAAATAAACTCGCACGGAACGCTTTTGTCGTCAGTTGCGCCGCCTGGTAGCCACTTCTTCAATCCTTGTCAACTACAGTTTCCAGGTACTGGCAGAGCATCCTTGATCCATCGTTGGGGTTCCCGTGTGAGATCATATGGAATGCAAGTTTACAGCGAGTGTCGCCGTTATCGGAATGTAGAACGCCATCGCCCATAAGAGCGAAATAGTCCCCCATCCATGTGTTTATGTCGTCTCCACATTCCATGATGATGCTGTGTTCATTATCCACAATCAAGGAACGCTTTTGCAGTGTTGACAGGCTGGCAGTTGGGAAGACAAGGGTGTGAAATAAGAGGAATGAGTGATCTTACCGATTCCATTTTCCCGCCATGGAATTTTTGTCATGGCATGTCTGGGCTGAAATTTTGTCATGTGTGTCTACTGTATTTGTACTGATTCCTATGTATTATTTTATGCAGGTGTCGCGCCATTTTCCATCAATTGATGCGAATCATACATGTCACCATAAATCTCTATTGTATCGTACACAATCTCTGCATGACACAAAGACCGAAGACCGTGCCAAGCGTGGCATCATTATTTCACTAATGGCTCAGACCAAACAAACTGCTTGCCAGTCTACTGGCGGAAAAGCTCCCCGATACCAGCTTGCCACCAAGGCTGCTCAAAGAATGGCCCCTGCATCGGGGTTAAAAGCCTCATCGTTATCATCCTGGCACTGTTGCACTTTTCGAAATCCGCCGCTACCAAAAAAGCACAGATCTTCTTATCCGCAAGGTGCCATTCCAGCGCCTTGCAAGGGAAGTTCTGCAGGATTTAAATAGGCCAGGTTCCTATCCACATTTCACCGCGGAACGTTTTCAGGCGACTTCTTTGTTGGCTATTCAAGAATCTGTGGAAGCATTCAGCGTCGGACTGTTTGAGGATGCAAACTTGTGTGCGATCCATGCCAGGAGGGTCACCATCATGCCAAAAGACATGCAACTTGCATTGCAAATAAGAGGGGACTCTGAACTGATGCGCCACTAATGTTTTTTTGGAGATGGGGGAATTTACGTGTGGGTGTTTGAGTGACTAGGTGTGAGGATGGGCTTGTTGGTGGGTAACCTCCACGGCGTTCATGTCTCAGATTCTGAAATCCCATGCCACTTCGGCTTTAAGTAAAGTGTGATCGACACACGACAGGTCTTGTCCACTTATGATGATGTATCAACCTTGAAAAGTGCCATAGTATTAATGATCATGTGGGGCTTTGCTGGTTCTTGGTGTGGAGGAATCGCCTAACATTATTATGCCAACTAATTGAAGAACAATTAATTATGCACACTATAGTTTGTCGTTGTTCTTTTATTATTTATACAGTGCCTATACTCCTTTCTCCCACACGTTTTTGTATGGTCCCCGTCCTAGTCCCCTTAGTAGGACGCTTTGTTGTGTTCTGTCAAAGTACTTTCACACCCAACCTCGTTCACTTAAACCTCTCATATTCCCTTTGAATTCGCCGGGAGAGTTGCATATCTTTTGGCATGATGGTAACCCTCCTGGCATGGATGGCACACAAATTTGTGTCTTCCATGAGTCCAATAAGGTATGCTTCAGAGGCCTCCTGTGATGCTGCCAATGCAGTGGCTGTATAACGCATATCACAGCGGAAATCCTGCGTAACTTCCCTCAAAAAGCGCTGGAATGGTAATTTGCGAATCAGAAGATCCGTGCTTTTCTGGTACTTACGAATCTCACGGAGTGCCACAGTTCCTGGACGATAGCGATGGGGCTTCTTGCAACCTCCTGCAGCAGGTGCACTCTTGCGGGCTGCCTTTGTTGCTAGCTGCTTTCGGGGGGCTTTACCACCAGTAGACTTGCGAGCAGTTTGCTTCGTTCGAGCCATGTTGTCTTCTGATGATACTATACCTTTGGGAGAACACCTGATGCCAACCGGTTCTGTTAGTATTGAAAAGCTGTGTCAGGCTGAAATTGAATAGTGTTGTGTTAGAAGAGAGGGATTGAATGAATGTGAGTTCTGTTTACACTTGTCACAAGATAGTGGACCCATGTTGTTCCGTCACAACGATTTTTTGGTGGATGCTTCATAGAAATCCCTCATCTAGTAGAACTTGCTGGACTAGGCCCAACAAAGTATCTTTGATGTACAGACTCGTGATTGAGGAAGTTTCAGTCATGAACTACCGGTATGCCACCCGTACACTCTGGGGGTAATTTTGTGTAAAAACTTAGCGTGATAAAGAAAAGTACGGCTTAAGTAATGTATAAAAAATCCGGTAACCCACCCGTACACTCTTGAAATTCTGGTAACCTCCCCGTACACTCTGACGTTTTGCGAGTATACCGGGAGGTTACCGGTGTTTTTTGTTTGCAGTGAAGAAAGAGCTGCATCAGTATGAACTCCACATCCCACAACCGGGGATACCTGAAGTCACCATCAAACTGAAAGACCCGACGGTAGCTTCGGAAGTTCTTGGTGTTTGGTCGTCACCATGTGGACTAGGCACAGCTCATCTGGACCACATGATCAACAAAGGTAAAAAATGGAGTAGGCATGTGATACACAGCTCGCTTCAACCTTCTGAAGTATAGCACAGCTTCAAAACACAAGCCTTGCCATCTGTATGGTATGGACTGATAGCTCTGATGAATTCGCCCCAGCAGGTTGATGACGCCTTTGGGAGCTGGTACTTCACTATCCTACCAGCACTAGGTGTTAACAGGAACATCACACGAGAGTGGAGAACTCTCCCGACAAGATATCAAGGACTAGGACTCCCACGGATGTCCCTGGAAAAACTGGATATCTTGCTTCAGTACCTCCAATGACACTGGGGACGGGGAACTTCGATGGGAAAAATCCTACGTAGTAGCTTTGAATTAGTGCACATCAAGTAGGTCTATCCGGCAACTTCCTGCTTTGAGATTATCCAACGTTTGGTGGCTGGCAACACACACCTGGTTTAAAGTTCTTTGGGAGTATGTGCACCATTATCTAGTGACAGTAGACCTTGGCAACGTTGACGTCCCTCCTGTTTGTCAAAGGGACAAGATATTAATGGAAGAGGTCGTTAAACTCATCCCAGCGTCACAGTGGCAGAGCTTCACTCGAGAACGGAAATATTATAAAGTATACTTCCTGTCTCAGCTGACACTGTGTGATGGGATAACAGTTGATCCCGCGAAAGTCGGCAATCCCAATTGGCAGACACCATCCTCCACCATGCGCTTCTCCCTTGAAAAACCGACCCGCTCTGATCTAGCGCTTGGGAAGGACACGATATCATTAATCACCTCGCATACTTTTCGTTTGTCTCCTTGTATGGGGAAACACATAAGGCTACCCTACGACATTCATCGTTGGTTAACAGATGAAGCTAATTCAATGATCGTGTGTACATGCAAAAGTCTAGAATGGATTATCTATCTACCGGTTACCACGCGTTATTCCACTCGCGGTGGTCAACTCTACCAGAAGTCAACTGATCACATCGGTACAGGTGATATCATCCGCCCTCGTAGGGATTCACTCACAGTCTCTCCTGGACCAGCCAACTATCCTCTCCGGTCATACATCCCTGAAAAACGCTCTGTTGAACATGTCCTCCTGTCACTTTCTCAATGGCCTGACTATCAGGGGTGATGGTGAATGGTTATTTGACGCCTGTACAAGCGGCTCTCTCATTGCCTGCCATGACGGTTCATTTATGCCAGAGGATGATGACTCTTGATGCTCGGCAGCAATAGTCCTTCTATGCAAGAGTACAGGACAGGTCTCCACAATCACCTACTGTAAAACAACATCTGCAGGAATCGCCTCAAACTATCGCGGCAAACTCATTGCTGGTATTGCAACATTAACTGTGCTCCGCGCCCTTCAAAAGGTCACACAGTCCACTGTACAGAATACATTCTACTTTTACTGCGACAATATCGGGGTGGTCATACATGGAAATGCGAGGCATAAACCCCTTCCGGAAAAGCAGACACAAGCGGACCTCATCCTGCTTCTGAGGCACAATTTGGATCTACTACCGCATGAGGTGCGCTACGTCCATGTCTATGGGCATCTGGACAACCAAATCCGGTTCGACCAACTGACGCTACCACAACAACTAAATGTGATGGCAGACAAGTTAGCAAAGGAATGTTTATTGGATAATATTCGTCACTCCACAATGTACGGACCTACATATCAGGATGAACCAATCGGACTATGGATCGACAGTACTAAGGTGACCTCCTCCATCCGTAATAGTCTATATGACAATTGGGGGTCAACGGTGGCACAGTCCCTCTTCGCTCGACGGCAGATGGTATGCACTTCCAACTACCACCGCATTGCATGGGACGCAGTAGGAAGAGCAATGTTAGAGTACCCCCAAATGTTCACACTCTGGGTAACTAAACACATTTCGGGCTTCAGTGGGACAAATTGGCAATTGTCCAGAATTGACGGCACTGTTGTGAATAAGTGTCTATGCTGCGGACAGATAGATGAATTGGTGGCGCACATTACCCGCTGCACCAACCCAGGTCGGCAGAGGGTCTTCCAGCAGTCAGTGAATACGTTGCTCGACTGGATGGAGGAAACACATTGCGACGTTAATGTGGTGGAATGCCTCGAAGAGTACTTCCTCCATGGCGGACGGCGATCCATGTGCCGGATTTTGGGCGGCTTCCCATACCTCAGTGAGTGGGCACGGCAAATGGACATCCTTGGCTGGGACAACTTCATGGAGGGTCGTATTGGCTCCATCATCTTTGTGATGCAGAAAACGGCTTTACAATGGGCCGGCTCCCGACGGCACTGCTATACTAGCCAAAAACCAGCCAAAACACCCATCATGTTCTCCACATACAATCAAGTATGTACCTACAGTATGTGAGTATCACGTAAGTACTCTCTCAGGTCCTCAGCCCAAAAAGGCCCACCCTAAGAGCCAATGAAATGCGTCGTCAGTAGGTGGGACTGTATTGACTACAAAATAGCTCGCATAAATTAGTTATCACCTAATTAATGACGAACGATGCATCTTGCTCTGCTCAGCAGTGATAACTAACATTTTTTCACCAATTAAAAACCTAACCACTCGACAATCGACCAACTTGTTTTACTCCAATTAAAAACCTCTCCACTCGACAATCAACCAACTCGCTTGCAACACAAACATGTCGTCACCCACAGCCAACGAAGCAGCCGTCCGCGAAGCCGTCCGGTCGATCATCGCACATATGCCGATCGACAAAATCGTGGGCCAACCGTCGAATTCCACCGTGAACGTGCTCAAACAGCAACTCGCCAAGATCGCCGCAGCCGTCAAAACAACCAGCTGGGGTGGGCGGCACAGCCATCTCGCTCTCGTCCTCAATGATGCAGAGTACCAGACGGTCACCAACGTCCCCACGCTTATCACCACACGTCTCGTCCTACCTCCCATCGTCCCAGCCAACCTCACGAACAACACAACTCTCACCCACAGAACTTGCATCATGGCCGACCACAACCTTGAATGCCAAGAGTTTTGGAAACAGGAGAGTGTCTACGCCATCATCGTTGACAAGATAGAATGCAAAGCCGTCGATGCCGCGTACGTCAAAGAACTCGACGACGACTACATCGGCTACGGGCCCAGACCATCAAGACTATCCTTGAGCACCTTCAAACTGAATGGTGCGTGGTCACCACTCTGGAAAAGAAGCAGGCATCCGCTGCTTTCTATGTCCAATGGGATCTTACATCCCACATCACTAAGTTCGCTCGTGAACTTGACAAGCAACAGAAGCTCTGCCAAGACATCGGCGTACCCGCTCCAGATGCCACCAAGGTCCAGTACTACGTGGAAGGCATGTACTCGTCAGACATGTTTGACGACAAGGAAATGCAGGCATGGGAACTCAAACCCTCCGCAGACAAAACGTGGGACTCCGCCAAAACTCACTTCGTCAACCTGTACAAGAGCAAGGAAAAGTTCAATGCCGAACGCGTAGCTCGCACCGGCGGGTACGACAGCGCCAACACATTCATCAACACCGGCAGCATTGACTCTACCTCCCTTTGAACCCTGTCCCCCAACGACCACCAAACCATACTCGAGTACACCAACAGTCTCGAAACTGCACTTGAGCACACTCAAGAGCATGCCGCCGCTCTCACTACGACACAGGACCACCGCCTCAAGCAGCTTGAAACCCAACAACAAGAACTCCTTACCCAGACCACCAAATTAATGGCGCTCCTCACAGCCCAACAAAACATCCCCATGCCAGGCACCACCACTGGCGGCCAACAACGCACAGCACGCCGCAACACCCGTAGCACAACCGCCAAGAGTCCCCGCTACTGCAACTTGTGCAAGAAAAGTAATGTCTACCATGAAGACGACGCCTGTTTTGCCCTTGAAAAGAACAAGGACAAACGTCCTCAGTGGTACCTGGCCAAGATGTAGGATACTCCCCCTGAGGGAATGTGGAGCCTAGTTTTAATGAGTATTTTAAACAATGTGACTTCCACATATAGGTTTGAAACACTAAACTACTGGACTCCACTAGCCGCATCTTCACACAACACACGCCGTGTCGGCTTCACCCTTCCTCCACACCACCGCACGACCAACAGCAAGCAATGGCGCTTGGCATGCACTAACAAACCCACTCACACAATTCACCCACTCAAACTCACAGGCACTATCAACATCCACAGCACAGCAACCCACATGTCACCCTGCACCATCAAGGAAGGTATCAACAACGGTTCCATCCCATCAGCAGTCAGTGACACTGGCGCCACCTCCACAGCAGGCACCCTACATGACCCATTCATCCACTCTAAGACCCGCTCCACCAAAATTCTTATGTTACCCACAGGAACCACCACCGCCGCCACAATCCAAGCACAGCTCCTCCTCAATGTACGTCCGCCTGCCAACACAGTCGACATTGTACCAAACCTTCACCAAACACTACTCAGTGGTAGCAAATTCGCCGACGCCAACTACACAGCCGTGTACGACAAACATGAAGTCAACTTCTACAACTCCGCCACTATCAACATCACCGAACGCGCAGTCCTCGCTGGCTATCGATGCCCACGCACAGGCCTCTGGGGAATTCAACTCCGTCCCATCACTGTGAATGAAAACACTGATACCCTCATCCTTGATTCCAAATGCAGGCTACAATCCACTCAGCCCCACTATCATGTACCTACACCTACCTACAATGCAACACAGACCATATACTCAATATGTATGAACTCCCCAGCATAGAACAGTCCCTACGATACCTCCATGCAGCAGCTGGTTTCCCCACTAAATCAACATGGCTGGCAGCCATTCGCAAAGGGAACTACAGCACATGGCCTCTCATCACTGTCAAAAACGTCCACAAACACTTTCCTCAATCTGAGGAAACACAACAGGGACACATGAGGAACCAACGTCAAGGCACAAGAACCACCAAACAGGCCCTTCCCCAAGCGGAACCTCATACACCTCTCCCACAACTACATGACATCTTTATCCGGACCTATGACACCCACAGCACCCTTTACACAGATCAAACTGGTAAGTTCCCTCATCTCTCCAGTCAAGGAAATCGATACCAGATGATTCTGTATCATGTTGACAGCAACTCCATATGGGCCGAACCTACCAAGAACAAAACCGAAGGAGAACTCATCCTAGCACCCAACCGCGCCCTTCAACACATGAAAGCCTGTGGAATCCAACCCACCCGACAGGTCTTGGACAATGAAATATCTGCCGCATACAAACTTGCCATCACCGCATCAGACATGACCTATCAACTTGTCCCACCTGACCACCATCGACGTAACATAGCAGAAAAAGCTATCCAAACCTGGAAGGATCACTTCATTGCCGTCATCAGTGGCACAGACGCTAAATTTCCCCTCCACCTTTGGTGCCAATTACTACCACAAATGGAACGCCAACTCTGTCTTCTACGGCAATCCAATGCATACCCCCACATTTCCTCCCATACGCATCTCTACGGCCATCATGACTACAACGCACACCCTTTCGTCCCCCTGTGCATGGAAGCCCTTGTCCACGACAAACCCCACCGCCGGAAATCTTTTGCCAACACTGCACCAAAGGGTATGTCATCGGCACATCCCACGAGCACTACCGCTGCTGGAAAGTATGGACACCAACTTTGCGCACCACCCGTATCTCTGCCACAGTCTTCTTCAAACACAAGTACATCACCAACCCCTCTGTCACCCCTGCAGACGCAATCATAGCAGCCGCTGCAAACCTATCTCATCTACTCACAAACAATCTCCAGGCCCATCACAACAACAAAGTCAACCAATCGGATCTCACCCAACTACAAATCCTAACACAACCATCACCTCCCCTGCAACTCAATGCAACACATTATCAACAACACTCACCAAACGCGACACACCCGTCCCTCACCGGCAGCAGTTTCCGACTATGACAGCGACTCGGTGACAGTGACGACGAATCAATAACCATCCCACACCCGGTGCCCCGGCTGCCTCTGCAACCTCCAAGGGTGTCACCACAACAAACCAAGACACCACTTCCAAGGGTGTCAGCACCCCAACCTCCCGGCATACAACACGCGCAGTCGCGCACATACAATCACACAGGAAACCATCCTACACCTGCTCCACAACACCCAAACACCGCTCACACCACGGCGCAGCAACCAGGCAGTTTCCACGTGATGCCCTCTCAGCCATACTCGACACTGACACTGGAGAACTCCTCGAGTATCGCCACCTCATCAAAACCCAAAGTACTGCACCATATGGAAAAATGCATATGGCAAAGAACTCGGTCGCCTCGCCCAAGGTATCCCCGGCACTGTCAAAGGCACCAACACCATAGTCTTCATTGCGCATAACGAAATCCCTCCGCAACGTCGTAAGGGCGTCACCTACGGACGCATCGTTGCCAACTACCGACCGAGAAGGAAGACCCTTATCGCATTCGACTCACAGTTGGCGGTAACAGGATCACTTACCCTGGCAACTGTGGCACACCAACAGCTGACATGCTCACCACCAAGATTCTCCTCAACAGCGTCATCTCTACAACAGGAGCACGGTTCATGACCAACTACATCAAGGATTTCTACCTCAACACACCAATGGTGCGCCCTGAATACATGCGACTCAAACTATCCGACATTCCAGACCACATCATAAAACTCTACAAACTTGACAAACTTGTCACTACCGATGGATACGTCTATGTCCTGATCCAAAAAGGAATGTACGGGCTCCCACAGGCGGGCATCATCACTCAACAACTCCTTGAAAAAAGGTTGGCCCTCAAAGGCTACCGGCAAAGTTCCATCACACCTGGTTTCTGGAAACACGACTGGCGCCCTAAACACCTTCATCCAAAGGAAGGCATTGAGAGATACCTGGGTTCACAATCGCATGGGACTATACCCTCCAACAAGTCACTCTCCAGCAGACTGCAAAAAGCCGGCACTGCACCATGCACCAACCCTACCCCATACACCCTTCGGCAAACAACTTGCGACTGCGGATGTCTCAGCGTCTCTCCAACACCGAACAATCGGCACCAGCACAGAATACCATGTCAAACAAAGTACAGAATACCAAGTTCCATCTCGACCACGCCATGACACACCCAGACGCCATGATAACCTATCGCGCCTGCTGAGCATAGCAAATACGTAGATGTTGATAATCGGGTGATTACTAAATTATGGCTGGTTTATGCTAGTCCATTCGGTATAGTAATCAGGTAGACAGGTAAAGTTCTAAGTCTGTACCGCTGTGTAAGTAATGAGGTACACAGGTAAAGTATGTGTCCGTTGTATGTGTACGTAAGTATTGTATACATAGCACACCCTTGCAGCGGTATGGTGTAGACCGTAGCTGTGGGTTATGCGGCACTAGCAGCTGGTCTGCTGATGGGGGGACACAGTAATTTGTTGCATGGAATGCAGGGTGCTGTTAGTTTCACATGTGGTAGTGGTGGTTGATCAGCTGTCAAGAAGAGGGGCCGTACTGCTTGGTGATGGATAGCAGGGTGATGCTTAGTGACATAGTCTGCTAAGTTGGTGGCACCAGCGCGCCAGTATGGCCGGAAGTGTTTTTGGTTAATGCGACAGCGCAACCAGTGAAATCGCATGTCCATGGCTTTAGTGCGCTTGGGTTGGATGGTGTTGTTTACAACGCCGAGGGCGGTAGAGTTGTCGGTTTGGATGGGAGTGGGTGGTTGAGGGTGGCCCATTTCGATGAGGAGGTGTCACAAGGGAATGACTTCGCGTGCGTTGATGTATAGCACACCAAGTTCGGCCTCAGCAGCGGAGGACATAACGGCTTTGATGATCTGCGCAATGGTTAGGACGGCCCCATTGTTGTTGGGGTAATGGTCATTTTTGGAAAGAAAGAAATGCCCACCGGCACGGCTGCGTGCATTTGTTTTGGAGAGATTAGAAGCATCACTGTGGGCGGCTAAAATCATATCACTCGCTCGATACGCGACGCCAGCATTGGGGTGTGATAGAGCGTAGTCTAAGAATTGGTAGACCCGGTCCAGTGTGGTCGTCGTAGGGTTGGCCTGTTGTGTTGCAAGTGAGCCAAGGGCCGTAAGCATAGAGCAGTCAACTGCCCGGGCGTAATACAGGAAAACTCCAATGACTTCCTGTACAAACATTTTTTGGTGCTTTCCTAGTGCTGGTGCAGTGTCCGCAGTGGCGCACAATTGTGGTTTGCTGCCGTAGGTGCGAGGCGCACTGGGATATGGTTGATGTTGCGGTTTGGCAGGCTTGGGGTGATGGAAGCGCTGTCCAGCTTTTTCGCAGTAGCCCGGCATGGAGAGGCGGATGAGACGGTTGCGGTAGTCCCAATGCAGAGTAAGCCCAATGTAGCGTCGTCCCTCCCAATCTGTGGAGATTTCATAGTGGCCTTTAAGTGTGTTGATGAGATGATCGGCGTGTGCTTTGCCAACATATTTCACACCGAAGTCATCGACACAGAGGGCAAAGCAGATGGGTCGCCAATTATGTGTCCAGAAACCGGGGTTGATTTTGCTTTGGTGGTATCCATTGGCTTGGAGGCGTTGTTCGAGGAGTTTCTGCGCAATGATGCCGGCTTGAGGGAGTCCATACATACCTTTTTGGATGCGCACAAAGACATATCCATCGTGTGCAATGTCACGGAGATGATAGAGTTCAATGATGTTGGAGGGTATGTCGGACAGTTTGAGTCGCATGTATTCCAGACGTTCCATGGGCGTGTTGAGATAAAAATCTTTGATGTCGATGGTCATGAACTTGGCGTTTACTGTAGAAATGATGCTGTTGAGGAGTATTTTGACAGTGATCATGTCGGCTGTGGGCGTGCCGCAGTCGCCCGGGTAGTTAATGCGATTACCGCTGACAGTTAGGCGATTGCGATACGGATCATCTTTTTCGGGGCGAAAGTTAGCCACAATACGGCCATACGTTACGTCCTTCCATCAGTCTTGTGGTACGTGTGTTCGTTGGATGAAAACAATGGTGTCGGTGCCTTTGACGATGCCGGGCAAACCTTGCGCGAGTCGGCTGAGTTCTTTTCCGTATGCATTCTTCCAGATGTCACCGTATTTGGGGTTAGCAACAAGGTGGCGGTACTCCATTAACTCACCAGTCTCGTCATTGAGGACTGCGTGGAGCATGTCGGTGGGGTAACGCCGTTGTGTGGCTTGGGCGGCGGTGATCCCAATGTGGCGTGTGGCCAAGACGTGTAGCATGGTCTCGTGCGTGAGGGAGCGGGTTTGGCTACGAGTGTTGAGAGCTGGTGGTGTTGTTGTGGGTTGTGGGCATGGTATGAAGGGGATGGGGCGGCGTGTCGGCACCCTTGGAAGTGGCGCCATTTCGTCATCACTGTCCTCATCATCAGAGACAACGGGGCTTGTGGGGGGAGGCGTACAGGCAGTGGGGATTGGTGAATGTGCCTGCACCCTTGGAGGTGGGGTGTGGGGAGCGACTGGTTTGGTAGGTGTCGGTGATAACAGCTGTTGCTTGGCTGTATCACTGAAAAGTTGCTGCAGGCACTGGAGGTCTTGCAGGTTTTTGGCTCCAACGTGCTGTGCTTTGGCATTGTGCTTAATGACGTGGGTAAGATTGGCTGCTGCAGCTATGAGGGCGTCGGCTGGGGACATGGATGGATTGGTGAGGTACTTGTGTTTGAAGAACACTGTTGCGGCAATGCGAGTGCTACGTGTGGTAGGAGACCATATTTTCCAGCACCTGTAGTGCTCAGTGAACGTGCCAATGACCCATCCTTTGGAGCAGTGTTGAGCGTAGGTCTTGCGTCGATGGGGTTTGTCATGCACGAGGGCCTCCATACCGAGAGGAACAAAGGGTGATGCATTGTAGTCGTGAGGTCCGTAGAGGTGGGCATATGCGGAGATCCTGGAGTTGGCATTGGACTGACGCAGGAGGTTGAGTTGTCGTTCCATGTGTGGAATGAGTTGGCACCAAAGGTGGAGTGGAAATTTGTCAGCTGTGCCGCTGAGGACAGCAATGAAATGGTCTTTCCATGTTTGGATGGCCTTTTCAGCAATGTTGCGGCGGTGGTCATCAGGTGGCACCAGTTGGTATGACATGCCTGAATCCAGGATGGCTTGCTTGTATGCTGTGGATGCTTCATTGTCAAGGACTTGGTGCCTGGGTGAGAGTCCACATGATCACATATGGGAGAGAGCTCTGGTGCGTGCTAGGATGAGTTCACCCTCTGTCCGATTCTTTGTTGGCTCGACCCAAATCGAGTTGCTGTCGGTGTGGTAGAGGATCATCTGGTACCTGTTGCCTCTGCTGGATACACGGGGAAACTTACCCGTTTGGTCGGTGAAGACTGTGTCACGGGTGTCATAGGTCTTGATGTATATGTCCTGGTTAGGGAGTGAGGGGGCAGTGAGGGAGGGCGTGTTCGATGTAGCTTGAAGAGTTGTCTTAGTGGAGCACACACCTTGGCGCTGGCTACGCATGTGCCCCTGCTGAGTTTCCTCCGACTGAAGAAAGTGCTTGTGTACGTTGGCGATAGTAATGAGGGGCCAGGTGTTGTAGTTCCCGCGCCGAATCGCTGCCATCCATGTTGTTTTGGTGGGAAAACCCGCTGCGGCGTGGAGATACCGTATAGTTTGTTCGATGCTGGGTAGCTCGTAGACATTGAGGATGGTATGCTGCTCCCGCTCCTTGGATGATTTAAGGTGGTTCCGGACAGCTTCTGTGGAAGGCACGACGCATTTTGTGTTGAGGGATTTTGTGCCACAAGGCAAGTCAAGAATGAGGGTATCGTCGTTGACGTTGTGGGTGATTTGCCGTAGTGGTACCCGCCAAAGTCCAGTGTGGGGGCATCTATACCCCTGGAGGATGGAAGTGGCATTGCTGTGGATTTTGTCGGAGTTGTAGAAGTTGACTTCATCCTTGTCGTAGACGGCCGTGTACCCAGCATCAGCAAACTTGCTGCCGCTTAGCAGCGTCTGTGTGAGATTGGGAACAATGTCAACTTGGTTTGCGGGGGCGCGGACATTGAGCAGGAGTTGTGAGATGTGTGTTGCGTGTGCCGTGCCGCCAGTGGGTAGCAGGAAAACCTTGCTGGAAGGTGCAGTGGTGGAGTGAAAAGGATCGTGGAGTGCACCTGCTGTTGAAGTGGCACCGGTGTCGCTGATGGCGGAGGGTATCGTGCCATCAGCTATGCCATGCTTGACCTGTAGTTTGGTCATGGAAGTGGTGCGGTAACACCGTTTATGTTTGGTAGTTGGATGAAACAATGGGGAGATGCTGCCAGTTATGCGGTGTCGCCAGGCGGTGCTATCTTTGTCATGGTGCTGGGGTGGGAGTTTGAAACGAACTTTTGTTTCAGGGCTAGCAAGTAGAGACCAATAGTTTAGTGAACATAGAGAGGGCTGTGGCGCACTACTATTACGTTTGTTTGCTTTAACCAAATTGTTAAGCAAACAGTCACTTAATAAACTAACGGTCTCCGCTGGATCCTATTTCTTGGGTTTGTACCAAGCTGGGCGTTTGTCCTTATTTTTGTCCAAGGCAAAACACTCATCATCCTCATGATAGACACTGTCTTTCTTGCACGAGTTGCAGAAACGAGGGATCCGGCGGCCTTCTGTAGGGGTCATGCCATTGGATCTGTTGCGCTGATGGCGAGGTACAGTGGGAGGTGAAAGGGGTGCTCGGTTTGTTGGGGAAAGGAGGGCCATGAACTTGGCCTGTTGCTCAAGGATGTCTTTCTGTTGGGCTTCGAGTTTTTGGAGGAGGGTGGTGTTATCCAGTGTAATGGCGGCGGCGTGTTCAGTGGCAGTCTCCAATGCCCCTTCCAAGCTGTTTGTGTACTTCAGTAGTGAGTGGTGGTTGGCGGTTGAGAAGGAGGATGTGATGTTGGGCGGAACATGTGGTGGATTGTTGGATGAGCGGAAACTGCTGGCACTTTCAAATCCGCCCGAGCGTGCTTCACGTTCGGCGTTGAACTTCTCCTTGCTCTTGTAGATGGTGACGAAATGGGTTCTTGCCGCCTCCCAAGTTTTGTCGGCGGACGGCTTGATCTCCCATGCTTGCATCTCCTTGTCATCAAACATTTCGGAGGCGTACATGCTCTCGACGTAATGTTGAATCTTTGTGGCCTCCGCGGCTGGGACACCGATGTCACGACAGAGCTTCTGTTGCTTGTCGAGCTCACGGGCAAACTTTGTGATGTGGCACGTGAGGTCCCATTGGACGTGAAAGGCTTGGGCAGCTTGCTTTTTTTCGAGGGTTGTGACGATGCACCACTCGGTTCGGAGATGCTGGACGATCATCTTGATCGTTGGCCACTGTAGCCCACATAATCGTCTTCGAGCTCTTCAACATACGTGGGATCGATGGCTTCATGCACAATTTTGTCGACAATGAGCGCGTCGACGGCTTCTTGCTTCCATAACTCTTGGCATGCAAGGTTGTGCAGGCCCGTGATTGACGCTCGATTTGTGAGCGTGGTGGTGTTCGTGAGGCCCATGGCGACGATCGGAGGTGTTGGGAGGCGATTGACGTCGATGTCCTGGTTGCCCGTAACCGTTCGATACTTGGCATCAGTGAGCACGAGTGCAAGATGGCCATGACGTCCGCCCCAGCTCGTTGTTTTGACGGCTGCCGCAATTTTTGCGATTTGTTGCCGGAGATGGTTGACAGTGGAGGTCGTTGGTTGGCCGACAATCTTGTCGAGAGGCAGTGGCGTAACAATGGCTCGTACGGCTTCGTAGACAGTGGCTTCATTTGCCGTTGGTGAGGACATGGTGTTGGCTTGTTTTGGCGCCTGTTACCTTGGGTGAATTGCAGGTGGATGGCTTGTTTTGGCGCCTGTTACCTTAGGTGAATTGCTGGTGGTTGGCTTGTTTTGGTGCCTGTTACCTCGGGTGAATTGCAGGTGTTGCTCAGAGCAAAATTTAGTAATCACTGCTGAGCATAGCAAATACGTAGATGTTGATAATCGGGTGATTACTAAATTATGGCTGGTTTATGCTAGTCCATTCGGTATAGTAATCAGGTAGACAGGTAAAGTTCTAAGTCTGTACCGCTGTGTAAGTAATGAGGTACACAGGTAAAGTATGTGTCCATTGTATGTGTACGTAAGTATTGTATACATAGCAGCGCCAGCAACATGATCCTCGCCATCCACAGCGACGCATCCTATCTATCGGAAACAAAAGCACGCAGCCGGGCCGGGGGACATTTTTTCCTATCAGAAGACGATCCGTCCCCCCGCAAGAGCGGCGCCATCTTCAACCTCGCACAAATCATCAAACCAGTCATGTCTTCAGCAGCTGAAGCCGAACTAGGTGCACTGTACATCAATGCACAGGAAACAATACCACAACAACACCTTCTCAATGAACTGGGACATCCACAACCTCCAACTCCCATACAAATTGACAACTCCACAGCCCTTGGAGTGGTCACCAACATCATCCAACCCAAATGCACCAAAGCAATGGACATGCGTTTTCATTGGCTCCGTTGTCGAGAAAATGAAAAACAGTTTCGCACCTATTGGCGTGCAGGAACCACTAACTTAGCGGACTATGTCATGAAACATCATCCCGCCATTCATCATCAAGCTGTTCGCCACATATACCTCACGGCACCTACAAAACTTCTCGACCTACAACACAAGGCACACAACATACTAAAAGTTGCAACCACACTCCCTACCCTTACCCCACAAGCTTGTGCCGCTTAAAACAATACCAAGACACACCTGATGGGTTCTTTCACTGCAAGGGTGTGCTAAAAACCAGCCAAAACACCCATCATGTTCTCCACATACAATCAAGTATGTACCTACAGTATGTGAGTATCACGTAAGTACTCTCTCAGGTCCTCAGCCCAAAACGGCCCGTCCTATGAGCCAACAAAATGCGTCGTCAGTACGTGGGACTGTATTGACTACAAAATAGCTCGCATAAATTAGTTATCACCTAATTAACGACGAACGATGCATCTCGCTCTGCTCAGCAGGCACATTAAATCGTGGTCCACCGAATTCATTCACCACGTCATGGGGATAACACACAAACAATGGGTCTTCAGGAATACACGGACTCACATCTGTCTGTTAGATGGAAAAACCGAGGCCGAACACAAGGCCATAATGGAACAAGTGAGTCAGCTTCTCTTCACTGACCCGGCCCTGCTCCTGCCCGAACATCGCTACTTACTGGACCTCGACTTCTCTGAACTTGGATCGGTATCTACCACCAATTGCCAATACTGGCTTGTGTCTCTCTCCTCTGCTCTCGAGGCACGTAGGCACCTTGTTCATTCAACAAGACGCGGTTCATCTTCGTCACGAACCTCAGCTTCTAGGAGGTAACAGCACACGCCTATTTCCCTCCGGAGTAGATGGACACTCCGCTTAGCCCAATTATGGGCTGACTGCACCCCAACAGGGGTATGAAAGAAGAAATGCATTCTTCTTATGGCTTGTTTGCCATTGCTCTGCTTAGCCGGAAAAGAAAGACTATTGTCCGTGCATACCGTTATACTATAGATTAATGCACGATTTACCAAGTGATATTTGATATTTGGAAAGCACATACTACAGAAGTTGTGCCCGGGCGCAGGGTGTGTTCAAAGCAAGAGCAACACGCATACTAACTGGCTTCCACTGTTATATCTTTATTTAACGAAACGAGACTTTTTCCTTTTTGCGGGCTGCCACTTCTGCTAAAAATCTTGCACCGGCTGCTTGTAATAATATACATTATTAGTGGTACAGCTGCGTTCACGACTTTTCTGTCTTGCGTAGAGCTTTAGAATTCCCATGCGCACCTGGTATATTGGCTACCTTTTTTTAGAATAACTTATGGTGTGGGCCATCAGACCACACACTTTCTCATGATTACCACAACATCTGCTTCATCAATGCAAACCACAAAAGCATATACAATAATAGACCTCATTTTCAGGGATCGATCTTGTGATGCTTGTTAATGAAGGGAGGGGAACAAGAGGGGGTGATACGGAGCAAGAGGGCGTGTCAGGGAGTATGGAGCAAGAGGGAGCATGAGGGAGCGTGAGGGGAGGGAGATAAAGGAAAGTTGAGAATAATTATATTGCAAGCAATAGTAATTTGAAGAATGCAGTGTTACAACATGATTGTGTCTTGACATGTCAACAGGACAAAAAAACAGGTAAATTTAGCTCTAAAGTATACTTTGTGTAGAATTACTACCATCTGCTATGCAAGGCAGCTCGAAGCTGAACCCAGCTGTAATGGTACCTTCATGAAATGAGTCCTTGAAGAGATATGTCTAGCATGTGTTGAGTGATAAATAGATGTATCTTTTATTCTTTTCACCAAAAAGGATCATTTTTTGTCCTGTATCATCCAATGTGACATGACAAAATGTTAAGACTAGACATTAGAGTTATTAAAGAGGTGGGAGAGTATTGCAATGACTTCAATAAGTACCGGTCTCCGTGAAGCCAAGTACATAAATAAATACTGTAATCATTAAGATTTTGTATGGATAAAACATGTATGTTTCTAACTTCAACAAAATATTAAACCTGTTATACATGTGTCACCACATATGTATCTGCTAGTCCTATAAAAATAAGACCTACTTTGTCCTGCGAGTGACCCATACCTAACTATGACCACATACAGACAGCGTTCAGCTCAAACAACATCTTCTCCTAAAAAATCTTGCATCAGCTGCTACCGTATATCCCGGATTATAAGTACCGCACATTATAAGGTCTGCCCCTTAGCTCGTAACAAAAAGTGTCATTTCAACACAGTTAACACACACTTTAGAGCCTCTAATCATCATAAAGTGATAGCCTTAGACCTCTACATCATGCCAATATGTACAGCTCCCCATAACTCATTTTGGTTCAAAAGATATGTCTTATTAGGTGAAAACACTACCACAATACATCACAAACACAATTGTCGCCGCACCACAACACATCACGCACCACCACAAAAACGGAGTAAACAGCCACCAGCCATCTCTGAATCATGTACCAGATTATTCTTGTTGGATTCCTCCCTAATGACAATGGACGGTCTTGCTTGGTTCATCCGTATGGGTGCGGGAACGTGCTCATGTTTGAGGCCGACAATTCACATGGGGTTGGGATGAAACTACAGCTGCGTCTCATGGATGGAAGCCATCTGGCATGTTGTAACATTAAATCTGACTGCTTGGATGGTTGCCGTGTCTGCTTTGCAGCCCAAGAGTTTGCAGTTGGACGCCTTGGTCAGCGCTTGGATGGGTGCGTTGTTGACATTACAGAGATGGTGCTTCCTGACACTGAGAACTTGGCTAAGAGACAGCTCTACCATCGCACTGCAATCGTGGATATGCAATTTCTTACGTTCTTGGATTCAAGGAGAATTAAATATTTGGATACTAAACCATATTTAATTTATATTTCATTCTACCTTTCACAATGTATTATTAGAACCATTCATAATTATTAGAACCATTCATAATTACTTTTCAGTAATGCATTCTGTCCCACTATTTCAGGAACGCTGCTTTATGCATCAACCAACCATTCAGATAGCTGTTTACGTGACTGCTTCTTTGCCACCCCATCCACAATGCCATCTCCATCTGTCATCCATGCCTCCCACTTTGCACGCATTGCTGCTTTCAGGTGTTTGTTGATTCCGATGTCAACAGGCTGACACAAGTATGTGCATCCTCCAGGGTGCAACACTTCAATCCCCATCTCCTGTATTCTATTCACCACTGATCCCGTCAGATGTATGTGATATGAATCCAGCACAAGAGCAAAAAGGGGGGCCTTCTGGGTCTCGTTCATCCTTCTCATCATTGTAGGGCTTAAGGACAAAATCGATCCATATGTGCATGTTTGGTTCATCCATCCATGCCTTTGGTTGACAGGCACACCTACCGCCAGAAGGGTATGTGACTGATTCACGTGTTGCAATGCGCCCATTAGGTGCTCCTTTGAAGATCACAAAGGAAGTCAACATACGGCCACTTGCTGTCACGGTAGCTACAAGAGTGACAAGTTTGGTATCTGTAGTGGATGCACGTACATGAATTGTTCTCTTACCAATTATGTCCAATGTGGTCCATGAGTGATATGAGAACTGAATGGGAGTTTGATCCATGTTGATGATGTCGTGCTTGTTTCTGCCATTGACTCTTGTCTTCACCATTGCAATGAAATCTTTCGCATCCTGGTCCGAGCACACAACCAGTGGGAGGGATAACAGGCACAGTAGGTGCAAATCTTGGAGGTGGAAGGAGGATCAGAACATGTGTATTGTTGGTATATCTTTTTTCTGGTAAGATTAGGTGTCACCAATATTGTATGATCAGAAACTGCATCTCTGCGCCTCTTGCTCCTTCTCAAATACTCATCCTTAACAACAATCTCAGGATTATTGACAGATCCAATGGCATTTTCCTTCTAAATGCCAAAGGAGTCACTTTTTGTTTCCATTCCACAACAAGTTCCTTATACAGAGGAATATGTTTACAAGTGTGACCACCAAAAGAAACTGCAAGACTCTTCACAAGACAATCAGGGCAGACAAGACAAATAACCCCAAATCAAGCACAGCATAAAAAGCACTGTTGTGTATTGATTACCTTCTGACCCTAGCTAAGCACCTGCTAGTTCTCACAGGCAGTCCTTCCTTTTGACCGAATTGGAGCCAACAAGGATTTCAGTCTCACCACAGCAGATGGTGTCACATTCCTTCCCAAAAGGATGCGGGTTGCAGGGACAGAGTACCTAACCAGGACATGCAGAAAGTTTCCTTAAAATGGGAAACACAGCAATCCACACCCGACCTGGCTATTTTTAAACCCAACAGCCATCCAACACCAGTAATGTTGTGTACCGCCCTGACAGTGATAAATTCCAAAGCACTGTCTCTGTCCATCTCATTGCTTTGGTTTATTGTTACATTTGATGGAGGCAGACTTGTGGTGTTATAGGATGGACAAAAGTTCATCCATGGGTCGTTATCAGGAATCTCCTCATTGAGCAATGGTGATCAGCACAACCACGCCGCTCGCGTTCACTTGACGATTACCATTGATTGCTGCCAGGAGCCATCAGACTGTTGAGGAACAGTTGCGAAAGTCAAAATCAATGGACAATTGCGAGTTGCTAGTCCACTGTGATTCGATGATCAACAAAGCAACAATTGTATTGAAAGATGATGCCTTTTCCGTGGGTCAAGATGAGTTCAAAGAAATGGCAAAAACGACGTGTCGATGAGGAAGAAAGCACAATACAAGGACAAGAAAACAAAAAAGGGTTAACAGTTGCATTTTTTGACAACACAATGGACACATACAGAGAGTGATTTGACACATGTGATTGAAGAGGAACAATGTGTCGATGGTCCGTCTTTCATCATCAAGTTGGATGCTTTTCGTAAAGCGACAATCAACAATGAGGAACAATACGCTGATGATGATGCTGCTAAAAGTCCTCTAGTCAATATAATTGTATAGACCTGATTAGTTAAATTGTGAGCTTTAGATTTAGTTACTCTGTGCTCAAACTATTTTGTAAACACTCGATTAAACATAAAAACCAATGTAAACTGTAGGAGCACAACCAACCACTGTAAACTTCCAACACCCTCCCTCAATTCAAGGTTTACTACCTTTGAGTGACTCGAGTAGGCCGTTGTTGCCGCACAGCTTGGCAGAGTGCCTGTGCAACGACGCAGCGTCAACATTCTTGGTGAAGATGTCTGCTTCGTTTTCAGGCCCCGGGATGTGCTTGAATGCCACCATCCCATCCTCTTTTAGCTCGCGCAGGTAAAACATCTGCACATCCATGTGCAGTGTCCTCCCTCCCATGCTCCAGCTGTTAGCAAGATCATGTGCCCCACTATTGTCCATTTTGGCAATCACAGGCAGTTCAACTTGTAGATCCATACTTGTGATAACCCTATAGACATACATCATATCTTGCACCATTGTAACTACTGCCGCTAGTTCAGCTTCAGTCACAGATAGCATCACATGTTTCTGCGTGACACTTGAAAACTCAATGGGCGCATTGTTTAGGTATACCACTGTGCCCGTGATGCTTCTTCTGCTTTCTGGATCAGTTGCGTAGTTGGAGTCCAATCTTCCACGGATCTTGAACTTGAAGCTCTTGTCTTCACCATCCTAGATTCCTGTGGGCTTAAGCACTAGTCCCCTAGAAGGAGTTGCACTGACATATCTTATGCATTGACACATAGCTTCCCAATGGGCTTCCGTGGAATCGTGGCAGTGTCTTGACAATTCCCTTACTGCATTGGCAATATCAGGCCTGCTGTGTTTTGTGAGATATAACAGCTTACCAGTTCCCGTTCGGTACCTACTGTGCCATGCAGGATCAAGCTTCACACTATTTTCACACTTCGTCAGTATGTTGCCGGTCTGCGCAGGCACCAGTACCGTTTTCCCTTGAACAATATCCTCGAACTCATCAAACAAGCTTTTTACTAGTACGGGCTGTGTCATCTTTAGACTCCGGTCGTCCATAGAGATATCCAACTTACAGCCAACATAGGCTTGCACCTGGCCGACGTCATTACACTTGAAGTGCATCTTAAGCAGTTCCTTCTCATGTTGAACGCGCTTTGCATTTGCAATGCAGAGCTTGTCATTTATCCATGTAAGCCATGGTACAAGTCCCCAGACTGAATCCCACTTGAAGAACAGTCAAGGGTCAGCTTTTGACCTTTCCCATTTCACCTCTTTCATTACCTTAACTACTTTGTTGTAGTAATACTTGGCTGCTTGCTTGGTTTGGTAGATGCATCGCTTCAACTTAGCAACTACAGGTTCCATGTACTTGGAGTGCCACTTCTCCATGCCCTCATGAATGTCCATATAGATGACTGGGTCACCCTCCTTGAACTCTCTCAACAGGAATGCACCATTAACATCCACTGCCCATCCCATGAAGCTGCACATCAACATTTCAGCCACCTGGCTACAACTTTTAGCGTTCAAACCTGCTCATTTGGTCCCATCCGCCTTTGGCTTTATTGCCCACACAGACTTGAGTATCTTGGTCTTGGGTGGCAAGCCCGCCTTAGGTACAATGTCCCAGACATCGTTCTTGACAATGCGGTCATGCTCTTTGTCAACTTCAACTTGCCATTCTGCAGAGTCAGCAGATTCCATGGCCTATTTATAGTTCATCACGTGGAGCTCAGATGTGTGTGAGAACCCTGCTCCTGTTGCATCAATCAATGACAGTTCGGGCTTAGGATCTAATCCCGCTTCAAATTGCATTAGTCATATTTTGGCTGCTGACATTTCAAAGCCATCATACTTCTGAGGCATGCGCACTACCCTGCCACTTCTGGTTGTCCTTTTGGGTTCTGAATCGAAGTCAGACGCCTCTCTAACAGCATCGTCATCCTCACCCTCCCTAGCCTCTGACTTCACCTTCAACAGAGGTGGATTTTTGTTATCATTGTCATCAACCGTAATCACCGATTCAACTTCTCTTTTGTCATGGACAGGGTCGACACCACCAGGTTCCCGTTTGATGTCCCCTTCGAGCTTCATGGAGGAAATAGTGTCCTGAGAAATTTGATGGACACTCATGCGTATCTCGGGAAGCATAGTCACATCTGCGGTGATGTCATCTTGGTAGTACATGTGATGTAACCATATGACATCACAGGACTCTGTGACCTTGCGTCACTGGAGTGGTTCTTGGCATACCCCACGAACACCATGGGTATTCCCCGGTCACCTAGCTTTCCATTCTTGCCACGAGTCACAACCCCTGCTTCCCCGAAGGTTTGCATTACTCCGGGTTCTGCCCACTTTGGATTCTATAGGCCAATCAACTGATAATGAGTTTTTGTTGCGTCCTTGTCCACGACCAAATTGCCCAGGGCAGTACTGTACATGAGCACTTTGTTGGCAACTAGAATGCGAATTCTGTCACTCATATGAGCTGCATTGCACATTGCCCTGGCCCGACTGGCAATAGTTGTGAATTCAACTTCAACCAAGCCATTTTGCTGTGGAGTACTACGGGCTGTAAACTCCCACTTGGGATTGAGTTTCCATTGTGCTCCAGTCACACGCCCACGAGCTTCTTGTTTTCACCTGAATTGTCCATCTGGATATACTCCGCCACCATGCCCTTGTCTGACAGCTTGCAAAGAAAGCCACACATGGGTTCAATAAAACCATCCTTGTGCTTGTAGAAATTTGACATGGAGTATCGACTGAATTCATCATGGGCTAAGTGCCATTGCTTCTTGGGACAGCTAACACCGCACTGCAAACAAATTGTTAGTAAGGCTAGTATTACTGTTAGATAAGCTGTAAGAAATGATTTTTTACTTACAGAATAGCTAACAGAGCCAAAATTGAGCGTTTTTTTGCCGGAGTCATACTTTCTTTCTTGTTTTTTACTAACAGTTAGCAAGATCCTCAGGATATTTTCCCAATGGTTTAACTGCTTACAGTTTTACTAACATGAGGTTCTAAAACAAGATTTTTTCATCTAAATAATATGAACACCTAGGCAGAATTTTTCAGCACTCTCCGATTTGTCTAGGTCCCCACCCTATGTAGTCTGGCCCTCAACAGGCATTCACACACAGAAGAACAGTGAGAAAAGATCTTGTTTTGATGTATGTCTTAGTTCTTTATTCACCACGTTTTCAATTTAATTGCTGTTTTCATGCCTTACACACAATCTGTGACAGTGAAGCCCACAGACCGTTTTTGCCCTGCTGTTGCCACCATGCGCTCCGTCAGTTTAAACATTGCAGCAAGGCAAAAAGAATGGCCAGAAAACATCACATTTTGATCATCTTGCAAGTCTTTTAACTCGCCATTTTTTCAATTAAATTTATGTTCTCCTATGATTTGTGCGATCTGTGGTATTGAAGTCCACGGAATGATTTTATTGCCTCACTGTAGTTGCCACTCATTTGCTATCATTCCTACAGAGCAGCAATGCAAAAAGAAAGGCAAGAAACATTACACTTTGATGATGTTGCAGATTTTTACTCATCATTTTCAATTGAATTGTTTGTTTGCATCAAATGTGAGATCTTTGATATCAAAGACCACAGACAAAGTTTTGCCCTGCCATCATTGTAACAGCAGGTCACATTTATTTTGTCAGGAGCAGCCCAATAAGATTGACAGGCTCACCACCACTGCTCCCTCCTTCCCAGCTCCTCAGATTGTGTCTGGCTATTTTGTTTCTGCCTGTTTGTACATTTTGTTGATTGTTGTTTTACCCTGGCTGTGAAGAGTGGAGGGACATGTTGATTTGAATTGATTCCATTGCATTAAAATGGGATTGGGGTCGTGTCAACTGCAGTACTAGTGTCCTTCGTGGGCGTAGACTCCTTTGCACAACGAGATTCTTTTTCTTGCATTGAGATCTTTCAAGTTTTTAAATTTTCTCTTCTTATCTGCCTGCCAACCCCTCTCTTCCTCTTATCTATTTCCACTTCTCCCATCTCTATTTCCTCTCGTTTGAAAATGTTGTTGATTGTTGTTTTACCTGGCTGTGAAGAGTGGAGGGACATTTTGATTTGAATTGATTTCATTGCATTAAAATGGAATCGTGGTCGTGTCAACTGCAGTACTAGTGTCCTTTGTGGGCGTAGACTTCTTTGCACAACGAGATTCTTTTTCTTGCATTGAGATCTTTCAAGTTAAAATTGTCTCTTCTTATCTGACTCCCAACCCTTCTCTTCTTCTTATCTATTTCCACCTCTCCTCTCTATTTCCTGTCGTTTGTAATGTTGATTGTGGTTTTACCTGGCTGTGAAGAGTGGAGGGACATTTTGATTTGAATTGATTTCATTGCATTAAAATGGGATCGTGGTCATGTCAACTGCAGTACTAGTGTCCTTTGTGGGCGTAGACTTGTTTGCACAACGAGATTCTTTTTCTTGCATTGAAATCTTTCCCTTTAAAATTATCTCTTCTTATCTGTCTGCCAACCCTTCTCTTCCTCTTATCTATTTCCACTTCTCCCATCTCTATTTCCTCTCGTTTGAAAATGTTGTTGATTGTTGTTATTCCATCTCTTTCTTGCCTTAAAATCTTTCATTTAAAAATTTGTTCCTCGTCCCTAGCCACCCCCATCTTTCTCCATTTCCTCCCTTTTATCCTTCCACCATCTCTTTTACCCTTCCACCGTATGTTACAGTTCCAGTTTGTAACACAATACTTCCTTTTGTACGATCAATCAAATTAATATTGTAAGTCTTTATCTGAACTTATGATAAATTGTTTTGTCCCTAACACTAACGCTAAACCTAACCGTAACCCTAATCCTTTGGTAATCCAGCACTTTTGAACTGTCAATCTCAGTTAATATTGTAAGTTTTTGTGGTCTTCTGAGACATTGTTTTGGTCAAGACTATTAATGTTTAAATCTGAGTTTAGATAATTGAATCATCAATTCTGTTGTTTAGTTTAAAAGATAACGACTAGTTGTTACTTCATGTGGCTTTGTGTGAGAGAGACAGGATTTTAAAATCTTGCATTGGTTCTTGCAGGGTGGTCTGATTGGTGATTACATGTGGCAGGGGTGAGATTAAATTGGCTCATGGCAATGTAATGTGAGCCTGTGTTCAGTTTTGTTCTTTTCACAGATCCCGTGGTAATGATAATCTAACATTTTTTCATCCTAGCTCTATCTCAGGAGAAACCAATTATTGACATCGGATTTTTTAGACAATTGAATTGTCAATTCTGTTGACTAGTTTAGAAGAAAACAACTAGTTGTTACTTCATGTGGCTTTGTGTGAGAGTTGATCAGGAAAGTGAAAATCATACAATGTTTTTTAAAGGGTGGTCTGATTGGTGATTACATGTGGCAGGGGTGAGATTAAGTTGGCTCATGGCAATGTAATGTGAGCCTGTGTTCAGTTTTGTTCTTTTCACAGATCCTGTGGTAAGGATGATCTAACATTTTTTCATCCCAACTCTATCTCAGGAGAAACCAATTATTGACATCGGATTTTTTAGACAATTGAATTGTCAATTCTGTTGATTAGTTTAGAAGATAACAACTAGTTGTTACTTCATATGGCTTTGTGTGAGAGTTGAACAGGAAAGTGAAAATCATACAATGTTTTTTAAAGGGTGGTCTGATTGGTGATTACATGTGGCAGGGGTGAGATTAAGTTGGCTCATGGCAATGTAATGTGAGCCTGTGTTCAGTTTTGTTCTTTTCACAGATCCTGTGGTAAGGATGATCTAACATTTTTTCATCCCAACTCTATCTCAGGAGAAACCAGTTATTGACATCGGATTTTTTAGACAATTGAATTGTCAATTCTGTTGATTAGTTTAGAAGATAACAACTAGTTGTTACTTCACATGGCTTTGTGTGAGAGTTGAACAGGAAAGTTAAAATCATACAATGTTTTTAAAGGGTGGTCTGATTGGTGATGACATGTGCAGGGGTGAGGTTAAGTTGGCTCATGGCAATGTAATGTGAGCCTGTGTTCAGTTTTGTTCTTTTCACAGATCCTGCAGCAAGGGTGATCTAACGATTTTTGATTAAATCGTTGACATTCCTCCCAATTCTGCCTCCCGAAAATCCAACTATCCACATAGGATTTTTTTCTATGCTGGTAGGATTTATTTTTGATAGAATCTGACAGGACGGAATCATATGTATGCAATGTTGCGTTGTGGTCTGCTCTGTGATGATGTGACAGAAAGATTCCTGGTAAGATTGAGTTGACCTGAAGCAATACTATGTATTCTTACATGTCTTACACCTTAAAGTCATACCAGCATACTACATTGACTCAAGAAAGAAGCTCACCCATCGCAGAGCTCAAGACCACTCTCATAAATCTACGAGAGCCCAATGCTCACTCCTGTCTCCTACACATGCTCTACCCTCAACTCTCTTCATTTATTTGCAGCTAACGAATCAGGTAAGATTATGATCAAAAAAAAATTTTACAGTTCCTGTCAACAAGCCTAATCTACCATTTTTCAATTAAATTGATAAACAAGAAGCTCTTTCAGTGAATCCGGGCATTTCCCATTTACAAATGAGAGCTGCATTGCCAAGATCCATCTCCTGCCATCACATCAACATAGAAAAGAAAACAAGAGGGAGTGACACATTGTCCAATTTGATTGATTGCTCTGAGTTAAACTGGGATCGTGGTCTTGTCACTGTAGTACCAGTATCCATTGCGGGTGTGAACTCTTTAGACAAAAAGGGATTCTGTTTTTTGCTGGGTAGTCCTTTGCATATCAAGACTTCTTGTTGCTCGGCTACTTTACTTATCTCCCATTCACCTCCGTTCACCACCACCCGAATCACATCAGCCCTACTTCTGCATCACATCAACGCAGGGAATAAAACGAGAGGGAGTGACACATTGTCCAATTCATTTGATTGCTCTGAGGATCGTGGTCTTGTCACTGTAGTACCAGTATCCTTCGCGGGTGTGGACTCTTTGGACGAAACGAGATTCTATTTTTTGCTGGGCCGTCCTTCGCATTTTGAGACTTGTTGTTGCTCGTCTACTCCTCATATCTCTAATTCACATCCGTCCACCACTGCTGGAATCACATCCTCCGGGTTTCCTCTGCGTCTCAACGTGGAAAAGAAAAGGAGAGGGGGTGACACATTTTCTGATTCGACTCTTTTGGCAAAACAGATTCTGTTTATTGCATAAACATCTTTCTTTCCAAAATCACCTGACTGACCGCTCCTGTGTTTCCCTCCATATCGGATTGGATCATGATGCTAGCCCCCTCTTAGTCTCTTCTGTCCTCACTTTCTTTATTGCTGAATTGATTGATTTGCTTTAAACTGAGATCGTGACCTTGCTGACTGTGGTACCAATGTCCCTCATGGATGTGGCCTCTTTTGGCAAAATTCAGAAATGTCTCCTCTTATCTCCCCACCGTTCAGTCAACACCTGATTTTCCGCTCCTGTCTCTCCCCCATATCCAATGCAATCACATGCAAACCCCCTCTTCCTCTTTTATTTCCTGTATCTTCATTGCTGTATGACCTGGGCTGGTGAGAAAGGTGTGAAATCTATGGGCTTGGGCAAAAGGGATGACATCTTGATTTGAATTGATTGATTGGCTTTAGACTGAGATCATGGTCTTGCTGACTGTGGTACCTTGTTCCTTTGTAGATGTGGACTCTCTTGACAAAATGAGATTCTATTCATTGCATTGACATGTTTCTTTTCAAAATTTGCATCACCTTCCTCTCTAAAAGCCTCTCATATCTTTCCTGCCATCGCCCTCATCATCAAGGGGGACCCCACATCGGAGGATTATCTGTTGTTTTTCTCTCAAGAAGCATTGTCACAACTTGATGCAATTTTGGATGCAACTTACACAGATGCCAAAGATATAAGCGAGCATGAAGCTTCTGGATGACAAAAATATGATATTACTCATTTGAGATGCTCATTTTTCTCCACTTACCACTCAGATTATGATTGCACCAAGCCTCACAGTCACAAGTTCACATACCAAGGACAGTATAAGTTGATGGACATACTTTATGACAATTGATTACCTCTCTATTGTCCTTTGACATCCATCACTACTCAAAATCTCTCTCCTGTCTACTTTTCCTAAGTCCACCTGTTATCTCACTTGTGAGCACATCCCACCAAATTCAGTTTGGTTGATGTGAACATTACTTCTGCCATAATATCTCATGAAATTGATACATAGTACAATGATCAAATGGGAGGATTATCTGTTGTTTTTCTCTCAAGAAGCATTGTCAAAACTTGATGCAACAATGGATGCAACTTACACAGGTGCCTAAGATATATGTGAGCATCAAGTTTCTGGATGACACCAAAAATATTATATTACTTTTAAGACAACACATAGATGCTCATTTTTCTCCACTTACCACTCAGATTATGATAGCACCAAGCCTCACAGTCACCCTTTCACATACCAAGGACAGTATAAGTTAATCAACATACTTTATGACACAAAACTTCAACCCAATTTGAAGTGTAACCTTCATGTAAAAGTGTATGATACCAAATCCACTATGAAATGATATCAATTCACAGGCAAAATGAAAGCTTGCACAAAATGAACTTTATTTTGGGGTTGTTGCTAGCTGATGATGGTTATGCCTGTTCATGTTTGAATGGTGTCTTGATAATTACCAGCAGTCGCTGCAAGATTTTTTGTAGCAAGCTAGACAGAATGCGATTCTTAGAGACCGAGGAAGACATAATTTAAAAATAAAGTGGCTTTTCTACGCTTAATTAAGTTGAAGTAGCAAATGGGTGCGAGTGCCTCGCGTGCTTCACACGTGCCACGCTTGCGCTCACGCCCATTTTTAAAGTATGATATAATTTTTAAGGTAAGCAGACATCAAAACATGATGACTACCCATGTATTCCAACCCGAAAAATTATTCACTTACAGGTAACTTCAATTTAGCTCTTAGTGTAGGTACCTGTTTTGGCGAAAAGTGAAAAAACTGTCTCACTGGAGAAGGAGAAGAAGAAGGAGAAAAGCGGCTCACTTTCCAACACAACTAAGATTTTGAAAAAATATTGATATTAATTTTCCATGCAGTTATGTCATGATAATTATTTTTTGTTTTCGATAAAATTTTGTTGTCTCTAATATTTCATCATTTATGTAGGACCTTTATATCTTTAACATTTTTGCAAAATTTGTCAGGTTGATTTCAACACATAGAAGGTATCTCCTAGTGTGCACTGTGTTGCACGATGTATCAGTTGCCGCACCCATTATTTTTGTGGGACATAAAAAATTGACTTCACTACCGCAAGATGGGATTTCTGATCGTCTCCCCTTTGTATCTCAGCATTTTGGTGGATTTTTGAGCTGCAAGTTGGATCGTCTTCTTGACCTCGCTCTTGGCAACAAAGCGTCCTGTGATATGGCAAAAAGGTAGGTTGGTTGTTGTGTTTCGCAATGTTTTTTCTGCCAAACTATTTAATTGGAAATTCAAGCCCGTGTCCTGCCATCTTCTGCTTCTCCTCCTCCATGACTTATAAAACACCATGCCCCACGCCCCACGCCGTGCTCTTCCCACGGATTCAATCTAACAATGAGATAAAGAAGCAGGACAATTGACCATATGAGTGGTGAGATTTGCAATTTTTATTTGGTCAATTATTTAATTGGAAATGTCGTGCTGTCTTGCCGTCTTCTGCAATGGCCCTCCTCTATGAAGAACAAACCCCACCTCCCACGCCATGCCCTCCTGTGGCTTCAATCCAGAACCCCTGTAACGAAGCAGGACTAATGACCGTTCAAGTGGTGAGTTTTGCGATTTTTATCTGGTCAATTATTTAATTTGAAATGTCGCTCTGACTTGCCTGCTTCTGCAATGGCCCTCCTCTACAAATCACATACACTATGCCCCACGCTGCGCCCTCCTCTGGCTTCAACCTAACACCAAAATAATGCAGTGGGACAATTGACCGTGCAAGTGGTGAGTTTTGCGAATTTTTATTTTTCATTTTGATTTGGCTGAGCTGACATGCCACCTTCTGCCACCCCTTATATATGAATCACAAATCCCACGCCGCACCCTCCATTGGCTTCAATTTAAAGCCGATAAAAGGAAGCCGGGCAATTGACCACACCAATGGTGAGTTGTGTGTTTTGTTTTGTTTTGTCAACTATTTTATTGGGAATGACCATCCCTGACCTGCCATCTTCTGCCATTGCCCTCCTCCATGAGTCAAACACCCACACCACCCTCCATGGCTTCAATCTAAAGCCTGAAAAAGAAGGAGGACAATTGACTACACCCATGGTGAGTTTTTCAATTGTTTTATTTGCCAACCTATTTAATTTGAAATTACTATTTGCCCTGATCATGTCATTTCCCAGAATTACAACCCCCACTCCCACAGAACTTCCCTCCCGTTGCATCAATCTAAACAAATGATGTTTTTGTGTGATGATAGAGTTGTTTTAGTCCACATTGCAATAAACCTAAGTTTCAAAAATATTGTTCCAAAACATTATTACATTTCAAAAATGGTTTTTGTAGGGACAGAGTTAACATGTTATTTTACGAGTTTACTCCTACTACCCCAGAGGGGGAGTATTTGTTAGTAATTATGTTAGTAAAGAAGTTGGAGTCCATCAGACTCCATCTTCATCAATTTTGTTAGTTAAAATGTTAACAAAAACAGATGTTGTTAGTAAGACTGTAAGCAATAGAGGGCAGTACTAACTTACAATTTAACTAACAAAAATGATTTTACTCGAAATCATCGGAAAATTGGCTAGTACAAGCCCTACATAAGATTTGTTAGCAAGGGATTATTTTTCACTTACAGCCTTGCTAACATCTTGGTTGCAGTGCAGCCTTGTTGCTAATTTTGGATATGTCATGGTACCAGCGCTCACCAGGCTTGGTTGCACTTACCCTGTCAGATTTCTTTGGGGTGCGTCTCTGCTTTGCCTTGCCGGAGGCACAGGATGCACATGGTTCCATGACCCAATCCTTCAAGATCCACCCTAGGGCTTTTGCTGTCCTTCGTGTTTTCTCAACATCAGTTTGCCCCAGCTTGGAGTGTGGCTGAGCCATAGTTAGTACCAGTGGCTCCAGAGTTACACTTGCGTTTGATACCTCATAGTGACATTGCAATACAGTTGCATATACTGTACCCTTAGGAGTTCCTACGACCAAGTCAAAAGTGATGCTCTTGGTACCACACGGACTGGCCAGCTTGACATTATCTTTGTTACCAGTCACAGTCCATTCATTCACAAGGCACCTGGACAAAATAAACAGGTTGAAGTTATAGGAGGCATTGTAACAGACATCAGTCATTTTCAACATGTCTCCTTCCACTCCTTCCTTAGTGTAATTAGTAACAGTGAAGTCCATTAGTGACGTCACATGCACATGACCCCCAGTCATTCCCTGTGGTACTCCACCCGATTGTTTGCTATTGTACGCACCATCCTTGCTTTTGGCAAAATGATTACTTGCAGCTGTATCACACACCCACACCTCATTTCTTCGTAGGATTTCCATTGTTGCAGGCATTTCCATGGCCACAGCCATGAAGTTAAATATGGGTCAGACACCGCTAGACTCCGACTAGACAAGTCATTTGACCAAGCATTCCTGCATGCACCGTTCAGGCAAAGATGGCTCACTGACATGATCGTCATCACCCTGAGTTGCCCTACCAGTTTCACGTACCGCATCCGATGACTCTGGTAGCATTTCAACCACAAATGCGTCATTGACATTGAATTACACTATTCCATCTGATTCCATAGGGATCCATGCAGCATCATGTCCCAAGCTAGTTGATTGTGACATCAAGCTACTCGTGATCACACATCCCAAAGTTGTCCACGTGCTGAGCGCTGGACTGGCAGAGGACAGACGCTACGGTGTTGAGCGGACGTGAGTCAGCTAGACGATGATGGACAGTTGAAAAACCAGCGCCGCAATGGACAGATGGTCAAGAAAAATTTGCTCGAGTAGGTTATCAATTGATAGCGACCTAAACCAGAAAGTATTTAAAAATCTTGATGCACACTTTGCTGACTTTGTTTTTATGAGCTTAATGCTACTGTACAAGGGATGCATGATACGCTAGCTGTATCATGCATCAACAACACACAAATGATCATGGGAGAGATTGGCATTGCTTTGTGTGACTGACCCATATTCAACTGCCCAGAGGAACCGTCCCATGAGAAGGTTCCTGAGAAGGAAAACCTCTATTGGATATTCAACTTAAGAAAACACCTACAATGTGTATGGTGGTGTCTTGAGAAGAACAATCCTGTTTGGATATTGTTTCTGAGAAACTCATATCTTATGACTTTTTGTCAATCCTCTGTGTTACACAATGTGTAGGAGACTTATGGAGTTCCACCTGGAAGCTCCAGATTCTTGGCCTATGTCAGGTATTCTCGGTCAAGTCGTACTGGGTGTGCCACTTTGACGGACACATGTGCAGCAGGTGAGTCACGAGGTCAGCATCATCCAAGGGCAATACTTTCTTAGTAGCCTGATTTGCCTTTGGGCTGTAGTACAGGCAGGGCAACGTCTCGAGATAGCTGTTGAGCTGTTCTACACGGATGAAAAACTGACGTATCGTGACCCTGTTGGGCTTCTTCAACATGTTTGTGATGTAGTACTTGGGGGCCTCACCTGCATCATGACAGAACACCTGTAGCAGGTGAAATGTGAGGCGCTCGTGAAACAAGTCCCAAGTCTTGGTGGAAGTCTCCATGTGTGTGACCCTTCTGATGTCTTCCCAAGTGCACGAGTCAGTTGGGCCTTGATGATCTTCTCCCAGGGCTGTCGGGCCTCATTGGAGAGGAGGTTTCCATACAGCTGGAAGGTGTCATTGTGATGACAAATTTTGCGGCTTCTAGAGCCTTTGTGGCCTTGTCATTTGTGGCCTTTGCTTCAGCTAGGGCAGGCGATACAGCCTTGGGAGTGGTACTGGGTGCCTCTCCTTTATTGCCCTTCTTCTTCTTTTTGGAGTTGCACAATTGCTTCTACTCCCCCTTTGCGATCTCAGGATCAAGTTTAGCAGTTTCAACAGCCCTCTCTGCCTTGGCCAAACCTCGTGTCAAGCCCCATTTGCTTGCACGCATGATTCGCAGAGCGTACATGCAGTAGGAACTGCTCAGGAGTCCCAGACGCCCATACTGCCACCTTTAGCTCATTCCCCATGTTGGGAAGAGTCAACTTGAAGTAGGTGGTCTTTTTGTTCTTCTCGAGGGAGTCCTTCACGGGATCTTGCTCGGGAATGTAAAGTACGGGGGAATTCTTTTCTCCGAGGGCATGTTTGCACTCTATCCCCTTGAGCCCTTTGGGAAAAGCCTTCACGGAGGACATGGCTTGCAGCTTTTCTCCTAGACTAGTGCCTAAAATATGTTTCTTGTAGGAAGTCCCTGGAGGACTGAGAAAGAAATAATTTGAACAATGGTGCGCAATGAACGTGGTACCCTGTGTGGTAAACATTTGGTCTTCTCAACTGTCTGTGGGTCGTCGGGAGAGCCTTCTTGTACAATAGTGCGTCAAACTTATGGAGTCCGGCTGGGTTATTGTAGGATAGTGACCCAAGCCAGAAGTAGTCGAAAAATAGCTGTAGACAAGAGGTAGAAAGAGATGTGTTCCATCTGATTGGAAATTAATTTTACAAGCTATCGAAATAATCAAAAATGAGGACTGCCCAATGGTGGTCCTCTCGAATTTATCATGTAATTGACATGTATTCTATTGGAGGCTGGTGTGTCCAATATTTACAGAGAAGCTCTCACACTGAAAATTTGTCAGATGAGAAGTTATCACATTGCAGGCTCTTTAGTTGAGCAGTTGAACCCTCTCAACTGCTTTACTTGAACCATTGTTCTGTGTTCTATGGGACATACCTGATAAGTATGTACCTCAAATATATTGTTTCTGATAAAGCAATGAGTTGTAATTTTGCATACTTTCTCCTTCAGTGGGAAAAGTATTAGTGTTGTACCCATGGCCAGAAAATGGGGCCTGAATGGGTCGGGGGTACCAGTAGGTATCATTGGCTCATGTCAGGCACTGGGTGAATTAGTCCCAGTGCCAACACTGGGACAAAAAATGACGCCCAGTGCTGGCACTGGGTCGTGCGTAAAGCCCAGTGCCGGTACTGGGCGCCCAGTGGCAGCATTGGACAATGACCCTTGTACTACTTTAACCCTGGTTTCAGCACTAGTTCCCATTCTGGCACTGGTGCCTGAAGGGGGATTATGTTTGGGTCCCCATTCTGGCACTGGTGCTATGTAGAGATTTTGGTGTCTTATTGTCAGGTTGTTTCTGGTACAGTGTTTCTCTCAAGTCCTCACTTGAGTTTGCACACTGTATCCGGAATGCATTGAGATGTTTGCACACTGTATCCGGAATGCATCGTGAGGTTGGCAGGACAGAGAGAGTGCGTTGAATTGCCAGAATCAATGCATGCCACAGAGAGAACATACCTATCACAGACATAAGAATCCTCTTATTTACCTACCTCAGATAGATCCACAACTATCCTACTAACACTATTACTCTAGCTCATTCCACCTCACTTTAAAGTGTCCCCATTTGTGCACCAGTCACGACTAACTCAGAAGTGCCACAACAGGGGGAAATTTGTAAAGTGCCAGCACTGGGACTTTGAAACGTCCCAGTGCCAGCACTGGGACGGTGCCAGGACGGGTCCCAACATATACAGTAGTATAATGTGTTTCTCCCAGCTCCCACACCATCATCCATTTTGAAACTAGTAGTTCAGCTTCTGAAAAATGTCTAAAGAACAAAAGGGAATTCCATATTGTTCTGGGGAACAGCAAATCCTTGAATGGATTCCAAAAAATCTTGCTAATTAAGAGTCTTATTGGGTTTTGTGACGTACATTGAAGTACCACCCTAAGGATTGCAAATTTGACAAAAGTACTTCTGGAAGACAAGATCAGGTTTAGATATCATAATTTATAAATTGCAAATTACTGTTTTTGTTACTGTCACCAAAACCCACAAAATATTACTGTCACAGTAATCATGGTAATTCCCCAAGAATTACTGTATATTCCCCAGTAATTTGCCAGGACGAGTCTCATTGATTTCCCTAACCCCAACCCTAAATTGATTTTAGTTAGACAGTAATTTTACTGTGACAAGAACCACCTTCCCTCCAAAAAAGGCAATATTACAAAGTAATCCTTAATTACTGGGGAATTACTGGGTAATTTGCAACCTAGGATGGAACACATTCCAAACTTTTTGGATACATCTTATGTAAGTGACATGAGCCAAGGTAGCTCCCCAGGCTTCTAGACCCAAAAACAGGACCTAATTAGCCCAAATCAATAAACTTTCACAACAAACGAATTATAAACACTTCACTTCACAAACAGTGTTGTCTCGAGAAGACATGAATTTTTTTTCACAGAAAAACACTTCACATCACAAGAAGTACTTTCACAAGAAAGTACTTCACATCACAACAAGTCTTCCCCCATAAAAACACTTGATGTTACAGATAAGTTTTCACAGTTAAAACTTCACAAATAGTCAATTGTGACACAAATCAAATTATCATGAAAATTTCATGTTAAGAGCATGAGGACTGATAGTTTACAGTCCTCATTCTCATCCAAAATGAATAGCTCAAAAAATAATTTCCAATCAGCTGGAATACTTGTTCTACTTCTTTACCTACAACTACTTTTCAGCTACTTCTGGCTTAGGTCAGTAAGCAGGTGTTTCTTGTACAACTCAGAGGTCTCCGCGAAGCCTATTCCATAAATAAATACTGTAATCATTAAGATTTTGTACGGACAAAACAACTATGTTTCTAACTTCAACAAAATATTAAATATGTTATACATGTGTCACCGAATATGTATCTGCTAGTCCTATAAAAATAAGACCTACTTTGTCCTGCGAGTGACCCATACCAAACTATGACCACATACAGACAGCTTTCAGCTCAAACAAAAACTTCTCCTAAAAAATCTTGCATCGGCTGCTACTGTATAACCTGGATTATAAGTACTGCAAATGTCAAAAGATACTTTTTGATTGTACTTATAATATGGCCAAATTTACTCTTTTTAAACAACGGTGAAAAATTATTGGTATCTTGATAGTGACCCTTTTTACTTCAAGGTAGGCATATGGTACCCCTCCTGCACTGTCGCCCTCCTTGCTTGTTCATGCTGTCCATCTCTCTACCATGTGCGCGAGATGTGTAGTGACTTCCTTTGGCATCAGAGGTTTCTCAGCAACCATCAGGAGTCACCGGGAGCGCTACATATGAGCGTGTTACTGATGACAAGGAGAAACTATGCATGAGGATTTTAGTTCAGTTAGAGGGGAGTAAATATCGGAAAAACACAAATGTCAATAGAATTAGCCCCTTGGGACTTATAATCTTGTGGTAATTATAATCTGGGTGATATGGTAGTTATGATCCAACGTGACATGAAAAATAGTTAAGCTTAGACATTAGAGTTATAAAAGTGGTGGGAGAGTATTGCTTGCTAGAGAAACAACTAACCTAAAGACTTAAGGCTGGGACTTTGTAGGTCCAGATTCCAGTTGGCCAATACAAACTCGTGTCAACTTTTTGCAAGATCTCTATTTTTTACCGGGTATGCCTTTGTAATGCGCACTTGAGTGTGTTTGTATCCAATTGTTCAACAGGCTTTTCCCGCCATACTTGATCCCTCCATCTCCCCGCAGTCTCACTGTCTTCATTTCCCCATATCATCCCCATATTATTCTGCATCTGAGCATCATTCACTCCAGAAATGAAGTTTATTGTCCCTTTAAAGTCCTGTCAAACTGCGTATTATCTGGTACAACCCCGTTAGGTATCACGGGAGTGTCATCCAGGTCATCCAGCCAGAAGAAGAAGCGCAAGGTGGCTGCTACTTTGTCACAAAGAGCACGTGTGCGTCAAAGTCCCAGACTACATCCCACAACTGCTCGAGCGTTGGCAGTCATTGTGCTGGTTGCGTTGGAGAGTCAGCTGTCAACCATTGATGAGAACAAGGCCACACCTCCTTCTCCTGATCTCCTGGATGGATCCCAAGGACGCGTCGTCCCAGGTACAGAGCTGCCTCCACTTCCAGCTGTGGCTTGGGCTCGCTCGCACGATTCTTCATCTGATGAGGATGATGATGGGTTGTCTTCATCTAGTGGGTACACTCCTAAAACAGATGCAACACCCACGAAGACAGGAGAGGACGAAGATCAATCACCATGGGACGTGCAACTGGGGCAGCAAACCGAGTCTCCCTTTGCTACGGATTACTGCTTTGGTCAGTTTGATGGCGAATATGACATGGCAGCAGAGGATTTTGGTTTCCACGAACGAGTGATGCACCACCTAGGCGGGCGCCAAATAGACTTAAATAACTGGTTGGCTGTCGAATTCACATGCATCCTTGAGACAGGTACAATTGTGACGGACAAGCACACTATGGAGAGCAGGGAAATCGATATACATTTTGAGGAAGAGTATGTGCAAATCATTGATGGATTCAATCCTGAGGACTTTCAGGAACGGGCACTTCAGTCGGTTATGCGACACAAACTTTACCGTGCCAACAAGCCATTGCAGGGGCATTGCCTGAAGAAGAAGGAATTTCGTGAGATTCAAGCAGAGATTCGGTCCGAGTGGATAACAATGTTGCCCATGAACATCAGTGAAGTGGCGAGTGGAAACCAGCTACAGGATGATGTCCTGCCCATGCAAATTTGCCCTTTTGGTGTAAAGGAGGAAGTACACTTGAAGGTACCCAAAGAGGGCCTAGATAAAATATGTGTAGGTATGTCTGTGCTGTAGTCTGGCAGTAGACTACATACTTAGCAGTACTGTTGTCCAATCCAACGCATCCATTCCAGGAGAACACGTCACTCCAACTCCTGTGGCCATTGGTATTGGCCCTACATTCTCGTCACTCTCTGAGGGACAGTAAATCCACTTCTCTGAGAGAGCTGTGGTGAGGACAGGCTGCTCCTGAGGATGTTTCTTCAGGCTAACCGTGAGAACAAGTAGAACTAGCATCAATTTCATTAATTTCCAATTACTCTGTTTTGTAATTCGTCTAGACCAATTACCTACGCTTTGACAGTAGGTCAAATGTGTACAAAAAGGTTATTGTGAAAACATACCGAGAGAGCAACGTGAGTGAAATAGTTGTCATCATTTGTCAGTATTGAGGTTAAGTTATCATTTACTGCTCTCCAAAAAATATCCATAGCCAGGGTCAACTGTGGACATGGAAGACTAGGATGTCTACAGCGACATTCATTTGGATTGGTGGCTTTCTCCAGATAGCAAAGGTAGGTTGCTTTTATGTTGCATGGTACACAGGAAAAATAGGAAATCATGCCTCTTTGTACTGGACACAGGCATGGGCAGAACAGAGAGAGACAAAGAAATGCAAAAGAGGCTAGAATTCAGAAGGAGAGGGATGGCGACAGGGAGGCAACAGGGAGGAACGAGCAATGAGGTACCTTGATGATCCTCATATGCAACGCCAATGACATCTACAGTAAGACGTTGCAAGAATGGCAAGCATCGACAAGGATATCAAAGCAATTGGAAAGAAGGCAGCTTATGTGGAGAAGATGGTGGAGATATATATGAAAACAAAGGACGATCTTGTTGCAAAGTTCGGACAGGAGTGGTTTGACAATAAAATAGCAGAGACAGTATCAATGTTGCCAGACGTCAACAAGTCACTATTGGGGGATAACCAAGTCAGCAGGGATACACAGAATAATGATGACGGAGATAGTAGTTCGTTTGACTAATTAATAATTGTGATTAACATGTACTAAACCAACTTTAAATTGTATTCAACTATAGTCTTTGTCTCTTTGCCTCTTGTGATACATACTCAACATGTTCCGCCAATAGCACTCGTCGTTTCCCCCACTGCATCGCCTGGGCCTTTTCAGTTAGTCACACAATGAGGAGAAACACCTTCTCCAGGTTCAGCTATCCATATTGCATCCTGACCAAGTGGGGCACCCCGACCCACGGTTGTTGTGCTGTCCCTTGTCTCCATCTCGGACAACATCATATTGTGCAGAATGCTGCACACAATGAATACTCGTTCAACAACTTCAATGTTATCAAAGCGAATCCCATACTCCAAAATCTTCCACCGCTTTTTCAAGATCCCAAATGTGCATTCTACATCCTTTCTTATGCTCTCTATGGTGCAACTGAAGTATCCCTTGTGAGTGGCTACACCAGAGTGTTTGAAAGGACAGATGAGGACAGGCCAACGAAGGTATCCCCCATCACAAATGAGGTATACACCACGGGACTGCAACCACCTGCCAAGCAAATCGTGGTGTTCCCACACCACATCCTTGTACCAACCCTTCTTTATCTTACTCACAGTTGGGTCGAGCTTTACAATATGTTGGTCATTTCGAGTTCCAAACTGTACAGGTGATATCCCAAGTATATCACGAATGTCCCGTGACAACTTCATACGCCAACGTTGGGTAGCCTTCCTTCCCTAAACTTCTGTTGTAATCATCCGCCTGATAATTACTCCATTTTAGATGCACAACATCGATGGACCCCCGCATCCTGGAAGCTTCTTTGCTCCATATTTGTCCATAACTGTCTTCAAATCGTCAAAATTGTCGGGGTACTTGACGAAATCATCCTTGACCGAACTGAGTTTATTCAAGAATTTGTGGAAGAACAGTCAGTGATCCTCTGCTGATAACTTAGTATTTGTGGTGAGTTGGGGAAAAGGAGTATGATTTCCCAACACGTTCAGAGCTTCCAAAATACGGAGTTGAGTCTTGACATAGGACACTTCATCATCAGCATTGCGTGTCGAAGGGGTGCACCATCCCCTGACAAGGAACAAATCGGTTAGGTTGTCTACCTTGTTGAGTGTCAGTCGAAAGTAGCTTCTAAAGTCAGACCACCGATTGCGAGAAGAGAGGCGGGGTGCAGGAATTTGCGGTACCAGTTAGACTTCATCACTTGCCCAAACTGGTATGGAAGCTCGTTTGGGAGGATCGAACATCCTGGCGCTTCGACAGCTGCGGATGGCTCCTCTTCCTGCAGACCAAATTCACATGTTACGGGAATCTGGAGAGAGGCTAATTAATTGCGTGGAGCGCGGCGGAGTAGTCAGTGGGAATGTTGTGGAGTAGAGAAGGGGCACATCGACAAAGCGCTTCCACTGTGAAGGCCTTGAACAGGTTGTGGCAACTGTTTGTGATGCCATAGAGTTCTTCGGCTTTGCATAGAAAGTTGCCTGATGCGAACTCAGCGGTAGACAAGATCTTCGACAAGGAGTCCATGGTGTCAGCCATCGGAACTAGTTGTGTCAGAAGAACCTAAATTTATGCAATGAAAAACCGATTGGTCGATTGAACGTCGAGGGGAAAATGGGGTCCCATAGAAGCTCCTATTGGACTGTCCGACTCCTGACAGAACCAATAGACCAATTGAAAATTTTGCTGGAGAGAGTTGGAGACATTGATTAGACTGAACAAAGTCACCAATTCGCAGTACCGATCGGCCAATCGGGCTCGTGGGACTCACTCCGATCCGATCAGATTGGCCTATTGAGCCTACAAAGTCCCAGCCTAAAGTCAACATCGGAATTCGTATTACAAACAATCTGGTCACATAACCAAATTTATGATTGAACATGGACAATATAAAATTTTACCTACCTTTAACGTGGGAAGTATTTCCATGATATTCTTACGGAACCTACAACTTTGATTCCAAAGGCGTGATGCATTATTACGGTATCGTAAGGTCGATCGAAAGATGAGATTCACTAATGACATAATGAAAAAATATTAATAAGGAGCATGACAGAGGCATTGTAGCAGAGAGATAATTACACAGTCCCATCCCAACACGACATATCAGTCCACGACGCCGGTTGTTCTCACAACATCTAGAACCTCACCTCAGTCAATCCGTACACATCTTGAAACCCAACCATGAAGTTCAACTTGTCGACCGCCCTTCTTCTTTCTGCGCTTTCCTGTGCTTCTTCCATTGAGGTCAGTGAATACCCCTTCTGTTTCGAATCGTTCCACATTGCATGGACTGCGTGCGTATTTGGCATGCTGTAATCAGTATCTTACATTTTTCTTGTACACTGCTCAACTCCACAGGATGAGGCCGCTGACAACCAACTTGCACGCTGTTTCCGTGACTGTGAGGATATCTACGGAACATCGGGCAGTTCTGTGAACGACTGCCGCTCACGCTGTACGTCACAATATCCATTCGATTTGTTCTGGGTCGCGACAAACTCTTATCCTGCCATTGCCCTATTACTGCTACAGGCCGTGCTGGTGAAAACTGGAAGAAGACTGGCCGCGACAAGGACTACAAAAACGCTCGTAATGGCCGCAGGTAAGTGTTCACTTCATGTTTCATTTCATGCATTATTGACATCACACGATATTGCTCACACTTCTCGGCGAACTCCGCTGTAGTGGCCGCCGTGATTATGATGATTATTATGGCGACGTCGAAGATGCTGAGTCGACCTCACTCCAGGCTATGCTCAAGGGTATGATTTCACCGAAAGACAAACAGATTTTGGTCGACCTCAACAAAGACAATGGTGGAGGTGGCGGGGGTAATGGTGGTGGAAAGGTAAGCGCTAAACTGCTTCGCACGCGCAGAAACTCCGACTGCCACAGTCTCCTTTATCTAATTATGTATAAACATTTATCACGGAAGTCGGACGGCGGAGGAAACAAGTCTGGTGGCGGAGGAAACAACAAATCAGACGGTGGAGGAAACAAGTCTGATGGCGGAAACAATAACGGAAAGGTGAGCCTAGCAATAGCTTCATGAAACACTTAACATGATGTCATTTGAATTGCATTTTCTGATGATATTCTGGCGTTGTGGATACTCTCTCCTGGACTAGAACAACCGAAGCAATGATAACGACGACAAGAAAAACAACAACAACAAAAACAAGAACGACGATGACGACAAGAAACGCAAGAATGATGACGACGACGACGACAAGAAAGGCAAGAATGATGATGATGACAAGAAGAACAAGGACGACGATGATGTGAGATGTGTCACTTGTGTGCACTTGATTCATACTTCACTAACAAACATCACGATATGTTGTCACTGATTTCCTTTTGCTCATTCTGAAACAGGACAAAAAGCGCAAGAATGATGATGATGATGATGACAAGAAGAACAAGGACGATGATGACGACGATGATGATAAGAACAGCCGCAACATCAATGTGCCAGAATGCGTCACAGGTGGTAAGAACTATCTTAGGTGTGATCCTGCCACTGTGAAGTCGTCCGACAAGGAGACTTGCAATGCAATCAAGCATGAAGTTTGTGGCAAAGACATGAGCAACATTGACCAGAGCTACTGTGAATGCATTGGTCTCTATGAAGATGCGTCTGCCCAGCTTCAAGGAGCTGAGTCTACCCCTTTCCGTGCGATGCTCAAGGGTATGATCTCAACCAAGGACAAGCAGGTTTTGGTTGACCTCAATAAAGATAATGGTGGAGGTGGCGGGGGTGATGGTGGCGGAAAGGTGAGCACAAAACTACTTAAGACGCCCAGAAACTTTCAGTGCAATTTTCCCCTCTAATCCTCCATAAACGCTGAAACATTAAGTCGAATGGCGGAGGAAACAACAAATCAGATGGAGGAGGAAACAACAAATCAGATGGAGGAGGAAACAACAAATCAGATGGAGGAGGAAACAAGTCTGACGGTGGAAATGATAATGGAAAGGTGAGACCAGTAGATCCTTGATTTGATTATTCGCTTGTTATCGTCAGATTTGAATTTCTATGGCCTAATAACATTTCTACTTCATGGGATATTTCTACTGAACCAGAACAATCGAAGCAATGATAATGATGATAAGAAGAACAACAAGAATGATGATGATGACAAGAAGGGCAAGAACGATGACGACGACAAGAAACGCAAGAATGATGATGATGATGATAAGAAGAACAAAGACGACGATGATGTAAGTTGTGTCGCCATGTTGTGCTGATAAACATCATTATTTGTCACTGATTCCTTTTGCCCATTTCTGAACTAGGATAAAAAGCGCAAGAATGATGATGATGATGATGACAAGAAGAACAAGGACGATGATGACGACGATGATGATAAGAACAGCCGCAACATTAATGTTCCTGAGTGTGTCACTGGTGGTAAGAACTATCTCAGGTGCGATCCTGCCACTGTGAAGTCATCGGACAAGGACACTTGCAATGCCATCAAGCATGATGTTTGTGGCAAAGACATGAGCAACGTGGATAAGAGCTACTGTGAATGCATTGGTCTCTATGGAAAGGGGACTGCAAACCTTCGTGGCATCATGAAAGTTTCCTTGTAATACATAGATGTTTTGAAAGGTGAAGTATTTCCTTATGTGGCAGTCCTAATTGATAAAGAACTCTCATTCAAATATGCAAGCACCTGTCTTACATAGTAACTGTTGTCTGAAATGGAAATGTCACTAGCAAACCAGTACCTGGTGAAGAGAAGGAAGTCCAAAAAAGAAGAGTTATGGCTGTTTGGAAGATCATTAAGCCAATGACATCGCGAAAACAAAGCACAAAGCATAGGGGTAGAAAGAAACGAGAAGGCACTGAGGAGTATCCAAAAATCTTGGAGGTTTTGTCATAGAAGAGCAAAGACATGCGGTGCAAACTGTTACCATAATTGGTCTCTAGTGAGTATGTAATGGGGATGGAAACTTTTTAATAAATTATGAAGAATTATGATAATTTTAGACCAAACCTTGTTTCAATTCTGTTATCACTAGTGGTGATCACAATGACTAGATAGCAGCAACACTCTTTTTCCTAAGCGGCTCTTCCATGGTTTATGATGACAACTAGGTAACATAGAGGCCAACAAAGATTTTTTATATGCAAACATACCACAGATGGATATAACTGATGCAGCAGGCCTTCTGAGTAACATGTGGTGCAAATGACAGGGACAGCCATGTTGTACATTATGGATACCTAATTTGAGTGTATCCTATCATAGAAGAAAGTCCATCATGATAGTTTTTTCATGTGCAAGGTAATTTCATACAGTGCATCATAAGCGAACCAAACCTAAACATTGAACCCTTATGGTGCGATTCGTATGAACTGACGTGATGGTCCAAGGATCACTTTCATAACAGCTTTCTGTTTTGCTGAGGATACCAGCTTTACGCAGCAGTACTTTGTCACCGGGCTGGTAGTCCCAGTCTACTGCGGTGCTATTTTCCCGTTGTATGTTTTTATCTGTTTGTTTTTGTCTGTATTCCCCTATTTTTCACTAGTCAGCAAGGAAGGGGATGTCAAACAACATGCCCCGTCCAAAGATACCTGCTCTTGGTGAGGTTTTTAGTACTGTGTGATAGGTAGAGCAAACCGCACATGCGGCGTTTGTGAGAAAGTCAGCAATGTCACTCTCGTTAACTGTATCTATGGCATGTCTAAGTCAGCTGTGATGAGCATTGCCATGATTGTTTGACGCACTCGCTCGAGTATTGTGTTTGCTTGTGGGTTTCTGACACTTGTTGGCTTACGCTTCAGACCATATGAATGACAGAGGGTCTCGAAGTGAAGTTTGAATTCACTTCCATTGTTGTAGATGATGTATTGACTACGTGGGTAACAGCTAAACCTGATATTGCCTACTGTTGCTGACGATTTGTCAAAGTAGGGTTGTTTGGGTTGGATATGTGTGTCATTGCTCCCTTGCCCCTTAGCACCTGGGAATGTCAAGCTCATGTAGCTGTGATACCGGCAACTCAACAATGACAAACCAGCTAGTTGCTGGGTTGATCATTGTGACGCACAAGTCAATGTGTGTCTTGTCCTTGCCCTTGAGGGTGTACGGTCCAATGAGGTCCACACATAATGCCTCCCATGGGTTGGTGATTGCAAGTTTTGTTGGCAGTTTCCCGTGTTTTAATTGCCTGTGCTTGTTCACCCAGCAACTGTGACACTTTTGACATGTGATTGGACTGTCATTTGTACACCTGTCCAATACATCAAAAGATGAAGAGTTTCTTCGAGACGCTTGGTCCCAGGATGCTGTAGGTCGTGGTGAAACCAAGCTACTGCACGGTGTTGGAGGCTTTTTGATATAACCATTTTGCCGTTCTTACAGAGTACTTTGGTGTTCTCAACCAAGTTGGTTGAATAGCCTTTGTTTTGCAGGCTTTTGCCTTCTTGTTGTTCCTCCGCTATCTCTCTGGTCGTGAGTGGATAGATGAAGTCCTATTCGGTTCGACTTGCAAACACCTGCTTCATGGATTCCTTGGTGGTTGCGAGGAATATTTCTGGTTGTGCTGTGTTGTGATAACACCAGCATTGGGCGAAAGTCACGTTGACCCGTCATTTGAACGGGTCCATATTCCAGTCATGAGATAGCATCTGCAACTGTATTGTGGATGCCTTTGATGTACACGACGGTGCGGCCCTACTCTTCTAAGAGTGATCTCCAGCGGTACACTTGATCAGAGGTCAGACCTAGAGCGTCCTGCATTAGATTTTTGTGGTCAATGTAGACCGTAATAAGTTGTCCCCAAAGCATGCCTTTGAACTCTTTCAATGTTTCTACTATGGTCAGTAGTTCTCGTTTGGTCATGCTATATTTTTGCTGCGTCGGACTCAGTTTCTACTGAAAAACTCCAGTGGCCTGTTGGTTTGATTAATCACAGCGTCCAATTGAAATGTGGAGCTATCTGTGTAGATCTCGAATCCCTGCGAATAGTCAGGGTAGGCCAAGGTAACATCGCAAACAATTGTTGCCTTTACAGTGTCGTATGCTTGCTGGTGGATTTTGTTCCAATGCCAAGGCTTTTCTTGGTTTTATTAGCCCTTGTAACTTTGGTGTGTCCACACTCCCCAACCAGGTTGGTCAAGGTTGCAAGTGTTTCACTGCATCTTGCCCAAATGTCTCTGTAGTACTGGACCATGCCCAGAAATCTACAGAGTTGTTTTACATTTTGTGGCGTGTCAATGCGAGGATGGTCTGTACCTTCTTTGGTTGGGGTTTTATACCATCTCTGGATAACATGTATCCTAGGTATTCTGTCTCCACGGCACAGACAGATAACTTGCATGCATTCACCATCAAGGCTGCGTCTCGCAACCATATTTAGACCCATCTTACTTCATTAAGGTGGTCTTCCAGGCTACCCTTGCTGATGCACAATAAGTCATCAAGGTAAGTACAGACAACTCAAGGGTTGCCATTAGCTCAGACATCTGGGCTTGGAAGATGTCGGGAGAACATGCAACACCAATAGGTAGCCGTAGGTAAGAGTACTTACCCCACGGAAGATAATGGTGCATATTTTGGATGCATCTGGATCCAACCTAATGGTGTAATAGCCCATATTTAAGTCTAGGGCTGTGGCATATGTAAAGCCTTCTATAGTTCTTGTAGAACGGTGCTAATTTTTGTAATGGGAAACGGTTTTCTCACCACACATTTATTTACTTCCCTAAAATCGCTGACAACTCATACAGTGTTGTCCTTGTTTGGTCTGATGAATGTTGGCGAGGCCCATTCAGAGTCATCTTGTCATTTGAGTACCCCTAAGTCACATAGTCTCTGTACCTCCCTCGTGGTTTCTACATGCTTCTTGGGTATTAGAAACGACCAGCCATGATATGGCTGTGTTCCTTCCTTCAACTGGAGGGGGACCGGCTTACAATCCCACTCGCCTAGTTTCCTGCTAAAGAGCTCCTCAAATTCTTGCAGGAGCTCCAGTAACTTTGTTTGTTCTGGGGTACTTAGGTGTGTTGACAATTGCCCTGAGATCCGCTTTTTCATATTTAGGGTCTAGTATGTGTATGAGGCATTTAGTTGCCTTGAGTGTACTCTGGGGTTCTTTGGATGTGTCCTGGTAGATGCTGTTGTTCATCGTCCAAGCCCTTCAACGATCGATCTTGTTTTTAGTTTGTTGATATCTCTCATTGGCAGTGAGATGCCATCTAATGTTATTTCTTTTGTCCAAAAGTCTAGGACAATTCCTAACTCTTTCAAGGTATTACTACGCAGAATGAGGTCAAACCGTGGTTTTGTCATGCTATCTTCTTTGTATTCCACAACATCCGGTTCTAGAAAATACTCCTTACTATTGAAGTACTCAAAGAATTTAACCCTGATCTTTCCCTGTCTAGTTGTCTTGAAGCTCCCATTTGATGTATGCCATGACTTTGGCACCTGCCTAGTCAGGTAGCAAAAGGGTTTGTCTTTACCCTTTGGTAGGAAAATAAGGTCTCCAGATTTTGCTACTGGGGCGACTCCTCAGAGGTTGTTTGTATGCTCTGGAGGATGGACTTTCAGTCACTGTTCCATTATGGCTATTAGTGCTGTCACATTGAGGCTGTCCTTGGTGTGAGGTTCAACCATTTATTTTGGTTGATTGAGACAGTGGTTGGTACTGGGAGTAAGGTTATTGTCATCAGTAGCCTCTGTGTAGTTACTAACATTATTTTTGTCATATGAGTTTTTTGAAATATTTGAGGTCGTTGTCTCTAAATTATTTCGAATTTCGAATTCAGACCTTTTTGTTTTGGAACAAGATTTTTTTGACGTGTCATCTTTGGTGGCGGTCAATTTAATTTTTGTAACTTTTGGACTTGTTTTAGTCAAGATAGCTTTGCTCGGACTGGGGTTAGTATAACTGTCAACTGCAGTGTTTATTTTACGTTTCTTACAAGTATGTAGTTCCCCAGTGCTATCCGACCCGCGCCTTCATGAGCTTTTGTCTGAGTTGCTGTCACTTTCCGAGTCATTGGCACGGCGTTTGTTGCACTTGCTAGACTTCTTTTGGAGTGCTTTCTTCAACTCTGCCGGGACTATCTGGGCAAAGTTTGCACCCTCCGGTTTCCTTTCTTTGGAATAGGGCTTACCTGCGCCCCCATTCTTCCTGATCGGAGTACCATCCTTGTTTTAGTGGCAGCAGTCACATGTGTTGTGACTTTTGTGCGGCCCCCATGCTTCTTGCATAGCACACAGTGCTTCTCCGTCCAGCCCACCTTTTGGGTTTCTTGGGGATGAAGGAGTCCACTGACTCCATCTTGCACTTGTGATCAGCCCCTTTGCTTTGGTCGTGCTGGAGGGCTCCGCGTTGAGTTCTGCATTGTTCTCAATATTCTCTAGGACCAAGAGAAGGGCCCTAGTACTGACTGGAGTGGTATTGACCTAGTGACCTAAGCCAGAAAGTATTTAAAAAATCTTGATGCACACTTTGCTGACTTTGGTTTTATGAGCTTAATACTACTGTACAAGGATGCATGATACGCTAGCTGTATCATGCATCAACAACACACAAATGATCATGGGAGAGATTGGCATTGATTTGTGGCAGTTCTATGACTGACCCATATTCAACTGCCCAGAGGAACTGTCCCATGAGAAGGTTCCTGAGAAGGAAAACCTCTATTGGATATTCAACTTAAGAAAACACCTACAATGTGTATGGTGGTGTCTTGAGAAGAACAATCCTGTTGGATATTGTTTCTGAGAAACTCATATCTTATGACTTTTTGTCCTTCCTCTGTGTTCCACAATGAAAGGAGATTTAGTTCCACCTGAAGCTCCAGATTCTTGGCCTATGTCACTTGCCCCCACGAATGGAGGATCAGGTGAGGTGTGTGAAAAAACCTTTCGTGTAGAGAAGAAAAATGGATTGGCCGTTTTTGGAGAGGAAGACACTTGTTTTGTGTACTGAGTTATAGTGGTGATACAAAACTTTCCTGGCTGAGTAGTGATTACGGAGCATAATTTCAAGTGTAAGTGTTAGTGGAGAGAGGAGTAAGAGTAAATCACTAACATGTTCTTATTTTATGTGTCAAAGTCAAAGAATGGTGTTACTCTCCTAATGTTTAATCTTTCTGAGTTTGTTCTGCGGTGAACCCTGATTGTACCATTCGTATGGACGTTGATATAGTCCAAGGATCTTTATGGTATTTGCTTTCTGATTTACAGAGGATACCTTCTTTGCAAAGAAGTACTCTATCATCAACTTTATAATCCCAATCAACGCGAGACTTGTTTTCACGTTCGGTATTGCGATTGGTTTGGCGTTGCCTATGATCTCCTATTTTGTTCCAGTCAGCTAGGTAGGGAATGTCAAACAGCATGTCCCTGCGAAATATTGCTGAGCCTGGAGAGGGAGTACCGTGGTGGTATGTGGGAGCTGAACGGACCATGCAGCATCTGTGAGGAAGTCTGCTATGTCACTAGGAGCCACTGTATTTGCCATGTCTAATTCAGCCGCACGGAGCATTGTCATGATTACTTGATGCATCCGCTCTAGTATTGCATTTGCTTGGGGGTTCTTGATGCTGGTTGGCTTATGCTTCATACCGTATGAATCATATAGGGTTTCGAAATTGAGCTTGAACCGCTTCTTGTCGTAAGTAATTACTTGACAACGTGGTAACGGCTAAACCAGATCTTGTTTACTAAAGAGCCCACTTGTGCTGATGATTTATCAAAGTAAGCTTCTTTAGGTTTATTATGTGTGTTAGTACTTCTATGCCCTTTTACCCTTGGGAGTAACAGAATTGAATTCAGTTACCGAAGTTCCACAATTTCGAACCAACTGGTAGCTGGATCTATCATTGTGACACACATAAAGTCAATTTCAGTGCCGCATTTTCCTTTTAGAGTGTATGGTCCTATTAGGTCCACACATAGTACCTCCCAGGGGTTTGATACAGTCAACTTTGTAGGAAATTTACCAGACATGCTGGCGCATCATTTGTTGACTTCTGATTATGACAATTTTGACAAAGGTGCGACGAACGCTGCAAACCTTTCCAATACATCGCAGCGCAAAGAGTCTCTTTGAGACGGGTTGTCCCTGGATGCTGCAGGTAGTGATGGTACCACTGTAATGCTCGCTGCTGGAGTTCCTGCGGGATGACAAGTTTGCCATCTTGCACAGTACTTGAACATTTTCCACCAGCTGAGGTTTGTATTCCTCTAACAGGCTGAGTTTGTCCAGCGATTCATCTGTTTGTTGAGCTGCGGCAATCTCCCTAACTGTCAGGGGATAAATCGCATTCTCTTTGCTGAGGTTAGCAAACACAAAGTTAATGAGGTCTGAGTTTTTGACTGGGGATGTTTCCTCTTCTGCTTCCATAGTGTAATAGCACCAGCATTTGGTGAAGGTCATCCAGTGACGTTTGTTATTGGACCAAAGTCAAGGCGTGAAATCACACCTGCAACTGTGTTGTGGACTTCCTGATGTACACAATTTCAGGACCATATTCTTCTAGCAATAAACGCCAATGGTAAACCCTATCACAGGTTAAACCAAACGCATCTTGCGCGGCTTGTTGGTCTGTGTAGACTACAATTGTCTGACCCCACAGCATTCCTTTGAATTCTTTAAGTGTTTCAACTATGTCTCGAAGTTCAATTTCGACACGCTTGTATTTTTGCTGACAGACAGAGAGTTTTCTGCCGAAAATGCAACTGGCCGTTGTTTGAGGTAATGACAGCTCCAAGTTGTCTCTTGGATCCATAAGTATAAATCTCAAACCCTTTTGAGTAATCAGGATAGGGCCAAGGACACATCTTTGACGATAGTGGCCTTATGTCATCGAATGCTTTTGATGTGCCTCAGTCCATTTCCAGGGTTTCTGTAACCTTGAGAAGGCTGGAGGTTGTGTGTGACCAGCGCCGCAATGGACAGATGGTCCAGAAAAATTCGCTCGAGTAGGTTATCAATTGATAGTGACCTAAGCCAGAAAGTATTTAAAAAATCTTGATGCACACTTTGCTGACTTTGGTTTTATGAGCTTAATACTACTGTACAAGGGATGCATGATACGCTAGCTGTATCATGCATCAACAACACACAAATGATCATGGGAGAGATTGGCATTGATTTGTGGCAGTTTTATGACTGACCCATATTCAACCGCCCAGAGGAACCGTCCCATGAGAAGGTTCCTGAGAAGGAAAACCTCTATTGGATATTCAACTTAAGAAAACACCTACAATGTGTATGGTGGTGTCTTGAGAAGAACAATCCTGTTTGGATATTGTTTCTGAGAAACTCATATCTTATGACTTTTTGTCAATCCTCTGTGTTACACAATGTGAAGGAGACTTATGTAGTTCCACCTGGAAGCTCCAGATTCTTGGCCTATGTCAGGTATTCTTGGTCAAGTCGTACTGGGTCTGCCACTTTGACGGACACATGCGCAGCAGGTGAGTCACGAGGTCAGCATCATCCAAGGGCAATACTTTCTTAGTAGCCTGATTTGCCTTTGGGCTGTAGTACAGGCAGGGCAACGTCTCGAGATAGCTGTTGAGCTGTTCTACACAGATGAAAAACTGACGTATCGAGACCCTGTTGGGCTTCTTCAACGTGTTTGTGATGTAGTACTTGATGGCCTCACCTGCATCATGACAGAACACCTGTAGCAGGTGAAACGTGAGGCACTCGTGAAACAAGTCCCAAGTCTTGGTGGGAGTCTCCATGTGTGTGACCCCTCTGATGTCTTCCCAAGAGCGCGAGTCAATGGGCTTTGATGATCTTCTCCCAGGGCTGTCGGGCCTCATTGGAGAGGAGGTTTCCATACAGCTGGAAGGTGTTGTTGTGATGACAAGTTTTGCGGCTTCTAGAGCCTTGTGGCCCTGCCATGTGTGGCCTTTGCTTCAGCTAGGGCAGGGGATACAGCCTTGGGAGTGGTACTGGGTGCCTCTCCTTTATTGTCCTTCTTCTTCTTTTTGGAGTTGCGCAATTGCGTGTACACCCCCTTTGCAAGCTCAGCGTCAAGTTTAGCAGTTTCAACAGCCCTCTCTGCCTTGGCAAAACTCGTGTCAAGCCCCATTTGCTTACATGCATGAATCGTGGAGCGTACATGCAGTAGGAACTGCTCAGGAGTCCCAGACACCCATACTGCCACCTTTAGCTCATTCCCCATGTTGGGAAGAGTCAACTTGAAGTAGGTGGTCTTTTTCTAAGTTTCAAATTCCGATTTTTTGGTTCTGGTCAAATAGTCAGTAATCAGAACTGGTTACTGGTTACTGACCAGAATTCTTGTGCTTGTAACCAGAACCAAAAAAATTCCCTTATCTAGGCATGATCTAGGTGACATCACATTACTATGACTCCTACTTCTCGGTCAAGACAGTAATATTACTGCTTTTGTGGCGGTAATCAGAGTTCTAACAGTAATCTCAAGTAATTAAATTTGCTGTTCAATAGCACAGCCACTAACATATATTACTGTATTACTTTCAAAATACTACCAAGGTAATATTTTTATTTCCGAGTACCAGTTTCTCCCTGCCTATGTTGATTTTTTCAATACATCATGTATTTTTGATCGTAAATTTACAAGCATGCTGCTACTTAAGTAGCGCTGAGGGTAATAATTTCTACCAAAATTTGGCTAACAAAATAAGATGACACATCTGTGTGCCACACCGTAAAACCTACTCAGTCCCGGAAAAAAGTGAATCACTCAAGATCGTGATGGATTTTTAGTATGGTATCATACCTTGTACTTACTGCAGGTCTTTGTACCATACTGCTACACTTAAGTTCAATGTATGTCCAAGAATCACCACCATGCCATGTTTGCCCCATTGCTGGAAACCCTTTCAATCCTGGCATCCGTGCTGAATCTAGCTACATTGCTAGCACTGGCCTGCTGCTAACAACATACATGAACAGGGACCGTTGGCACAACATGAGAAAAATGAATTTCCTCTTTTACTGCTTTGACTTAAAGTGGTTGGTTTCTTACCCCCCAGAGTGAACGAGGAGATACCACTGTTATCACCTTGCTCTTTGAGAAGATACGAATTCCTCATTTTTAAATGTGATGATATCTTTTCAATTCATTACATACACAGCGCTCATTCCATTATTCTGCTGGCACATAATAACCCACGGCGCCTTGATCCTTCCATTGTGCTGCTAGCGCGACAGAAGAGGGTGAGCTAGGGAGATGAGGACTAGGACACACTACAGTAGTATATGAGTAAGTATATACGTAAGTAGTGATGTAACGAAGTCCTACGTAGAGTGGGCTACAACTAACACTAGGCTGACTAGACTATGTTGTGGAGCCACTTACCCTCGATACGTACAGGTACTGAGTCTGTCATACTAAGAACTCAGCGAGAATGCAGGGAGGGAGGGTGGGATCCAAAAAACGAAGCGGAAGTGGAGGAGGCAAATTGCGATGAGATCGCAACAGGAGAAAAGTGTGCTGTCTGGTCAGCTAGTGATGGTCAGTAGCTGGCTCATCGTAGGCGATGCGCAGTGCGGTCTGTCATGCGCCCGCAGCCTTGAGAAGATTCTACGTCTTCCAAGGATATTCTGCTGGCGCATAATAACCCACGGCGCCTTGATCCTTCCATTGTGCTGCTAGCGCGACAGAAGAGGGTGAGCTAGGGAGATGAGGACTAGGACACACTACAGTAGTATATGAGTAAGTATATATGTAAGCAGTGATGTAACGAAGTCCTACGTAGAGTGGGCTACAACTAACACTAGGCTGACTAGACTATGTTGTGGAGCCACTTACCCTCGATACGTACAGGTACTGAGTCTGTCGTACTAAGAACTCAGCGTGAACGCCATGGAGTGCCCTCCTGTGACGGAACTGCACAAGCGTGCTGAGGAGGAGGCGAAGGGCTAGCAGCACAATGGAAGGGGCACGGAAGGATGGATTACCCCTGCCAGAAAACCAGCAATGCAGGAGGAAAACCTGGCTATGCAGCTGACACGGCCATCAGGAGCTCTTGAGGCTCGAGAATGCGGCACTCAGTCTCGGAAGGCGGTGAACCAGTCTGTGGCCACAGAATGGGATGAGTCTACGTGGTGGGTATCCCGTGACTGGAGCATGTGGGTGAACATGGCGTCATGGATGCATTCACGGCGATTTGGGACCAGCTCCCACTTGCGGACCGCATCAGTCATGATGGAGATGTAGTTGACCGGTGCGCTGGTCGGTGGCGGCAGTTGACGGTCCTTGTGCAACTGCAGGGCGCGACGCACGTAGCCCATGAGGGTCGCGTGGCGGAGGAGGCCTTTGATGTTTTCGCCTTGAATGAGGGCGACGGCGTAGCAGGCAATGATGTAGTTACAAGCCTGAAGAGGACACGTGGCCATGCATGGGTCATCAAGGTTCATGCGCTGGCACCAGGCAAGGAAATGAAGCAGCCGGGATTGGTCAGTAGTCGCCTGCTTAGTGCGACTGGATGTGGCGACGCGTGCTCCAATAGTGCCACCATAATCGCGGAGATTAATTCGGCATTGGGCTGGAAGAGTCGACAGCCACGCAGAGCTGCGTGGTCCTGACAAATGGAGTGGAAGGCGGCGGGTAAGACCGCGGCGCTAGGAATGCGAGATAGTTGGTCAGCAATGATGTTGTCGGCGGTGGCAATCCGGGCGACGTGGAGGGCTAGGGGTGTGCCCAGGATGAGGGAACTGTGGATGCGACTGAGTGCGCGGCCACACATTGAATCTTTACACCCTTTTCAAGACCAAGCCTCGCTAGTGGTGTTGTCGGATTCAATGCAGACGACGGGGAAAAGGTCGTCTGTGTGGGATGGAGTAATGATGCAGTGGTATGCTGCTAGATAACTAATGAGTATGGTGGCATACTCTAGTGCGTTAATGCTAATTAAAGTATTAGATTTATTATTCTTTGTGTGACGGAGCGTCCGGAGGCGGACGGCGGGTGGCCATTTGAGGTACCACCAGAACCCAAGGGAGGACGAGTAGCCTCCTGCAGCATCGAGAGAGGAGTCCCCACGAACCACCGCGATGGGGGTTCTTGGTACGAGGTGAGCAATAGGGCTCGAATGAAAGGTTGGTGGGAGCAACAGTGCGTCATGGACTAATTGCAATTCCGCTCGAAATGTGCGGTTGATGTGGAAGAGATGAGTGGAGTGGTGTATTCGGTGGGATTTGTCGCCTGCGAAGAAGGAGCGGTACACGCGAGGGTCTGCCCCTGGCGGGGGTTTGGCACGTAAGGCCCGGACCATGTCGCGGAATGCGGCGGAGGATGAGATGAGGTGTGCCTCACTGATGCGGAGGGCGGAAGCAATAGAGACGTAGAGCTGTCCCATGAGGAATTTTAACCAAGGCGCGCCGATGGCAACGTGGTTGAGCTTGCCCACCAAGGTTTCGATCTCGCGAAGGCGAAAACTTTTCCTGTGGGGTGCCCACGTGGTGGACAAGGACTTGATGAGATCAGCCATGAACTCAGGAGGAGGGGAGATAGTCATGCGACGCGTGTCAACGATATGTCCCAGGACGCGATTGATGGGACCAATGACCATCTCTTCCAGTTTGTCGAAACTGATAGGGTCTTGGCGCTTGCTGAGGTCCGACGGACCGAGTAAAGTGTAGATGGCTTCGATGGAAGCGGCAATGCATTGTTCGAAGTTCTCGACAGAGTATAAGTCCACGTAGATGTCGTCATCGACGTAGACGAAGTGTGAGGTGGGAAGGGGGTCGCCGACGGAGTCAACGACTGCCGAGTTCATGGCATCCCAGGCAACGCATGTGATGCAAATGCGACCCAAACGGCTACTGAGGGAGCGGTCCCATTGGAGCTTGTCCAGAAAGGATCTGTGCTTGTGGCGAAGCGAGGTGTCATGGAAGAGTTGGGTGGCAAGGTGTTCGAGAACCTGGCGAACCACCTCCCAATTAGCGGGACTGAAATCAGTGCCGAAAGGTTGACCGCAAGAGAGAAATAACTTGTCGGCGATGATATACGAGAACGCCCCCATTATATCGGGATGAAGTTTGACTTGGCGGAATGCCGACTTGACGTCGTTGGCATGGACGAGGATGTCGTGGCTCGTGCCGTAGTGGCAGCGTAAGGCGTAGATACGGTGTAGTACTCGCGGCATCACGTCGCCGAAGAGGCATTGTTCTTCGCTGCCCAGAGGAGTAGACGTCATGCGATTGATAGGGACGGAGTCCCAGGCGTAGCGACGTGAAGCATCAAAGATCTGTCGGTCTTTCTTGCCCGGACGTTCGAGGATGTGTTGAGGTGTGATGAACAAGTTTGGGATGAAACGTGCTAACCAATGTGGTAAAGGAATGACGTAGTGATTCCTGTCCTCTTTGTTCATGGTCGCAAAGACTTGATCGAGTTTTGTGTCTATGGACGTGTGGTTGAGCATGCGCCAGTGCAAGAGGGCGTTGACACGAGTGCTGTCGGCCACTAATGTTGCTGGGCAGCCCGTTGTCATGACTCGAATGTATTTGGCGATGAGAGCAGGCGGTGTGCGCCGGCGGTGAAGGATGGCGGTGACGTCGGACACCTGGCGGTATGCACCAGTGTAGTTGTTGCCGAGGAAATGCATGAGCAGTGAGGTGTCGAGGTCGTAGTGGAGGAGGCAGGCCATCATGGAGGCTTGCTTTACCAAGGGTATCGTAGTTTGTGATGCCCAGGCTGGATCGTGGTGCTGCAACCAGCGGAAGTCGTGGAAACGACAGTGTACCATGGCAGAGGCTAGATGTAAAAATAAGCTGTGCGCAGTACACACGTGAACTAAATCTGTTATAGTGAAGTAACCTGATTTATAAATTAGGTGAGTGCATGTTTCAAAACCAGGTTCTACTGTGAAAGAGTGCAGGAGGTCCGGGCGACCGAATGGTGTTCGCCAGATGAGGTCGAACTTGGATGGGAGTGTCGCCCGCCAGGAGATGGAGGAGCACGTGGTGGCATGGATGAGGGATTGGCAGACCCTCGTGTCATTGCTGACCGACATATCGGAGATGGACGAGAAGAACGACTCACCTAATGCGGCGGCAGAGGCGTCGAAGTGAGCATCGCCAAGGAATTTTTTGTTGTACTCGTGGAGTGCTGAGAGGTCCCGTCTGGATGTGATGTCCGGGGGGAAAGATGGCTTGGAGGCCAAGCTGCAGGGAGTAGTTGCAGATGCCGTCCGAAGGGTAGGGCGGGGACGCGGTATGGTGAATACTCGTGGCGGAGTGTTGCCGGTGACCCTGGGCGAAGGCTCCAGTGTGCGGAGGCGTGAGTGGGTGCGGTCCAACCGGAATAACGGAGGACTGCCTAATCTGTTGACACCATGTCTGGTGTTAACAGTATAATATGTTACATGTGTAATATATTTGTATAGTAGTAATAAAATAAGAGGATTAAAAGTAACTAAACAGGGTTAAGAGTTAACGATTTCAACTTACTTAGATGGTAAGGCGGCAGGCAGAGCGTCCTTGGTGAGCTTCATGCCGAGTGACTTGGCCCCAACGAGGGAGGGGTTCCAGGCGAGGCCCGGAGTCTTGTCCACAAGGTCGCTCCAAGCGAGGAAAGCGCCGATCAGCCACTTGGTGACCTCCTTTTCATGGATGAACTTGCAGCTCTGGTGTCGGCACGCATAGCCCTCGCGAGCATGAGCGTCACAGATATGTTCATGGGCGGGAAGGGTAGGGGAGGGCATGAGCTTGCTCTCGCCAGTGTAGACGAGAGGGCCAGACTTGTCGATTGCAATGTCTGTTGCCATGCGAGCCTTCTTGGGTATGGTGGGCTCCGTGTCGCCCGAACGAGCTGCGCGTTTGTGGGCGGTGGGGTCGGGCTTCAAGGCACAATCCCTGGCCTGGCTGGCCTCCAACGCCGTCAAGATGGCGGTGACAGGGACGGACTCAAGGTTTTTGAGTATCTTGCGGTAGCGCTTGATGGCGTCCGCAAGGATTTGGAGGGCCTCTTCGTGGCCGGAGGTTGGCAATGCCGCGAGGCGGGCTTGGCCGAAGAACATGATGTGCTTGGGGTTCTTGGAGAGTCCGACGCTCAGCCTGGTGAACTGGTCGAGAATCGACACCCACCAGGCGAAAAGGGGTCGGGCTTGGCCCGGATTGTGCTTGAGCCAGGTGCATGAGTCGTCAGACGACAGCTCACATGCAACCTGGCGGGCAAAGCGGTAGATGAGGGGATTTGTCGGGGCGTCGATCGACTGCTTGTCGCAGACATAGAAAGAACCCACAATTCCTGCGATGTTCTCGAGGAGGGTGAGGAGCGTGGGGTAGGTCAGGAAGTGGCTCCCCGTCCGAAGGGAGACGTCTACCTTGTCCAGGTTCTCGGCGGTCTCGCCCATGAGCAGCTGAGCCTCGCGGTCGCTGCCGGGCGGTCGCCGGCCTTGGCACTGTGTGCGAACATGGTCCAGCGGAGCAAGGACCAGCTGGTGACGGGTGTGTCCACGTCGACAAGGATCGTGGAGGCGAACTTGCTGTTTACCAGCCAACATCCCCAAGTTGTCCACATGCTGAGCGCTGGACTGGCTGAGGACAGACGCTACGGTGTTGAGCGGACGTGAGTCAGCTAGACGATGATGGACGGTTGAAAAACCAGCGCCGCAATGGACAGATGGTCCAGAAAAATTTGCTCGAGTAGGTTATCAATTGATAGCGACCTAAACCAGAAAGTATTTAAAAAATCTTGATGCACACTTTGCTGACTTTGTTTTTATGAGCTTAATGCTACTGTACAAGGGATGCATGACACGCTAGCTGTATCATACATCAACAACACACAAATGATCATGGGAGAGATTGGCATTGATTTGTGGCAGTTTTATGACTGACCCATATTCAACCGCCCAGAGGAACCGTCCCATGAGAAGGTTCCTGAGAAGGAAAACCTCTATTGGATATTCAACTTAAGAAAACACCTACAATGTGTATGGTGGTGTCTTGAGAAGAACAATCCTGTTTGGATATTGTTTCTGAGAAACTCATATCTTATGACTTTTGTCAATCCTCTGTGTTACACAATGTGAAGGAGACTTATGTAGTTCCACCTGGAAGCTCCAGATTCTTGGCCTATGTCAGGTATTCTTGGTCAAGTCACTGGGTCTGCCACTTTGACGGACACATGCAGCAGGTGAGTCGAGGTCAGCATCATCCAAGGGCAATACTTTCTTAGTAGCCTGATTTGCCTTTGGGCTGTAGTACAGGCAGGGCAACGTCTCGAGATAGCTGTTGAGCTGTTCTACACAGATGAAAACTGACGATCGAGACCCTGTTGGGCTTCTTCAACGTGTTTGTGATGTAGTACTTGATGGCCTCACCTGCATCATGACAGAACACCTGTAGCAGGTGAAACGTGAGGCACTCGTGAAACAAGTCCCAAGTCTTGGTGGGAGTCTCCATGTGTGTGACCCTCTGATGTCTTCCCAAGTGCGCGAGTCAATGGGCCTTGATGATCTTCTCCCAGGGCTGTCGGGCCTCATTGGAGAGGAGGTTTCCATACAGCTGGAAGGTGTTGTTGTGATGACAAGTTTTGCGGCTTCTAGAGCCTTGTGGCCCTGCCATGTGTGGCCTTTGCTTCAGCTAGGGCAGGGGATACAGCCTTGGGAGTGGTACTGGGTGCCTCCTTTATTGTCCTTCTTTTTCTTTTTGGAGTTGAGAAATTGCGTGTACACCCCCTTTGCAAGAAATAAGAATCACAACCTTAATTTCTTTTGAAGTTGTTACTTAGAAAGTTGGGACAACAGATGAAACCTTATTAAGCAAGACATCTTCCTGTGATCCTCTGCTTTGTACAAAGATGTACAGAGCAGGTAGAATGGTGCCAACTAGTTCTTGGAGGCTTATTGATTTTTTGACTAAAGTAACTCCAGCAGCCTTAATGCATTACTTTTACGGAGGGTGTGTGTTGCTGCTAATGAATTGAGCATCAGTTTTTAGCATTATTTCATGTTCATTAATGAATATTTCCTTAGCTCAACCATTTTGAATAGTTACTTATTGTTTCTTCTTGTTTTTGTACAGGTTGTCATGCCCATACACTTTGAGGAATACCGTGGATCATCAATAAGGGTCAGTCAGTGATGTTCTAATAATTATTGTGTATTGCTCATTCATTGTAGTGCACAAATATCTTGAGATAATACTGTATTTTATATACAAATACCCTCTTGCAATTCAATTGGGGTATGAAAAATCCCAATATTCGTTGTGGTCCATTGTCATCACACCAGAAAATAGAGAACATTAAGAAATTCTCAACTTGGATCCATTACAATTCAGCTCTATGGCGAGAATTTGTCATCTCCATACATGTCTCACGGGTGTTCCATACCAAGTTACATCCCTTTTAGCGTGTGAGGGTGGGGGGCAGTGTTGTGCACAAGTGTGTCAATGTTAGTCTGTTTCTTTTATTGAAAATATACTCAAAAGTTATATACATAACATGTATGTGTACATACCTAAAGTGAAGAAGTGTTCAGGCAAGGAAGTGGAGTTATGAAAAAGTCTTGGATGAGTTTTGTATATATATAACATCGTTATGCACATACCTGCCATGCAAAAGATCAAAATGTTCATATATCCACCACCTTGTTATATACATAAGAATGCCATAAACATACCTTTGTGTAGGGTTATCCAAAATGTGAGTTAGTAGGAAGATAGGGTTATGTATCAGTGGTATGTATATCGTCACGTTATAAACATACCTTTGAGTACGTGTTGCCACAAATATTGAAGATGTGATGGAGAAAAAGGACAGGGTACGAATTAATCATGGAAGTGTGGTGTGTGTATATATATCACAAAGAGTGGCAGTAGGATGTGTTAGTTACACTTTCAATGCCAAATGATCGCAAAAAGCAAGTACTAACCACATCTGAAGTGGGGAACGCCAATGGACCACCCTCTTCGCTCCCAGCATTTCGTCGCGCACCATGCTCCAAATCTTCATCGGAGCCAACCATATTTTATCCACTGCCAACTCTGTCAACCTCTTCTGGAAGATCTCTGTTATGTCTTTCATGTTAGCCCCTTCTTGTTTTCTTCCCGGGGAACTATAATTAGTGGACCTTATTCCATTCTTATTTTGACAGAGTTCTGTGTGGTGTCCAACCAGAGTCCATTTATCTATTCCTGGAGCCCCCGCCTTTTCCTTCAATTTAAGTTTAGCGTCACAACCATAGGTTCGATAAGATTTGCACCTATAGTAGCAGCTCATGAGTTTTAGGTTAGGTGTATGCATTCTTGTGTGCGGGTGCCGTAGCACTCATCTCCCTCCATAAAAAATACGTGTGGGTCACCGCTTGTTCACCCAATCAACGTCTTCTCCCTGTAGTATATAAAAAAATAAGAAACAAATGAAAACCCCCTGTGTATGAGAACTCTATCGCCATGTTTTGTCAAAAAGAACATCCATGTTTCACCTTAGTGTGCTCTTTTGAAGAGCTCGTAACTGGACTGCTTATCACATTCTAGACAAGAACCCCACATAAACATTGGTGAGCTTAGTCTAAAATTGATTATGTAAAAAAATCAAATCTGTTGCGCAGTGTAGGCTCACCCCGAATGGTTTTTCATCACTCTTGATTTTATTCCCTTTCAACGTGTCTTGTGATTTGACTCCGTCTACGTCCTCATCATACACAGCCGGTTTCAGGTTCCCATCTTGCGTCGTGTCATCTTTTGATTCGTCTTCACATTCACTATCTGAATCCTCGCTCTCTAGCTGCGTTGGCAACACCAACGGTACTATACACGGCCTTGAGTCTTCATCTGTTGTTCCAGTGATATCCTGGGTGATGTATATAACAACGTCATATACATATGATAGTGTTTTGAGTCTGGTGTTATGTACATAAACAATATATATACACAACATAAGTCATTTTTTCACCTGTTTGTGTCCAGACACATTGACAGCCCCCCAGTGGGCACATTTCGAAGTCATGTCTTGGTGTGTTCTCACCACCTTTGTTATATACATAACGATGTGATACACATGCCTTCATGTTAGTTGTTCCATATTGTGTACAGAAACACCATTTATCCCAAAAATAGATCTCACCCGATCACCGCACACTGGTATCCCCTCATTGTCTTCACCTTTTGTGGGCCTGGTGTTCTTGGATGGGTTTTTTGACAGATCAATTTCAATGGTTATATACATAATCATGTTATATTTGTGACATGAGTCACATAAATAAATATACACAACGCTTACCTCCCCGACCTGCAAGTATTCTGTTGGCTTGTTTTTGCTAGGATTCTCTTCCAACTTTCCCTGCAAGAAACATGACCTTCCGTCCAGTGTGACCTGGTGGTTTTGGGTGTGTAATTGGATCGTTATATACATAATGGTGTTATGCGTTGAGAGCAATTCATGATCAAAAATTATGAAAAAATGCTTGCCTCAAAGATTTGCGCCATCATTTTCTCATTTTTGCTGATGCGATTCTCTCGGATTATCCCCTGAAAGAAACATTGACAGGATGTCATCGCAAAAACGATTGAGTATAGTTTCCAATTATATGTTCTTACTCACCTTTATGTTTGGCATTATCCGATTCTGCAGAGTGATGTCTTCCTTATTCCTTAAACATGCCTTCTTGTAGGGGTTTCTCACTGTCGCTGCTTGTTCTATGCGGCCTCCATTTTTGATCTTCCGGTAGGGATTGACAATAATATTCTTGGTGGGCTTCACATTTTCCTTTGTCGACCCACCGTTGTCTCCCTCACTATCCTTGAATCCGCGTCCGTACTGCACGATGTTTTGACCAAATACAGAATTGTTCGTGTGATTTCACTCATTCTGAAGGAGGTCAATGACTTTCGACATGTGCCACATCAAAATCTGTTCTTACCTATTTTCGGCTTCCGTTCCCGATCGCATCATGGTTGTTTTTGGTTTTGATCACAAAAATGAAGCCATGAAATATGATCTGAACAATGCTCGTCCTGGACATAACGGTCATCTGTGCATGTTTGCTGGTATATATGTAACACATTTGTATGTATGTCCGTTTTCCCCCTACCCTATTGTTGCACGTGTGCATGCGTGTCTTCATTCAAAAAATGGGATACTAAAGAAAGAATGACACACATGCGCCCGCGTACATGTATACCACCGTTTGAGTGGTATGATTATCTTCATGTTCTAAGATGATGCATACTTTTTAACATATCTAACTTCAGGTAATAAGATCTAAAATGGTCCTACGCGTGCTATTCCCCCGATATTGTTAATTATTGTACACTGTTATGTCCATAACGCCCTCGTGTCCCATTATCAGGTGTGCGTGTTATTTATATCATCCGATTATATATATAACAATTTCATTTGGAGTGGGTCCAGCAACTAGCCAAATGCTACTGTATTGTCATAGTATTACGTAAAAATAACACGATTATGTTTATAACAATCAAAAGCTGAAAACACATTTAAAAAAATGCAAACCTACTCTTAAGAACCCACTTAAAGCCCGCTTTCTCCGTCACTTCCCAATTTCGTTTGTTGTCCATCCACCCAACTACACACAGAATATGGCGGTAGTCCTTCCCAACTTTCCTCCATGACTCATCTCCTTTAGTATCGGGTGGGAGCGCGGCTGATACGAGCACTCTTCCTGATGGGTGCTTGATTGTTTTCTTTGTTAATTTGTTTTTTCTTTCCCGCAGTGGCGGGCTTGTCCTCGTTCTCCCCCAGACCCATCGCGGTGTCGTCGTCCGACGGTCCGTCGTCTGCCTGAAAAGGCTCGCAGTCCAAGTCCTGCGTGTCAACCAAGGGATCCTCTTCTCCTCCGGCAACGTCTAGGTTGTGTTCCTTCTCTCTTGCTTCATCGGCTGTCTCTTCTTTGCCATCAGTCTTCCCCCCCCATCTTCTTCCATCACGATGACGTTCCCCTCCGCGCTTTCACACTCCTTGCCGCCAGTGTCGTCAACATTGTCTTCCTTCTCTGCGTTCGCCACATTCGCCTCGATGGTTTCGAATTCAGACGCTTTGTCCCCTGCTTCCTCTCGTTCCTCCTCCTCCTCACTATCTGAGATGTAGTCAATGTTGTTGGTTGTGGGGGCTGCCACAATGTCCAGGCTGTGAAGAGAGTATGCCGCATTCATGTGGGCACTCTTGAAATGACAGTGTAGCGCATTAAAAGTGCACACGTGGGTGCATCCGTTCGTGATGCAAAGGGCTTTAAGCTTCATTGTTGATGATGTCTTGCCCAGATAGAGACGTGGATGGACCACGTACGCGGACAGTCCGTCGCGCGTGGCAAGTTTCACAGTAGTCTTGAGGGCAAACTCTTCAGGGAATTGGCGCCTTAAATTCGCCCACTTCTTGTCCGTGTCGGTCCACTCCTTGATGGCCTTGACGGACGGGGTGGGTTCCCTGTTACACTTCTCGCAGTGAAGTGCGAAGCTCCCCGGCTTCATAAATTGAAAGCAATTACTGCAGACGATCCCGCTGTTGAAGCTGGCGTGGAACGTCAGCGCCAGAGTTCCGTGCTTCGAGAAGCACAGCATGGTGTCTTCGGCGAAGTTTCCGCTGCTGTCTTCATCTTCGCCTTGAATGTATTCCGCAACGAAAGACCACTCGTTGGGCGAATTCTTCTTCGTTTCGTCAGCGGTCGCCATGGTTGCGTCAAAATCTGGGAGGTGTGTGTGACGAAAATTATGTATATAATCCACCTTCCAGCACGTGAAAACTGAGGGCGGCGGATGCGGGGTTATGTACATAACGCGTTTATTTTTTGAGCGCACACACTTTGTGTGTGCACATTAGGCCAGTGAGGTGTCTTACTTGATATACAGACATTAATAAAAGTAATATCATCAAATTTCGTCGTTTTGTTTAAAAATGGTAAGTTTCCTAAAAATCAATATACAGTAAATCTAGTGGTTTCAATTTATATAACCCGTTTCTAACATATACAGACATTAATACGAAATATTACTACATTTTAAAAATCCAAAACGTTTAAAAATCTTGTTCTTGTTCTCCAAAAGTCCATTAAATATATTATATAAGCCATTTGTTTGTGACCATTTGGGGAAACTGACCAAAACTGACCATAAATATAAAATACCTTAGAAATATCTTTTCGTGTGTTGTGGATCTTACAGTTTTGTATAAAGGTTCTTTTCTTAGAAAATTGCAACTTCTACAGCAAGATGATGTATGGTATGGTATTGTATAGTGAGGAATAGGTGAGGAATAGTTAGGTACAGTCAGGGTACAGTCCACGTTAGTCTAGGTCTAATGTGTAAAAGTGTGTAAACCAGGTGAAAAGAAAGGAAAAGCTTCCCAATCTCCTCCCGACTTCCTTCCGATAGCCTTCCGATCTTGGGATGTGACAACATCTTGACAACATCACACAGTGTAGACTTCGGGTCAATAACCATATCAAATGAATGGCCTCGTGGAGGTAGGCATTTCTGTGTCCTCCAATCGTTCTGTCTCACTAGTATTCCATTTGCTAATGATGATCTTGGTTAGATGCCGACAAAAAGAAAGGACAGATCCAATCTCTCTTTCGTGGGTATGCGACCTATCTTGTACAAACTCATATATTGGCATTCCCCAAACACGAAAAAGAATGATGTCTTTACGTACTCCGTGACCACAACATGCAGCAAGACTCGTGATTGTCGTGTCTTGAGTCTTGTGACTGCTCTGCTCAGTCACCTGCAGTCACCACTCAAGACATGACATAAAACATCCAATGCTTTTTGGCATTGGACTTGATTGGACACGGCTCCGTTTCTCTCTCAATACCAAGGTATACCAAGGTTGGATCCACAATACGCCATGTACAGAGAAAAATGTATTGATAGGATTATTTAACATGATCCACTTCGGAAACCGTACTCTCCCGATCACTGGCCAACTGTTCCAGAGTGGGACCGATAAAAATGCGTCAATTGAAATGGTTGGCTAAATGTACTGTCCATTATGAAAAAATGATCTTTTTCATCACCCTTTACAAATCGTTAAGGGTTCAGTCAGCTTTCCAGTTACAGAGAATCGTCTCATAAATTTGCATCTCATAAATCTTCACCTTGGCCGAGTCCCTAGACGCCAAACGATTGCACGAAAAATATGAAGTCCATATACACAATATCGGTATTTTTGGCAGCAGCAGCATCCGCTGAGTTAACTTCACAATCAGAAGCGCAAATTCGATCTTTTTCAAGAGCGGACAGGGTGAGTTTTCACGACACTTCCGTCATAGTACGCGTTGTATATTTTTCTCCCGTGCCATTTTGACTGAAGCTTATATGTCATATTCACACATTCCTCCTTGACAGTCCCGTCGACTGGGGAAGAGTGGAAAAGGAAGTTCCAAGGGGTCCAAGGGTGGGTCATCCAAGTCCTCCAAGGGAAGTGAAGGCTGTGAGCCCAAGATCATTTACAAATACATTTACGTCCCAATGCCGCCACCTGGACATGTCTGGGCTGGAGGCTGGAGCGACGATGACCCGCCTCCACCTGCACCGGTTTGGAGTGGCTCAGACGAAGAATGGAGTGACGGGTGGAGTGGTGATGATTGGTCATCATGGGGTGGATCTGGAAAGTCAGGCAAAGGCGGATCTGGAAAGTCAGGCAAAGGCGGATCCGGAAAGTCAGGCAAAGGCGGGTCCGGAAAGTCCGGCAAAGGAGGGTCTGGAAAGTCAGGCAAAGGCGGATCTGGAAAGTCAGGAAAGGGCTCCTCAGGAGGATGGGGTGGATGGTCTGACCAAGACTGGAGTAGTGGTTGGAGTGATGGCAAAGTCGCCAATGCCAACACCTGCACCGGTTTGGAGTGGATCGGACGAAGAATGGAGTGACGGGTGGAGTGGTGGCGAATGGTCATCATGGGGTGGATCTGGAAAGTCCGGCAAAGGCGGATCCGGAAAGTCCGGCAAAGGAGGGTCTGGAAAGTCCGGCAAAGGCGGATCCGGAAAGTCCGGCAAAGGAGGGTCTGGAAAGTCAGGCAAAGGTGGATCTGGAAAGTCAGGAAAGGGCTCCTCAGGAGGATGGGGCGGATGGTCCGACGACGACTGGAGTAGTGGTTGGAGTGATGGCAAAAAGTCACCGATGCCTACACCTGCACCGGTTTGGAGTGGATCGGGCGAAGAATGGAGCGATGGGTGGAGTGGTGGCGAATGGTCAGCATGGGGTGGATCTGGAAAGTCAGGCAAAGGCGGATCTGGAAAGTCAGGCAAAGGCGAATCCGGAAAGTCAGGCAAAGGCAGCTCTGGAAAGTCAGGCAAAGGTGGATCTGGAAAGTCAGGCAAGGGCTCCTCCAGTGGATGGAGCGGGTGGTGATCCAGTTTAAAGGAATCAGCATTTGGCTTCTGTTGTCATTATATGTTTAGAAATATTTCATCTTTAGGTAATATGTAGTATTTGTTATTTCAATGAAAGTTTGGTTTTGAGTAGTTCCTTGTTTCTACTTGTCTACTGTCAAATATAAACATTAGTTGAGCAGTTCCATGCGGGTAAGGTGTAGTGGTGATCCAGTTAGGAATAATTTGTCCTAACCGCCCTGTCCCGGCAAGTGAGCTGTCGAGCCAAGAGACAGGGGAATGATCATAATCTTTTGAACAGTCATGGCAACATTTTCTTAACTGAAATTACCGCTCTACAGCCTCACTACACTAGTTATAGCCCTAAATGATGTCATCTATACTCTAACTGATCTTTATTTCTGAAATCGGAGGAGTGTTACTACCTGCCGGCTGCGCTCCTTGCACTTGAGCCGAAGGCATTTGCCCAAACGCCGAATTTCCATACGACGATCCACCCCCGTACGCACTGGCACCTCCATAGACGCTTCCCCCTCCATACATGCCCATTTGACCCTTCATCATTGCATTCTGGTGAGCCATCATGGCAAACTGTGACACGGGGTGGGCGGAAGCCGCCATCATGATGGGGTTCATCCCTCCATAGGGCATGGGATAGATGGGAGGACCGGTAAACACGGATGCTGGGCCGCCGACGGACATGCCTCCCATGACCGAGGGGGCGGCATTGAATCCATGCGCCCCAGGACCTACGGACATGCCGGGTCCGATGGATCGAGCACTGCCATGGGCTGCAGAGGCAATCAAACGATCTTGCGGATTCTCTTTCAAAACTCCATTGTTCCATTCGCCTTCGGCAATGAGCCCAAAATCATACTTCATTATTCCATGTCCGTGAGGAAGTTCATCGGCATTGACTTCGCCAGTATACCGGCCAGAATCTCCGTTAAGATCCGTCCATTCCATGCCACGCACGTTGGTTTTCTCGTTAGCAGTATGAGCATCATTCTTTCGAGCATTCCAAGGCAGGACCATCCCACTCTTGCTCGCTTGCTTCCCCTTTCCTTGCCACGATGTAAATCCACCTCGGATGCGTTCGTATTGCAACGCGGCCTTTTGATCTTGGCCTCCATTCGTCCACGTTCCCTCGTAGAATACTCCGTTGTCGTACTTCATGCTGCCCTTCCCGTCCGGACGGCCATCTTCATTCACTTGGCCGGTGTACAATCCGTAGTCGCCAAATTGATCGGTGTAAGGCATTTGTTTGACACTTCGTATAATCCCACGATCATTATTGTCATTTTTGGCCGAATTACGTCCGAAGAGCCTACTTTTTCTTTCTCCTCGTTGATTCGTATCCCTCCCCTCCCTTGCACTGGCACTAATACAGTACTTCATCCAATCCTTGGGCGGAGAGGCTACATTGGATGCCGTTGTGGCTGTCGCCGCTGCTGGGGGGAGAGGTACGGTGGGAAAACCATTCGCGGGACCCATCATACCGGAAATTTCCATCTGTTCCATGGGGGGTACCAATTCATCAAAATCATTTAATGAAAAATCATCATTCTGTAGTTCTGGTTCTGGCTCTGGATTGAGCACTTGCATACTACAATCATAATCTAGGGTATCGGGAGGCGGAGGAGGTGTTTTCGAGGCTGGCGTCGCTTTGCTGTCCATGCCACTGCTTGGTACCGAACTGGTCTTGGCAGGAGGTCGAGGCGGTGGAGGCGGCGGAGGAGGACGTTGCAATGATGAACCATTGGAGGATGATGTATTGGGGTTGCCGGTGGGAGGTGGATGAATGGATTTTGATGGTGCCTTGGATGGCAGATTCTTGGAGGATTGAGATCTTGGCGGCGGCGGAGGAGGAGGAGGAGGATGACTCCTCGTCGATGGTGCAACTGTCTCTACAGCAGTCTTCGTATGGGTTTCATCCATGGATTTAATCTTTTGTAATGCCGATTCGATCACAGATTCCACCAGTGACATGTCAACCGATGACAGTTGCCTGACGGATTTTTTCTCACGGTGCTTTCGTGTGGAGGTTGCGGCCGTGGCTGTGGACTTGGCATCGTCCTGTTCAACGCCATGGACAGAATGTCTCGCGGAAACACTCTCCTTGGTAGAAGAAGAAGCATCGACAGACTGTTTGCTTTGGACACTTTCCTCATCCAAGCTCCCCAGTTCACTCGGGATGCTGATTTCATGGGGAGGCAACTCGGCAGTACCACCATCAGCATGATTACTCGATTTCGAATTGGCGATGGATGCTTGACATGTCTTGGTCTTCTTATGTTCGATTTGAGAGTTCACACTGTCCCTGGAGGAGGACGTAGTGGCATCATCTCCCCGTTTCGATCCACATCCCTCGGCACAGGACACCCTGGTGTTGTTGTCATTCTCGTCATTTTCCTCCAATACACTTGGAGTTAGCGAACATTCTCCACTGTCGCCCCCATTTGCCGTCACCTTGATACCAGGGGACGACGACGAATCAACAGCCTCATGCTTCCGACGTGATTTCTTCATGATTGACGATGATGACAAAGCAATGGTATCACCCCCGGCCTTTTCTTCCTCCCGGCAAACAACACAACAACGACTCAATGTCCTCCACGTTCCGCTGGGTAATTTCATCTGTAGTTGAATGAATGGATGGAATATGCAGCAGCCATCATCGTCGAGGAGGGGTTGGAATGCCGCTTCGATGGCGGCGGACGATGAGGATGGTTTGGCATTGTGGTCGTGGCTATCGGGGCAAATTGCCATTTCGGAAGACGATTTGTGTGGCAGTTGTGTTTGTGGTTGTGGCTTTCTTGTCAAACTTTTACGATGGGATCGTGTCATCGTCGACGGAGAAGACAATGACGACGAGGGGTTCAAATTATTATGATTAGTAGTAGTAGTAGTGCTGGCATTGGCATTTTGAAAATTCTTGGTAATTTTTCGATCGTACGACGAAAACGACGAACTCGCTGACGAATGGAACGAACCGTCGCTGCTCCTCTCACGGTTTGGCGGAGAACAAAGATGAAACGACGCGGATTGTCTCCTTCGTTGATGAATCGACGCAAGAATGGATTTGGATCGTGATTTATTACGGCCGGGGGAGACACTTCTCGATGTCTTTCGCGGCAGGAATGGTGGTACCTCCTTGGAAGGATGAGACGGATGCGACGTTCCGGTAATACTTCTTCGATTCTCATCATGGACACGTTGTGACGTTTTTTTCACTTGATGCAATGCCGCGGCAATGGCGGCCGCGGCGGCATTACTGCTCTTGGCGGAATCCCGTAGAGGATTGCTTCTCGATTGCGAACGACGACTGGCGTGGCGAGAAGCATTCTTGTTGGACGGCTCTTTGCTCGAGGCACCATCATAGACCAAGTGCTTCTCGGAAATATCCTCGTCTCGTTCTTCTTCCATCGTTTCCATGGAAGCCGCACGTTTCGATGCTCGTAAGTGCGAAGGACGCACTCTCGATTGCGACCGGGATCTAGTAGAACTTCGTAATGACGAGGACGACGACGACGACAACGATGGACCGATGCTATGTCCTCGTGATCGAGTAATACTACTCGTCCGTCGTCCACGCGACACCGAAGAAGTGGAAGCCGCCGAACCGAGAGGACCCAAACTTCGTCCTCGTTCCGCCGCCTCCCTCCTCAGTCGAGAACGTGATCGTCCTCTCGTCATGTCTTCTTCCTTGGAGAAAAGAGAAGGACGATGGTGCTCGTTTTTACGGACGATGCTGCTGCTTCGTCCTCGCGAGGAAGACGAAGCGGCGGTGCCGTTGCCTGGAGGACGCGAGCTCGATCTTCCCCTGTTGTCGTCTCGACACGAAGGAGCCACACTCCTACTCGTCCCCGCCGCCTCGCCGCGCGGAGACGAGGTTGTCTCCACCCTCCGTCTTCTTCTCCCCACCGACGACGACGACGATGACAATGCCGGTGTTACGAGTGCATCGCGGGGCCGACTTTGCCGTCTCGTCGAAGAATCCTCGTTCTCCTCACGATGACAACTACTACGGCGACGACGAGGACGACTCCCGCTCCTCCCGACGGTACGACGACGACGACGAATTCCGCTCCTCGAGTCCTCGCTAGAACTCCCGCTCGTGGCAGCCGTGGCGGCCGTGGCTCGCGTGGCCCCGCCGGTGGTGGTGGGAGTGGTGGGGGAGGTGGAGAAGGGTTGGATGGAGTTCATGTCGATGAGTGGAATTGTGGAGGGAGAAGATTGTTTGGTCTTGTTGCTGCTGCTGTTGTTGTTGTTGCCGCTGCTGTTGTTGCTGTGGTGGTGTGCAGAGGAACGTGATTTGTGGTGCGAGGAGGACGAGGACGATGGAATGGTATGGCTAATGTTGGAGGAGGAAGATCGTCGTCCTCGTGATTTGGATCTCGATCGCAACGGTAGTTCCGAGGAGTAGGCCATGGCTGCTGTGTCGTTGTATGTTTTAATTCTTTCAAATTAAATGGGTGTTGTCTCTCCACTGTCCCTGCACTCTCTCTCTCTCTCGGTGGTTGGGGAGTGGTGGGTACAATATTTATTGTGGTGCTTCCTTTGGGAAATGCTCTCGAAACAAGAGCTGGGGAATCGAGGATCGATTGATCGAGAAGGGTGGTGGGTCGATCGGTCAAAAAGGCGGGTGTGGTACTCTAGAGGACTGTTCCAGTTTGGATCATGCAACTACTACGTCAAGGCTGTGGACTGACCGGGCGCACTGCGGAAGCGGTTTTGATCCTTGCACTTCAGCTTGCATCCATCCTTTACGTACTTTGATGGTTTTCCAACGCCAGAGAGACGTACAATACAATAGTGGCTGCTCCGTAAAGCACGTGTGGCATTGATTGTTGAACGATTTTTCTGTTAAAAACGGGTTCGATCGTGTCTATGCATGAAGAACAGACAAGAATGCGTCTCGATACATCGAGAGAATGTTGAACTAGAAATTTGTCGCGAAGGGTACCTGCCAGATTTGTCCTATCACAATCTTCTAATGACTTAAATGAAGCAATAGTACTTATGGCCAAAAAAGTTAGAGACATCCTTCCTCATCCTCGCTTCTGGTCTCTCTTCATTCGTCGTCCTCCCCCATCGGCGACGTATCTAATCGTACGTTGTTGTTGCAGTTGCAGAGGGGTCTTGCGTATTATGCTGCCACCATGAAAAAGACGGAACTGTGATCCACAGCGTGGGATTAATGACGGGCTGTTTTGTCGTAGGTGGGAATGGTACAGCCTTTTTCGAGTTTGGTCACTCTCAAGGACTGGTACACTCCGTGGGATTGAGGAATATGAAGTTAAAGTACGTAGTTTACGACGGCATCTAGGTATTTTCCTAAAAGCAACGTTTACGTAGATAGGTATGTAGAAAGTTTTTGGACAAGAGCAAGACAGGCAACTTTGACAATTTTTCAGCAATTGGTAGATAGTTGGTCCATAGTTTTGTTTTTGTCAAAAGCATTGTACCATAGTCGGTAGCATGTCAACAGAATGGGTCAATAGGCTGCATGTGTCGATACTGGAGCGATCCTAATATTCCTATTTGCTTGAATTCCTATTTGCCTAAAACCCTATTTCCATAAAATAGGATAGAAATCGATTTGTTGCCTAATGTTCCTATTTGAACACGTACCTAGAGACCCAGATCTCTAGATTATTATATTACTTAACAGTTGTCTCACTCTTCGATCGTAACATCAAGATGGTGGGACGTCGATTCGTCAGACCCATCTTCCGAGGAGGATCTATCGAGTGTAGCATCCTCCTCCTCATCTACTGGCAGCACCTCTTCCGCGAAAAGCACCAGAGACCCACCTGTCCCCACGGGTTCGGAAACACATCCTGTTGTAGCAGCTGCGTCGCTGTTACTGCGATCGATGCTGCAGGAGGGAGAGGAAGGGGTGCAGGTCGTGGCGGCTGGTCGAGCCGGCGGACGTGGCGGAGGTCGTACTGTAGGCCGGCGGCGGCCGTGGGCGCGGTCGCGGCGCGGGCGGGCGAGGAGGGCGTCCAGTGGGACGAACAAATTATTCCCAAACTGAAGTCTGGAATCTCCTTGAGGCCGTCCGCCATTATCTACCAATTTCTGGTTTGGAATGGGATCTCGTGGCTCAATGCCACTCGGCCTATCATCCCGATGAAGGGCGTAGTGGGGATCAATTGAAGAAAAAGTTCAACAAGATCTCCAAGACAAATATGGGTACAGGGATCCCAACATTCCTGCTGAGGTGAGAGAGGCAAAAGAAACTCGCCGCTTGATCATCGAGAAAAACAGAAGGAGTCACGGGTTCAGAAGAGGAACTGTTTGCTCCAGATGATGAAGAGGATGTAGATTTGAACCAAGATGAGGCAAGCAATATTGATGTGGGAGGAGGAGGAGAAGAACTTGAGGCCGAAGAAAACAATGTAGGTGTCGGTCAGCACAGGGGAGCTGTTGGTGTTGCTTTCGAGGTGTTGCTCGCAAGTGCAACTCCTTCCGGTTGCTGGATTACAGGGAGGAGATGATAGCTCATCTGGAAATCACCAAGGAACTCCACGTCCACGAGTGAGTCCATTGTCATGAATTTATTTTTATTCTTACGTGACTATTGTTTCATGTTCTCACATGCTCTTATAGAGAACTACTGCTTTGACACCAGTCACCAGGAGGCAGAACAAACGAGGAGGTCGTTACACGGAGGATGAACCGAGTTTCAGTTTCCGAATGATGATGATGATGACCTCGCAACAGATGCAGGAGATGCTGCAATCGTGGGGCAGATCGTAGAGGATGAAAGAGAGGAACGAAGAATTAGGATGGAGGAACAGAGGGATGACAGGCGTGTATGCAGATGCAGATGCAGATGCAGCAGCAGTTTATGGGAGCTATGATGATGATGATGATGGGAGGGAATGTTCACAATCAGCCTTTTGTCTCGGCGTATCAAGCCAACATGCCTCCTCCTCCAGCAAACATGACTCCTCCTCCAACAATCCCTCCCATGGACATCAATCAAACAAATACTAACGAAGACAACTTTCATTCGACCGAAGGCAAATCCCAGAGAGAATAGAACTAATTATTATGTTATTAACATCTATTTTAAAACTAATCATTATGTTATTAACATCTATTTTAAGTGTTTTGAATTATCTT
>JABMIG010000216.1:217369-267900 GCA_013187285.1 Cyclotella cryptica | reverse complement strand
GAAATGTCAAAAGATACATTAAAATGTTAACTTATAATACGCTCAAAGTTAGCTTATCGCCCGTGTTATAATTTTTTTGGTATCTTTTGCTAGTTACCTCGTAGGGGGTACTTCTTTTTGCCCTTTCCACCTCACCGCGCCTCAAAAATTGATGCGTCCTCCTCCACCATTGACGAGATGGACTGATCTCAACACCAATTGAGGGCCTCGACGATTGCCCGCCCGTGTTCTCGATTTCAAACCAGTTTCAACACTTTCTTCTGTCAAATGAGACAGCGCGCTGTCTCATTTCAACTTCATAATATCGTGTCCTCTGTTTGACAGTAGGAAAGAAGAAGGACGCGTTGTTTTGCCATGAAAAACACAATTTAATCTGCACGATAACTTAATATTCAAAGTCGTAAAGTCTGCATTGCATTGCTGATATAAATATGAGCAATGCAATGCTATGCACGTCCAATATAACATGACATTGCCATAATTTTTAGTTTATGCAATTCATTATTTGTCCCACTACCATGATCAAGTCCTGTCGTTCGTTTACCCTAAAAGAGAAGCGCGACTTCATTCGCAATGTCGACACGCTCGTCAAGAATGGGAGCAGTCTCCCATCCTCATGCCACAAGTGTGGCATTCATACCGTTTACTACCATCACTGGTGCAAGGTAATCACCAAGGTGGATGAGCTCTGTGAGGAAGATGGGTTCGTCCCATTCCCATACAACACGAGCGGAAATACACGCAGGGTACATGTTGGACGTCCCAGTTGTCTTGATCCAGTGAAGGATCAACTGATTGCGTTCATCAAGAATCTGCGCAATCAAGGAATTCAATGCACCAATGGGATGGTGCTCTGAGAAACTGCACGCATCCTCCCGTTCTTTCAAGCAAAAACGATTGCATCAAGGGAACAAATCGTGCGCCGTTTCATGAAGAAGATGGGTTTGACCCAACGCGCTGCTACTCACACAGCGCAAAAACATTTCAAGGAAACTCAAGAAGATTCCTTGGACTTCATCTCAATGATGAAACAAAGGGTGGCTGGGAGGAACAAGGACCATATTATAAATATGGACCAAACTCCCATTTCATACTCCTTCCATGCCAGGACGGCACTTGAAGAGAAGGGTGCAAAAACAATCCAAGTTTGCATGTCTACGGGCGACACAAAACGTGTAACTGTTGCCGTGACAGTCACTGCCAGCGGGAAGAGGCTTCCTCCCTTTATGATATTCAAGGGAGCAAGCCAAGGGCGCATGGCGACACGCGAATTTGGAACGTATCCCTCTGGTGGACGGTACGCATGCCAACCCAAAGCATGGATGGACGAAATCCAGATGCACAACTGGATTGATCAGGTTCTCGTTCCCTTCAAGAATGAGAGGGATGCGCGAGACCCCGACGGCCCCCCGCCTCTTCTCATTTTGGACTCGTATCGGGTGCATTTAATGGGTTCTATAGTTAATAGAATCCAATCCATGGGTGTTGAAGTTATCCATGTCCCGGGCGGCTGCACATATTTGTGTCAGCCCGTGGATGTTGGCATCAACAAACCGCTGAAGACTGCCACGAGGAACAAGTGGGAGGCATGGATGTTGGATGGTGGGATCGTTGACGGGAAAGCTAAGGAGCCTACCCGTAAACAGATTGCGGAATGGCTTGTTGCTTCCTACAACAGCATTCCTGAAGAAGTTGGAAAGAACGCGTGGCTAAAGACAGGCTACGAGTGGTTTTAACTGTATGAATCACGCAAATTGGGGTGGGATGTATTACACAATTGCGATAATATTTAATTATTGCATTTAATTTAAATTAATTTGTCTGTTTCTTTAACAATTGTATCCCGCTGTCTTCTGTTTTGTTGAATTGAATTCACTGCCTAACTGATGCAAACCCCCTCCTTCCGTCTTCAAGATCCAAGAGACACATCTGCGAGTGCGTAGCCACGATTGCGGTGAAAAAGGGCACGCTTGCTGCTGTTGCTGTCATTAGGGAGAACAATCTCCCTAATTACAGCAACAGCGCCATCCAACCTCTGCCCGCCAGCTCCAACTGCGTATTCTCTGGCGGCAAAACAGACGCGACAACCATCAGACCCGTCCTGAAGAATTTTGTAACCTGCGAGATGGGTTTCCTCCACAAGTCGAAGCCGAATCGACATTCCAATCCCATGACAATCCGTCTCAAGCACCAACGCATTGCCACACCCAAACGGATGGTGTGCGCAACATCGCCCGTTGTCGTTGGGCAAGAAACCAACCAACACGACCTGAAACGTCATGGTTTATCTCGACGTCAAGAGATTTTACTGCAGTTGACGTGATGTGCTCGTGATGTGCCCCGTGATGTGTGGTGTGTTCTGCGGCCATCTGGCATAACTCCACAACCAGAAGGAATTGTGTGGAGCTATACATATGGGCGTGTTGCTGACAGTGAGGAGAATCTATTTCTTTACTTTCTAGCTGTCCGGTGTTATTGGAGCAGAAAAGAACAAATGTCAATGATTCTACTCCCACTTGACTTATATTATGAAGGACTTTAAATCCGATTTATACGGTAGACTACTCCCTAGCTAGTTCTGAGACATTTACGCCTAAAACCAGTACTCCTGACCGCATAAAGGGAAGAGTCACATTAGAATGACCGATCAATCACCTTGAAGTTCTCGTCTCACAAGTTAACTCAATCTTTCAAGTCATTTTCGTTGATTATGACAAGGTGGCAGCTGAAATTGCGCCAGGTTCCAAGACGGGCATAGGTTTCTATGTGGAATGAATAGATTTTGCATGACGTCAGGTTTCTATCCCAACAGTTTTGCAAGATTTAGAAATATTGCCCAAGTTTGTTCTGAGGGGTGAGGAGGAGTTGCATTTTAATCAGTTGTTTTGAATTACGCAGCAGCCGGATGCTATGCAAGTTCACGCGACTCATAAATTGACCAGACAGGTCGCGGAGCAGCCCCCAAAAGATGGGAGAGGTCACGGAGCAGCCCGTTGACGAATATGGTCTTGGTCAGCCTCATGATCGCTTTCTCTATTAAAACAATCGTGATTGTGTTTTTATCCGGAATGAATTGTTGTAGGACGAGCCTTTTATCACTTCAAGTTCCCGTTACCATTCTTCTAAAAAATTGACATGTTGTTTTTTCAACCTATTCACAAGATATATTTTTAAAGGTAGGCAATTACTTAGGACGATATAACTACCCATGTAAGTCCAAACGGAAAATGAATTTTTTACAGGTAAGTTCACATCAACTTCTTAGTCAGTACCTGTTTTGGCAAAAAGCAAAAAAACTGTCTCACTGGAGAAGAAGGAGGAGAAGGAGGAGAAGGAGAAGAAGGAGAAAACAGCTCAGTTTCCAACACAACTAAGATTTTAAAAAAAATCTTGATTTTTTGTGATCTTTCATGCTATTTGTTGGGGCAAATATTTTTTGTGGTTGCAAAATAATAATAATCAAGAGCAATGCCTGCCTTTGCACATTGTATTGATTGCCTCACATAGATGTCACGAAACATCAATGACCCTGAGCTTCACCTTGAAGTTCTTGTCTAACTGGCTACAGATTCTGTGCATTGTCACACACTTACCACACAACATCACATCTCATCACATCACATTATAAGACAAAATTCGCACGCCACCATCATCTATTCATTTATATTCTTTGTGTCTGTCCCCATCATCTTAACTGACTGGTTCTTTATCGCCATGTCATCACAAGCCAAAATTGAAGCGGCCTAACTATGCGGCAACGCCACCTGCACCACAGTGCTCGTTTTATCTACAGAAGAAGGCACTTCAATGCCAGTCATGGTTGCCCCAACTCCCAATATCAATTTGTTTGCTGCAGTGTTTGGCAAGTTTGCTGTTGTTCGTGCTGCTGGGGGATTGATTGAAGCGGCTGTCGGAAGGGGCTGCAGGTGGAACACAGAGCAAGGAGGGGATGATGTACTGGCCACAGTCACAGCGGCTGTGGGGGCAGGGGAAGAGGATGAGGATGGGGGAGGTGGCAGAACAGGTAATTATCTGGGCTGAAGGGATGGTGCTATTAATGGTCTTCCTTTTCCTCCTGCCCCAGTCCCAATTGTCGCCCCCACTGTTGCTTCACGTAATACCTTCCTTCATCATCAGCTAAGTCCAAGGACATGTGCTATTCTCCAAGCTGATGCCATCCTCCCCTCGCTGCCATCTCTCCCCCCCCACGCTACAGCTGTGTCTGGGGAGGTGCAAGTGGCAAGTGAAGTACCTTCTCCAGCTACTTCACATGTGGCTCCCACCAAACAGGATGGCCTTTGGTAGCCCGGACAATGAAACACATGCAATATTCCATGCAAGGATTGTGCCTGCCACCAGAGGAAACTGTTCCTCCATGTTAGCAAGACTCTTCCGCTACTTTCACAACAACATGCTGAAAATGCCGTCAACTCTCACATGGATTTGTTTGGTATGTTTTGAATATGCTTTGCTTGCATCTTGGACCAAGCAAAGGAGACCAGGAGGCCATCAATCACATTGATCATCTGTGGCATCTCAACACTGTACCTGAGAACCCTGCCATATGTCCCGTTCTTGCATTTGCAAAGTAGTGAAGTGTCATCCACAGATTCTTAATGGAGCTTGCAAGATCTTTGATGGTTCAATGAACACTACAAAGCATTTGCCAAGTTGGGTCTTCAACCAGAGTATTTTGGAACTCATTCAATTTGCAAGGGTTCAATCACCCATGGAGAATGTGGAGTTGTCAGGCGAACCGTTGCATCGAGTTGTATTAATGCTATTGGAAGATGCCTGGTGTGATGAATTGGTAGATGTGGTATGAATCTGCAGGCAATGAGTATTTGGACATTCAGTGTGTGGTTGAGTTTGTCTTGGAAAGAGGTTTGCTGAGAGCTGTCCTTATTTTGACTTCGGTGATAGTGGACAGCCAGAGACAGAGGAGAGGCACAGGGAGCTTGACAATTGGTGGTACAGATTGTCTGAGCAATGCAGCTCAAAAGCCTTTTTACTCTTCAAATTCTGTGTTGGAAGCTTCCTTTTTCACAGGGGTTGGTTGGATAAATACACTCATGATGACAATGCCCTCCATCTATCTCCATTCTGGTCTAAACAAATTCCTTATGCAAGTTGTCTTGGGACAAAATTCCCTTGAAATAAGACTCAAGATACTCCTCATTTCACAGGGCTCCCATAGATGTCCTCTACATGACACAAGTGGAGAAAACCGAGTCAGAGATGGAGGAATTATTGAAGTCTTTTGAGTTGATGAGGAGTGCTCTCTTAGCTGACAACAGTCGAGTTGTCATGGAAGTATTGAGAAGATGACTACAGAGCTTGATTTGAGATCAGTTGGTGGAGAAGGGTATGGATTGTCTCGTGAAATTGACCAAAAATTACTGTCTTATCTCATGCCTTGATACTCCTAGAGAAAGTGCCCGTTGTACAAATGTACATGTACCCAATGACGAAGAAGGCAACCCCTTCTTTGAAACATGTGATGCAGACGTGGTGGTAATCATTACATTTGAAGAATATCTGACTGCTGACAAGCAGGAAAGTGCTCAAAAATCAAGGGTAGCAGGAACAAGGAGGCAGCTCAAGCCCAGGAAACTTACTGTGGGGTTTCAAAATGGAAAGTTGAATGTAAGACTATACATCCTAATTTGTGCGGATCTGATTTTGTCAGAAAGCTGGACATAACTTGTATCCAGATATTTTGAACTGTAGTAACTTTTCTAGCGATTGGCCAACGGAGCTGCGAATACAACCATTGAAAAGCTGAACTTTCTTGCGTTGTAATGTTATGCACAACCACAGATATGAATGAGATTATTGTTTATGTCCTCCTGGCCAAAAATTGGATATAATGCAATTAAGATTTTGGCAGGAAAATCAGATCCGCACAAATTAGGTTTTACAGTCTTATGTGTTGTCTGCTTTGTGGAAGTACCAAAGATGAATCTGGTACAATTGATTCATTTGTACCAGATGGGGTTGTGCTCTGAGGGTAACATGATCCTTCACTTGTGCAAGTCTTCAGGTGTGAACTACTTTGAAAAGAAGGGAAGAAAGCTTTCTAGGATGCGATGGGTCATGAAGGTAGTTGAGCATTTTTCAAGGGCAAGATTTGTTTGGAAACCTCTGACTACTGAGTCCAATTATTGGGACGGAGAGACTGTGACAAAGTTGTGGGATGAGGTGTTGAAGGATTTGTTGCCTCTGTTGCCAACTTGCACTACTTACACTGATGAGAGGATTCTTGTCACAAGAACATGGTTCAGGATATTAGGGAGAAAAATTTGGATAGGGAGGTGTTTTATTTTTTTTTTATTGTTTTTTAAAAAATTTGTGGGTGGGGGGTAATTTTTTTTTTTTTATAATTTTATAAATATATTTTTTGTTTTATTTTTTTTTTGAGTTTATGAATTATTGACTTGTGATATTATTGGATTTTTGATTTTGCCATTTTCTTTGCTTTCAAAATTTGTCATTATGGTCATTAACTTATGGTACTCTATGGAACATTTTTGAGTAACTAGGGTATATCTACCTCTGGGATCAGCTAATGTTTTTCTACAGCATTTGACCTCATGTCTCCACACATAATTGACTATCAGTTTGTGAGGGGGGTAGATTTAAATTAAAATACGATTTGTGTAAATGTGATTTTTCAATTTGAAATTCTTGGTTATCAAGGCCTTCTCATTGACCAAGATTTGTGTAATTGGAGCAGATCAAAACCACAAATATTAATATTGGAGCAGACTGTAAACACAACTCACATAAGCACATTTCCATTTTTTGTGTTTTGGCAATGTAAACATGTGTAAATTTACACAAATTTGAGTAATTTACACAAATCTTGGGGTAAAAGAGGCCCTTGTTGACCATGTTTTGTAAAACACAAATCACATTTAGGCAAATTTTTATTTAATCTAAATCTATCCCCCCCTTCCTCCCCTGCATGGATAGTGAGAATGGATGAGCAACTTCTCATCTGTGATATCATCAAGGTGAAGGACTATAGCCCATAGCATTGACTCAGCTGTGAAGTGCATGTTGAATTGAAAGTGTGTGAGGTTCCAAAAAATTGGAACAAAATTCTCATGCACCATGAGAATTTCCGCCGATCAACACATCTTTTCATCCCACATCAAGACGGTCACAGTTATCACAAACCTTCCAGCGACGCCCCAACCGCAGCATCCGCTGTTACAATACAACTGCTTGTTTTGGCACAGTAAGAAGTATTATTCAAGAATTTTGAACTCTTGTATGGGGCGATTTTTGTTACAAAAACACAGCATGGAATCACAAACAATAGGACACTGATTTCACTCAGATGAGCATCTTTTTAAATGAAAATTGATTTTCAACTGGTTCTACATCATTGCCTCATCCAAATATCCTGTGGCACCTCTTCAAATTGTTCCAAGGGTACATGCTCATCCTTGGCTGTGTTGGGAATTTCTGTGTGCAAATGTGGCATGACAGAGATCTTTCCCTCCAGTGAGTCTGGCTTCTCTCCCATGCTCTCCAACATACACCTCAACTCACCTCTCTCCTCTTTTCACATTTTCGTTATGAAATTACTAACCTGTCTCTTTATCACCTCCTGGTGTCTACCAATAGCCTTATCGCCAATTTTTATGGGCTGAGAGTGAGGTGCATCAACTTCCTCTCGTCTTCATCACTCCAACAGTCACATGCCTGGGCAATCTTCTTACTGTCAGAGATCTCTTTCCATTTGGAAACCATTGCATCTTTCTTCATTCCAGATATGCATTTCACCTTGCAGTACAATCAAGATGGCAGAGAGCTCAGCTTTAGTGTAAGTCCTGTACAATTCTTGCTGTTGCAGAATTGCATTAGCCTTTGTCACAACATCACCCATTTTTAATCACACATCTTTCTTCTTCTTCAGTTTATCTCTGCCTCCACTTTATTCTTCTGGAGTGCCAAAAATACATCATCATCAGTCAAATGTCCACCTCCTGTGGCATGGAACAAGTACACATTAGTTGTCCGTTGAAGCATTTCTTGTCAAATTAGACTTGGGACCTTGTGAAAAGTGTTATGATTGGTGGAGAAAAAATGTGAGAATCGTGATTTTTTTGTTACAAAACAGGGACAGAATTCAACTTAAACTGATACAATACGTACAATACAGCAGGCTACCTGAGGCTTACTATTGTACCGGTAGGTAGAGCTTCCAGCACGAATCGGGAGCTGTTGGCCTGCCCGCGCGACAGAAAACGAGAACAACAGCGACGAGAAGACAAAAATTATGGTTCAGACAAGTTAGTTGATTATTCTATGATTTTTGATGTGTTTTCCTTTTACGACGTGCATTTCATCCTCTGTTTGATCTTCGAATCTCTTTACCGTACCAATAATAAATCGACCGACAGAATGAGCCTACGCTCTATCAATGCCCCCTCTCTCGTCGCTGCCGCTGGTTTGTCAACATTAGCCGGGATACCGTTACTCGAGGCATTGACTTTTTCTACTTCTCCGGCTGTTTTAAAGGGGTTGAATTTAGCCGCCTTTGCTGCAAATGGTGAGGATGATATGTTCGGTAATCACTTTCACAGTGTTCCATTTTCGGCGTTTGCACTGATTCGTTGATGCTTATATCCAGTTGTGGCAGTCAGCATTCCCGGTCGTCTTGATGGGCAACAAGACGCTGCAATGAGATCAGGGAGCATCAATCCAACCAAACCGAACGCTTCAAGGCCCGAAGAAGGTACCCCCTTGAATGAAGAATCCAACTCATCGAGTTATTCATTGAATCGAAGTCGGACCCTTGTGAATCCCAGCGGATGGTGAGATTTTGTGACCACTCATTATACGTCATCGCAACTCGAAAATTTACGATCATTACTTACTGTTTGAATGAACAGGGCATTTGCGATTTGGGGCCCAATCTACCTCGGCGAAGCCGCCTTTGTAACTAGTCAACTATTCGCGTCTGATACCTCGCTCGTGGCGTTAAACAAAATGCTTCCAAACGTAACTGCCCCTTTTGTGGCTGCAAATCTATTCCAAAGTCTATGGTGTGCTTCTTTTCGTCCAAGCTACGGGGAAGGGTGGAAGAAGTACATTAGTGTTGGCATGCTTGCCGGTACTGCGTATAGTCTGTCTTTGGTCAACGCAGCAGGTTACGCAGCTATGGTGTCTGCAGACATGGTGAATCAATCATATCTTCTCTGGCCATTGGCTGCACATTTCGGCTGGACGTCTGCAGCAACACTTGTAAACTTGAACGGATCTGTTGCCTCTGACAAATCTGCGACTCCACGAACTCTTGTTGCTATTGGACATTCATCGGCGGTCATCGCCACCACATTGGGCGTCGGAATAACATTGGCAAATTCCATGCCTGTTTATGGCCTGACACTATCGTGGGCTTTAGCTGCTTGTGCAGATGGCATGTCACATCGTATCCCAACCCAACGTCAAGAAGAGGAGGACGTCCTGTCGAAAGCCGCTGATGTGCAGAGGAAGTTGTGCTGGACAGGATCCGTTCTGTGTGCTCTCGCTGCTGCTTATTCTTGCGTTTCATGAATAAGTGCGATAAAATCCGGAGGAAAGTAAAAGCGATATAGGTAGTATGTTGGTTTAAGATGACTCAATAGACGTTGCTACCTACTTTTATTGATTACATTTGGTCTCTTAATTGATGCAAATCTAGCGAAGCTATGAATTGCTCTTTTCCCTTCCATTTTATGCGCCAATCGCAATTCCTCCGTCAACATTGAAAGTGTGACCAGTGATGTATTCAGCAGCCGGGTCAAGAGCAAGGAATCGGGTCATGCCAGCAACCTCACTGGGTTTGCCAAAGCGACCCAGAGGGATGCCTGACTTTACTTGCTCCTTAATGGTAGACGAACGACACACGATCAAAATAAACTTGAGTGGACGTGGTTAACTTGAAAATAAACTTGTCTCAGCAAAACGAACTTACAACATAAGCTTCAGGAAGCTCAGCGGTCATGTCTGATTCGATGAATCCGGGGCACACAGTATTGACAGTAATACCACGGGCAGCAAACTCCTTTGCGTTAGACATTGAAAGGCCAATCACCCCCCCTTTGGCCGCAGCGTAGTTAGCTTGACCAATGTTTCCGATTTGACCTACAACTGATGCCATGTTGATAATACGTCCCGACCTCTTTTTACTTGCAATTTTGTAGAATGCTTGGGTGCAGTAGAAGACACCAGAGAGGTTGGTGTCGATCACTTTTTGCCATTGGTCGGGCTTCATTCTCGCGACAAGGCCGTCTTGAGTTATACCAGCATTGTTAATCACAACGTCACAAGTTCCGTATGCTTCCAAAATTTTTGCGAACATATTTTTGATGCTTTCCGGATTGGCACCTTGGTTGTAAATGGTAGCCACCGTATCATTCAACGACAAGGGACAATTTAGTTAAAAAGATTTCGCATTGCTGCATTCACCTCGGTGTGTAGCACAAATACTTACAGTCAGCTTGCACGGCGATGGCATCTCCACCTGACTTCTTGATCGTTTCGACGACTTCCAAAGCCTTCGCCTCGCTACCAGCATAATTTACGACAATCTTGTGTCCATGTGATCCCAAATCAGTCGCTATGGCAGCCCCGAGACCTCGTGATGCACCAGTAACAAGTATAACTTTGGCGTCGTTAGCGACCATATTAAGTTGGGACACAGGGGAATGTGCACGGAATGTAGAAGCAGGGATGTGGAGAGGTGTAGGAGGGGCGAAGCCAGAGACAGCAGCGGCCAATGTGCTGAAAACAAGTGTTGATACGAATTTCATGTTGTCTTGTTGTTAGAGTAGTTTTGAAGGGTTAGGTGTGTTCTCTCTTTCGATGACAAAAAAAATGAGGATTTGTCATCTCGAGTGGTGACGGGTTTGTTTAACCAGCAACGGCTCGTTGAACACGTACGCGTGCAAGGAGTAGCGCACTCTTTTGAGAGATGCGATGGTGGACGACATCAAAAAAATGCACTTGCTTATGATGTCACCATACTTTTGACTCGACTCAACTAAACAATCCAAAATAAATAAAAATATCATCTTCTGTATCATCTTCTGTATGTCTGTCGGGCACATGAACTACGTACTCAAATATCCCTAACTTACGTATGGGAGGTAAAGAACATAACCCACAATAGCGCGCAAGGTTGCAAGAGGAAGCGCATTATTTTCATGGAGACAACGATGTCATCGGTATGGTACATCAAAGTAAAAGCCTTTTTAGAGTGACAGCATCGTGGCATTTACCTGCATCTTATTCTGCCCATAGACAATAGTGGGTATCATATGAAATCCAACGGGGACCAAAATCTCAGCAACAACACACTCGATCGGTTTGTCAATCATTAAAATATGGATTGTTGCTTGAATTGGAATAGTCGTCAGAGTCCTCCTCTTCGTTGATAGCATTATTAGCTCCGTTTCCTACCCCCTGAGTTTGTCCTCGCGAGACATATGTACTTGAACATCTGACTATTGCTCTCCCCACGGATCCTATCCAGTCATCCTTAGACTTCTCATCATCTGCAGTAATCGCATATATCATTGTGATTATAGAAAAACAGAATCAGTAATTTTGGCATGGATAAATCTAAGAGAAAATAGTGACAATTCGATCACACCTGCATACAGAAGATAGGTTGTTTCCGGTGTACTAATCTCAAAGGAATGCTTTTTGTGTGCCTTCAAATCTGCCGATTTAACAGTTGTGCAGCGACTCAAATCAATCATCCCGTGCGGAGCTTCGTAAGGGGTTTTTGCAAAGAACAATCGGGAACCCTTGAGAATGAAAAATCGTCGTCTCCAATCCTACGAATCGACGAAAGATCGAGATCGCTGAGTAACGATGATTGTAAAAATAATAACCTCTCAATCCTCCCAACCACTCGAAAACATGAAACTACACAAGAATAACCTCACCCTCAACCACATGGATTGCTTTGTCAGGTATCCCTCGAAATCTCCCTTGTCTGTATCATACGCCACCCCAGTTGTTGGATCAATGAACGGAGGACGCATCAGTCGACTCATATTTCAATTTGTTTGACCTTGAAAGTGAGTTCGGTCTATAATAGCCGAGTATTGGTGCGAGAACAGGCGAGTAAAAGCTTCTGGCGACACTGAGATGCCGGATAAGGTTGTGCAAGACGAAGGCAGACGTTAGAAACATATCACGAAAAATCATCAGAAACATAATAATCGTGAGCACGTTCGAATCATTAATTTTGAAGCCCATGAACTGTCGTTGGCCGTAACTGCAAAACCCTCGAAACAACTAAATATCCCTGTCACCACTCCTCCTTTACGAAACCAAATTTATCATCTCACCAAACACATCGAAACATGACACAAGGCGTTATCAATACAACAATCTTCCCCTAAAAATCATTTTGAATTACTCACACCGATGTCACTTCACCAATCGCAGAAGATGAATGCAACTTCACCCGGCTTTTTTTTGCTGTCTTAGTCGTCCAAGGTCGTCGATACTGTGTTCCTGGAGGTATGGTACAACCGTACTTCTCTCCAGCGTATCGTTCATACATCGTACATACTTTTAATCTGCGGTTAACACGAATACGTTTTTAGGTATAGTATGGTATTGTACTATATTGTATCGTACGCCTATTGGATTGGGCGCCTGTCATGTCGCGTAGGAGTCGTAACACGTTCCGTTTTCGTCTCGAGAAAACGAAGACGCAAATCAGAAAACTTTTTTTGACACAGAGATTTCGTGAGAACCGAGACATTAGTAAGCTTCTAAATTAATTTTATTTAAATTTATCACCAGGTATTTTCGAGAGTTTTTGATTTTATGGTGACGCAGCTTATTGCAATCTGTGCACGTCTGTGGGTTTCTCATGAGAATTTCACAGCATCTGGTGAAGTCCCACGCAGACAATGCATGACACACGCAGAAGAGAAGAGCCCGAACAATCGAACGGAAGCGACGCCGCCATCACATCTTGCGTTTTGTAGGTTCAACAGAATCGAAGATCACACATCCAATTATATCATCATTGCATCTCACATCGGTTAAAGCCTCGTCTCAGTCGATACCGGTACCATAGAGGTCGAGAGGTTCATTAAATCATGACCGCAAGCAAGTCGTTCAAAGAAGAGCACCCACTAGGTGAGTCGCTCCTTAATTCGTCCATACAGGAGGCCTAGAACTGCAATTGTCTTCGTACCGATTGGGCATCAAACCGATATTTCTTTCGATCTAGCTGATCGTCGTTGGGTGGATCTTGGTGCATGGTGATGGACTGCGCCTTCGCCTTTGAATGTGTTCGATGCAGGATTTATTTTCTCGTTTCAAGGACTTTGCTCACGATCGGATTTTTTTCAATGTTTGTTAACCGACCCTGCCATCCTGCCACGCTTCAGAAAAAAGGAAGTCGGAGGCTGAACGCATCCGTGCCAAATACCCCGACAGGGTTCCCGTGATTTGTGAAAAAGCCGATCGATCGGATATCCCAGATATTGACAAAAAGAAGTATCTCGTTCCAGCGGATTTGACCGTGGGTCAATTTCATTATGTGATCAGGAAGCGTATTCAGCTTGCTCCAGAGAAGGCATTGTTTTTATTCTGTTCGAATACCATTCCTCCTAATGGTGAGTGACATTCAGTCTTCATCAAAAATACGCTCAGGCATCGAATTTTCTCACTTGCATGTTGCCGTAACAACTTGTTAGCTGCTCTCATGTCAACTGTTTATGAAGAACAGAAAGATGAGGATGGGTTCTTGTACGTTCAGTACAGTGGGGAGTCAACTTTTGGTTGATCAAAAGAATGCGTTGAAATAGGTTCATTCAGTTAGATATGAACAATGGGTTTTGATTGTTACAAAAAGATGGGTGTCACCATTGACGGCGTGCTGTGTATGCTGAGTTACAGTCTCTGATGATATGAGTGGCTTTGTTGAGTATTATAAGTGTTGTAATGTGAATAAAACAGAATATATTTACATTTAGGTCGCGTGTTGGGATACGACTACTCTAATATGTTACACGAAATCACGAAGACAAATTAATTATGTTTTCCCATTCTCTCTTCCAGCTCTGAGCATCAGCTTTTATCGGCTCAAAACCTATCCTGACGGCAAAGAGAGATGGAATTATTATCAACACCACCACATTCAATGAGGTCGTCAAATGGGTTGGTAGATATAAAATCGTTCCATTCATCATGTCAGTTTTCTTGCTCCCTTTAGCATCTAATACTGCGAAGTATGAATCAAATTGAATCATGGCGTCATTGATAATTGAATGTGTTGTCAATTTTCTCTTGCACCATGAATTTGCTGCTTGGATGATATCTCCATTTCTGTTTCATGCTCCTCATCTACTACATAACGAGCAACGTCTGTAACATTGTCCAACGTCGCAGGAAGGTAGTGAACATTGGGACTCAATTCATCATAGAAGTATTAAATGAATTCGGGCTCGATCTACATAGTAGAAAACCGTTATGGTATAAGCAGTGACCAGACTGACGTATCACAGGACTGTTACTCATAATAATAATAGTCTTACCTCAATGACAACCACGTGCAAAGTAACCTGCTGAAGCGCCTGCTCCAATTATTGCCATCGATTTCAGTAATGCTGAAAACTTATGATTGAAATTAGATGTGGAGAAAGAAACAAAACTAAAGCATCATTGCAAGTACTCAATCCCCTTGATACTTCATCTGGTCAGCAAAAGGTATGCGATCAGTGACATTCCTTTCTGCTGCAAATTCATTTGTTCTATTTCAAATGATTGATGATTCTTTGTGAACGCAGCATCAATGACATCTGGATGGTCCATACTAGCTTGAACAAGTTTTGCTCGAGGAGTCTCATGAAATGGAACGTCATTGTACTCCCCTTTGTCATAATTCGCGGGTCCTCTCCAGACAGCCTTAGATATCTTCTCTGACCAGGGATATAGTATCTCGTCCTTCTGGAATGTCTCGTCCCAAATGTCATCTAGTTCATAAGTAAATAATCTCCAAACCTCATATGGCGGCACGCTAATGTCACCGCACCAATCTAAGCCTTGGTAAATGTGTGGCAGAATTGACCAAGTTAAACGTGGGCAATTATTATCATCAGTATGCTTAGTTATGTCGCACCCGTTTACATCTCCTGTCATTAGTAGTTGGGACAAGCCTCCATACCATGACCATACTTCGATGAGAAGAGCTGGTTATTTGTCCCAAATCCACTTCAAATCATTTCTGTAAAATGTGTGGTGCGCCTATTAAATGATGTGTCTTTCTCTAAGGAGAAACAGAGGAGCTTTCTGTCTTCTGCAATGACAAGTGGAGTAAAGTGACCTGCAATATCACTAGGAACATTCTGAATGGATTCATTGAGAGTGCAATAAAGTCGTTCCAAGCTTGATGATGAGAGACTCCTGTTGAAGTGTCTTCACTCCATGTATTTACTTTTCCCACTGCTGTGGTGAGCTTGAAAATGACAAGGGTAGCGCATATAATGGAATTCATCAGGACAAAAAGTCGGTGTCCCTGTTTCCATTCATTGATTTTCTTTTGGCAAAAGAAGTCACACCATAAGTTTAGGGATGTCTCGTGTTAGAAATGACATGAAAGCATAATCTGTTAATGGGGTGTATCAATTGGAGATAGTGGAGATGAACACTTGTTGTCAAATAGGTGGAGATTCTCAACCCATTTATGGTATGGAATGCCATAAAGGCCCTCCTTGAATCTGGTTTTTATTTTTACCTCCCAAAGGTTCTGTGAGAAAGTACGTGATACTGTTAAATTGTTACGCCATGGCTAACACTCTCTAGTCCTATTGTTTGAGGCAGAGGGAGTACCAGACAAATAGATTACTATTCGAGTTTTGTGACAAGTCTACCACCATACCAACAAGATAGTGGTGAATCTACATGTCAAGTGACTTGCTATTTCAGAGATTGAAAAGTTGGAGTAACAATTGTAACGTTCCCAGTTTCTCAATTTCTCAAGTTTTCAAAAAAAGCTGCTACCTCTCTCTCTCTTTCTTGAGGAGGTGCTGTGGCATGCTGCACAGTGGAGTGTGCAATACAGTATTTTTATCATTATTTGTGTGCATACATAACTAACAGTGACACTTGGATGAATCTCAAAAATCCCTGTCATTCTTTGTCACAGGAGCTCTAAGAACACAAAGGTACACACAATGAAACAGTTAAGGTGCGTATGAGTAGCAGCAACAGTGAAAATAGCGCAAAACCTAAGCTGTCTGTTTCTGATGGCTCTCCAGTCTGACAAGAAGAGTATTTCACAAATGACACAATGGCATGCCAGAAACAAACTCAACCATCAGGTCTCAAGTTGTGACATATGATTATGTGCCAAGAATTTGAAAATCCATTTGACAAAGCATATCTAGTATTTCTCAAAATATTCCCATGCTCTTGAAAAATAAGGTATGCCAGAAAAGGCACCGACAAAATGAGAGATTCATACTAGTTGAATTTCTTGTGTAATTACTGGTACCATCAACATCAACATCATTGATGTACTGTAAATACTGGATTATAAGAACCACAAAATGTCGTCATTTTAAAAAGATACATTGTGTGGATCACATGATGTATGTCTAGTTAGTCTCCCTCCTGCAATGAAAAAATAAAGGCATCCTTAAAATTTACTCAATTTACTTCAAGGTAGCCTCTTTGTATCCTTTCAACCATTGATTGTCCAGGATATTGTCCAATCAACCATGGCCGCAAGATTACATTGCTTTCCAACAACATCGGAGTTTTCTTGACACCAGGAAAGACTTATGGAGAGACATGGATATGGGTGTGTTGTTCCTGGTAACAATCATCAAAATACGCAATGTTTAGAGCTTACAGAGTGTGTTAATTGGCCAAAAAAGTAAATGTCACTCAAAATGGGCCAATTAAACCAGTAGTTCTTACAACTTGGTGGTTCTTATGATCCAATATTTACGGTAGATGCCTAGAATCTTGTTGCATTGGCATGGTTTTACCCTCTAAACATTATAAGTGTGGATAGAACAACTTTGTTTTCATTCACTCCTCTTGCAATTCAATCTGAGCAAAACACACAGAGATTTACATTTAACCTTCAAAGCCTAACTGCCCAATCATTCTCTCCAGCTCAGCAAATCAGTTTAAGCATCATTTGAATATTTATCGACAGAAATAAAAAGTTGTCATGCTGCTGGACACAAACCCTCTGTTTAGTTGTGGATAGATTTTATCTCTTCATCTTACTTGCAGCCTACAATGAATTTAAGATCTACAATAGGAATGGTGATTTTTCCGTCCTCACTTGAGGTAACTCTGTCATCTGTTTTGGTTTCAACTTGGGGCTCTTTTGTACTGTTGTTAGATGATGAGTTTCTTCCTACTCCAAAAGCAAAAGTTAGTCTTCCTGAAAATCAGCCAAATCTCAACAGTTTTTCTGTCAGAAACCTAGTCTAAGTAAGGATGACACAAAACAACCTCTTGTTTACTGTCTCTTAGTGTCAAATGGATCCTTATTCAATCATTGGTGCCAGTGTTTCTGATGGTAAATAATTATTGTTTTCTGTCTTGAGACAAGTTTGCCCTGTCATCCTAGATAGGAATTGTTGACTTCATTATTCAGTATGAATTTGAATAATGTTGGATCTTTCTCATGGAGCTGCTCATGGATTCATCATAACCATTTTTCCCTTCATTTCATAGTCTTCTTCAGTCTTTAAATCATTTTCTGAAGTTATTACATTTTTGTTATTATTGTATGATACTGTAACTACCTGCTTCTAAGTTGAATGACATCACAACATCTACCTGATGTAGACACATCTGCACTTTCAGCTTTCAGGGGCACATGTCATAGCTGACATCTCTTTAATTGATTGCAAACATTGAAGGCTGTTACTTACTTCCTCTGCAACAAAGCTTTTGGAAGTGAATGAAGACTTAATGTCATAGCTAATTTGGGGATGACATGCACAGTAATGTTTATGGGAAACATGTACCCTTTGGTATAACCACACCCAATCTTATCACAGTACTTACACATATGCAGCTTGGTGTTTTTTTGTATGGATGGTGCACCTATCTATTGTTGGCACTTGGTTGTGGATGTCCTTTTTAAAATATCAAATTACTGTACCTGTGTTGTCAGAAGAGTGAGATCCGAGATAAAATAGGTGTAATCCAAATGAAAATAAGTAGCAGCAAGATGCAAAAATGACAGAAACTGGCATTTGTCTATGGCAGATCAAAATATTCCCAACACACTAGTCATTATGTCAGGAACAGTGATGGAGTACTGATTGGATCAATAAATTACTTAGCATTAAAGGACTGAGCGATACTAGAAGCATGTCAGTGTGTGATTTCCAGTTGCTTGGCGTTATACTTTTTCTAAGAGCAAGATTCTCTTCAGACAACTGATGCAGTAACTAGGGTTCAATCCATCTCAAAGCAGTTTGATTTGAAGAGTTATTGTTTTGATGCAAGTCAGGGCACCTCATGCGATAGGTGAACTAAAGCATAGAAAAGGGGTCACTCAACAAGCAAACAATTCTTGACACAATGGTGTGCAATTAAGGGGATACACTACTATTACCTGGACCAAAGCAAATTTGTACACAGTGACAGTGTAGTGAGAAAAGGTAGAACTGGTCAAATGATAAAGAGATGGAAGAAATCAGCTGGTTGATCAAAATTTTGAGCAGCTGCCTTCCAAGAGGGCAAGCTGATACAATAAGCTTTGCAAAATGTTGACATCTCTCTTTCTCAATATTCGCTGAGCCTGAAAGCCATACCCTGTCAAATTTCACCCCCTATTAAAAATGCTACCAATGCCCATCTGCACCAACACTAAGACTTGACTTTTTGGTGCACACAAAAAACAGACTATTGTTGTGTAATGACAATAATAGAAAGTCGATTGTTCTTCAAATAAGAAGTATAGTCAAAACACAGACAGCATCACTTTCATTAAGCAATGCAGGCAGGTCGCTGAACTCAGTCTGTGTGCTGAGTTTTGGCCATTCTCATGTAACAGAATCAAATATTTAATTGAAAATTAGATGTATTGAAAAACATTTGTAGAGAAGGTTAAATTCATAAAAACTCACATTGCCAATATGCTGGCTGACAGCCAATTGTTGGCTGACAGCCAAGCTCAGGCGGTGATGCCAAACTTTGGCAGTCTGTGGGGAGGTACATTAAATATATGATTGAAAACCAGAAGAAGACAAAAACACTTGTAGAGAAAGTTGAGTTCATAAAAACTCACCTTGAAAATATACCCGCCACTGCCAATTGATGTTGGATGGCAATACTAGGCGGGAGGCTAAGCTTACTCTGCGGGCTGAGTTTCCACCATTCCTGTGGAAGGACATAAAATATTTAATTCAAAATAGAAGAAATAAAAAAATTTGTAAGAACGGTCAAATTCATAGAAACTCACCCTGAAAATATACCTGTCCCTGCCCATTCTTGTTGGCTAGACAACAATGCTCGGTGGAGGCTAAAATCAGTCTGTAGGCTGAGTTTCCACCATTTCAGTGGTAGGGCTGTGAGTATTCAATTGAAAAAAATTGACACATGCTAAGTGAAACATGGGTTGAAAAGGCAAAGAATAAAAAACTTGCCCTGAAAATATATCTGCTGCTGCCAATTCTTGTTGGCTAGACAGCAATGCTAGGCAGGAGGCTCAACTCGGTCTGTGTGCTGAGTTTTGGCCGTTCCTTTGGTAGGCATGTAGGTATTCAATTGAAAAAAATGGTATGTGCTCAGTACAACATGGGTTGAAAAGTGGAAGAATGAAAAGTCACCCTGAATATATTTCCACTGCTGCCAATTGTTGTTGGATGGATGGCAATGCTGGTGCTGGGCAGGAGGCTAAACTCAGTCTGTGGACTGAGTTTTGTTCGTTCCCATTGTAGGCCTGTATGAATTCAATTGGAAAAAAACTGATGTATGGACAGTAAAACATGGGTAGAAAAGGTGAAGAAGGAACAAAAGCATCATTGTAAAATACCCGCCGCTGCCAATTGTTGTTGGCTAGGCAGTGATGCTAGGTGGGATGCCAAAATCAGTCTGTGGTTGAGTCTTTGACTGTTCCTGTGGTAGGCATGTAGGTGATCAATTTGAAGAAACTGATGTGTGCTCAGTCAAACATGCATTGAAAAGGGGAAGAAACAAAAAACTCACCCTGATAATATACCCACCGTAGCCAATTCTTGTTGGCTAGATGGCGGTGCTGGTTGGGAGCCGTGGTAGGCCTGTAAGTATTCAATTGAAAAAATGATACATGCTAAGTAAAACATGGGTGAAATTGGCAAAGAAGGAACAAACTCACCCTGAAAATATACCTGCTACTGCAGATTGTTGTTGACTAGACAGCAATGCTAGGTGGGAGGCTAAACGCAGTCTGTGGAGTGAGTTTTGCTGTTCCCTGTGCTAAGACAGCATGCATTTAATTGAAAATATTAATGTATGCACAGTGAAGAACGGATAGAAAAGGTGAACAAGGAACAAAGAGTGTAACCCTAACCCTAGCCCTAGCCAAATTCATAAAAACTCTCCTGAAAGTGTATCTGCCGCTGCCGATTGTTGTGGGCTGGACAGCGGTGCTGGGCAGTAGGCTAAATTAAGTTTGTGGGCTAAGTTTTGGTTGATCCCATTGTAGGCCTGTAAGAATCAATTGAAAAAAAACTGATGTGTGCTCAGTCAAATATGTGTTGAAAAGGAGAAGAAACACAAAACTCACCCTGATAATAAACATGCCACTGCCATTGTTTTTGGCTAAACAACAGTGCTGGTTGGGAGGCCAAATTCAGTCTGTGGACTGTTCCGGCCATTCCTGTGGTGGGCGTGTAAGTATTCAGTTGAAAAAAATGACACATTCTTAGTAAAACATGGGGAAATCGGCAAAGATGCAACAAACTCAGCCTGAAAATATACATGCCACTGCCAATTGCTGTTGGCTTGACGGTCATGCTGGTGCTGGGCAGGAGGCTAAACTCAGTCTGTGGACTGAGTTTTGTTTGTTCCCATGCTGAGACAGCAGGCATTTCATTGAAAAAAGTTGATGCATGCACAGCAAAGTATGGATAGAAAAGGTGAAGAAGGAACAAAAGGACCTTTGTAAAATACCCGCCGCTGCCAATTGTTGTTGGCTAGAATAATTCTGATCGGTTACTGGTTACTGTGTTTTTGAGACAGTAACCAAATTCAGAATTTACAACCTAGATCTTGATGTAAGATGATGACCTTTGACATGTATCAAATATGTGATGGCCATAAAATTAATGCAATTAGATGATGGTGATTTTCACATTGCACACATAGTAGTGTTATGTAAAGCACAATATGACTTAGATGATTTGAAACTAGCTAGATGAAAATGCATCAATGAGATTATCTTATTATAGTGGTATCTTTGAGAAGCTTGATAGTGCCATGAAACTTCAAACAGTCTATTTTGATGGGCTGACAATTCTTCTTACATATGGATCTTTCATTGTTACAACTATTGAACCACAGTGATGCATGATTGACTACAAGGCTGAATATGATATTATATTAACAGATTCATCTAGTGTACTGTTACATGGGAACTTGTCTTGAGTTTTACAAATATTGATGTCATTCACATGTTACAATCTTTTACGCTACTTCTCCGTAAATGCAAATGAAAATACACATTGCATATCATCACATTACAAACCTAGATGTATGATATTTTCATATTTGGGTGACATGGTACACATGTTTGTTTTTGTTAACTGAAAGATTCAACAATTAGACTATACTTTTTGATGTATGGACATAACTTTTTCTCTGTTTGTAAAACACATGGGTTCAGACATATTTTTTTCTAATTTGTAAAACAAATTGGGTGGCAGCCAAAAATCATATGTTGAATAAATTAATGTTTTGGATAAGTCATAAGGGCCATGTATTTAGGTTTGGGAAAGCTTGCTACAAATTTTGAAATTTTGAGTAGTTCAAATGTTACCAAAACCAATTATATCAATTTATCATGACAGAGACGTTCCAAAATCTCCATTGCATGTGGATGCTCCATTCGCATAATCTAGTCAGAAACATTTCAACTCTCCACAAAGTTTTTCCATTGACAATCCCACATTTGCACTTCTCTTGTTTGTGCCATTTCAGTCTTGCTATCATGAGCACCTTCTCAGGAGGCTTGTGCTTTGTTGCCCATATGCTCACAATATTTTGTCTCCTTATGAAAAAGTATTGGAATGAGTGAGTGATCCAAGAGCCAGAGCTCAAAATCAAATTCAGGACACCAATGGTTCCGGTCACACCAGTATCTTGAACTATGCTTTAGGTCAGAATCATTGTTAGGGAACTTATGGGGACATACACAGGACCCTTGCCCTAGAGGCACATATAAAATTATATTCCCATAAACATTACAGTCAGTGGGTGCAAAAATCTATCTATTTTAGGTGACCTAGATTTATGTTCAAGATGTGTTTTACATATTTGGTTTCCACTAAAGTTTGTCCGCACATTTTTTAAAATTGTGTTTCCTTGATCACCACTAAACCAAATATATACATGAATTGTGACCATTCTTCACCTAAAAATTCAAGTGTCCAAGTACCATGATACCATGCCATTTTTCCAGCTTTCATTATACAGTTCAACTCATATGCAGGCCACACTGAAACATACCATTTTTAAACCAAGCTGGCCATCTAGGTTGTAAATTCCGGCAGAATTCCGAAATTCCACGTTACTCCGGAATACTTACTAGTTTTGACTGCAAGGTGATTACTGTGTGTGGAAGATTACTGTAAATTTCATGAAGTAATTAGATGATTAGTGTCACTATTTAAATCTAACTGTGACACGGAATCTTACAGTGACCTCCCGTGACCACCAAATAGGTACCCAGAACATAGTCTGTCCTTCATTTGTACCAATGATGCATGGCTGATTGCTGTATCATATTATGCCTACCTCCAAGAGGAATCTTCCCCATACTGTGGTCTGGACAAGTTGACAACCATGACAAAATCCGCCACACCAGTTTAAACACCTATATCTCGAAGAACACTCATCCAACTCTAGCGCGCCCAGAACTCTTGTGTTGTCACCTCTGCCGTGGATCTATTGACCCGCCCCATGTTGTGACTTTTTCTTTTTTGTGATATTGTTATTTTTCCAATCTCACGAATTGAAAAACTCCCCCATCCACATCAAGAATTTGACCCAAATCTCATTCACTGCCATTCCAACAACTCATCACCTTGGCCCGACCCTGGCCAATGAATCCACCTATCTATTGACCTGCCCCGTGCCATGAGTCCTCGTGTTTTTTGTATATTGTTGTTTTTCCAAACACACTAATTGAAAAACTCCCCCATCCAATACACAATTTTGACCCCTAGCTCATTGGCCTCCAACCCAACAACTCAATGCCTTGGCCGTCTCTGGACATTGACCACGCGGATCTTTTGACCCGCCCGTGCCATGAGCCCTAGTGAATCTTTGTGATAATATTGTTTCTCCAACTTTGCTGATTGAAAAATCCTCAACCCATCCACCTCACAATTTTGACTCCTAGCTCATTGGCCGCAAACCTGAACAACTCATTGCCTTGGCCCACCTCTGCCTATCAACCACACGGATCTCTTGACCCACTCCGTGCCGTGAATCTATTCTTTTTTTTTCTAAAATTGTAATAACCTCATTTGCTGCTGAATTAGACCTTTCCAAAAGGGTATAGCTGCAGCCCTTGTGCTCTACCAACCCCTCACGCCCTTCCCACCCTTCTATTGTCGGGTTTTGTTTATGAAGCAACCTGTTTTATCACATACTTCTTTCATTTTTATTCTCCCCACTTACCTCAAAGTCTCACAAGATGGCAGAGGAGAACTCATCTCGCTTTTTCTCCACAAATTTGGTTCCTTTGGGTGAAGTTTGTTCAGCACTATTTACTAATTGTTTAATGTAATATAAGTTGTTACTCTATGTTATTACAATGTGGATAACAGTCTTAGTATTAATCCTCCTGCAGTAATATAACAGTAATCTTACTGTAACATAGCAGAACATTACTGCAGAATTACAGTAGTTTACAGTAATTTAGATTTAGTAAAAAATTGAACAGTTACAACAGTAATGTAATTTCTTCACGATGTAACAGTAATATCACTGTCGATCTGGATGGTAGGAGTACATATACTCCTGCCGCAATGGGACCCAAAAATTAACACTGCGACAGAAATATTTTTGGAACCAACCAGAATTACTGCAATAATTCTGATCGGTTACTGGTTACTGTGTTTTTGAGACAGTAACCAAAACCGAAATTTACAACCTAGCTGGCCATCACATGCAAAAAGTGCTCCTAACAAATTGAGCTGTTGATTTTTGCATGTTGCATCCATTCATCATCTTAATGCACCACTCAGACTGAATTCACGCTTCTTTTGGATCAACTTTTGTGCCATTGCCAAATAAGCCCTTTTGTGTCACTTGCACTCCCTGTAGGCTCTTTAAACTTGTTGACAGCTTCTCTACCCAGAGACATTTGATGTTCTCCTTGTTGCAGACTTCATCTTCAGAGCCCCTCTCATTTTATCACATCAGAACTTGTTCACAGGTGTGAGCCATAGTAGACACAATCTCCTTGATGACTTCAAGAAGAACTTCCTTCTTGTAATTGTTTGCTCCAAGCTCAAAGTCCAAGCATGTCACCTATCATCGAAAAGCACTGCATTCATAGGACTGTGATACTGTGTTGGAGGTTTTAATGCTGTGGATGAGGCTTGATGGGGTCTAGCATTATAATTGTATGGAATTTGGGGGTACTTGATAAGCTGATCCCTTAGTCTATTTTATGTGCACATTTAGGTTAGGATAATACTCAGTGACCATTTGGGATATCTTACCCCCCCCCCCCGTGTTCCAACAAAATGATGTGAATTTTTGTAGCAACCCAAGTTTTGTGGTATACTCAGGTACTCAAGATTGTTTCTGATCTTGATTATGTTCATTTATTGGGCTTCAAATGACAAGAAGCTGACCTACTATTCTGAAGAATATGTGTGCCTGGAAGGCAGTGAAGTAAGTATTCATGTTAACTTAAAAGTGTGCCAAATCTCTATTTTCTATTATCAAGTTGTACATATTGGCATGTCCCTACTTGTCATGTTTCCCATATTATACTTGAACAGTTCTACCATATTCAATTGTCCATATTATCTATCACATCTTAAAGCAATTCCTTCCTTGGTCATCAAACTTAAACCAATATCTGTTGAGGCATTATTTGATGCCACTCTAAAGGGAAAAAGCACTGTTCACTTCTATTCAGGCCTTATCCATTATTTGTATTCACAAGCAATCAGGCCTCGTTCAATTGTATTCACATGCAATCAGACCCATCTGCTTGCATTCACTTATGTTCTCTGATGCTCACCAGAATTTTTATCCCAAGAAAACATGCCATGTGGCACGACAAATACCATACAATATGGTACCATAACATACCATACACTAAAGTAAAAATTGTTCCATCATTCCATGTGGAAGTTTCTTTCACACAACATCAATTCATTTGGAAGAAGATGCATATGTCTTCACAGTAGGTGGTAAGAATCCCTCCAATGTGTTGCAATCAATTCAGTGCAATCGTGATTAATTGCAATCAGTTGCAAAATATTTTGATCAATTGCAATCAATTGGGCTCAATTGGGCTAAGATCAGGCCCTGTTCACAATCAGTAAGTTTCCATTGGATACAGATTTTGTTTCTGTTAAATTGTTGATAGCTGTTGCTATGAACAGTTTTACGAGCATCAAGCTCTACTTCGAAACGTTAGGGCAAAATTGTTGCATCTACATGCTTATCCAGGAGTGAGGCTGGGACAAATTTTGAGGAAGTTTGGGATATCTATTTTGCATTCCCAATCCTTTTTTAAGGTTGGCAATTTATTCAACCCAATAATCTGTTGGTTTCACCGTCTTCCTGGACGTTCTTCTGATACCATGTGTTAGAAGAACAGTTAATTCTGGTAGATCATTAACAGTTTCAATGGTATATTTTTACATTCTTTTGAAAGGCAAATAGTTGATCCAGGCAGATTAATGGTGTTAAAACTAGAAATGTCATCTGGGGCAGTTCTGATCAAGAAGAAAGTTTATCTGCACTCTTCTCATTCTCCCTTTCTGCCAACACAAAGGAGACAGAAAGAATATTCTAGTTGGGGCTTACAGAGAGAATAAGTCTGATATGCTTGTCACCAACTTAGGTCAATGACATCATTTTGTTGGTCTTGACATTTGACACCACCCCAGACTAATGAACTTAGTTTGATTCGCAGTGCTTCAATGAACAAAGGCACGCTAAGAGAATGATGACATCTAGAGGAAATCCAATTCAGTCATTAACAGTTTCATTAAATGCTAATAGACAATATAATGAGTGCCAGAGACTACAACATGGCAATAAATGCTGGCATTTACATCATTTTTTCAGTGGACAATATCTCTTTGGAAATACTGTAAATGGTAGTGCAGAAAAACAATGCTAGGTGCTAACACCCCTAGAATGTGTGTACCACTTCAGCACGAGTAAAGGAGTCCAAAATCGGTGTACCTTTCAAAAAGTCTGACTCATAATGTGCATACAACCCAGTAAACAAAGATGGGGAAAAACTCATGACACGCCAACTGCTTTCTTTATGATTCGATTTTTCTTTGCAGGAAACGAGTTCTACTGGAAACAAATTCTGACCTCCCCTGGCAAACCCAACCTGTGAGGCCGATACGTTTTTCATAGAAAGGATAGCCTCCCTTAGTATGTCATAGAGATATTGAGGAGGATATCTCAGAGAAACGTCATTCTTAGTGATAACTTCTTACTTCGTTAGTTCACTCTATAAGTAGTGGCAGTTCTTGCTACGTATCCAAATTTATTGCTGAATTAAATAGCATGAGGGAACGGAAAAGATGTTCCCGACCCTCCATCACCTGGTGAACCATTCATATTTCTAGTCACATCTCTCACCCTCCTGCCACGGAACATCCAACGGATAGGAGTAGACTCGAAGCCATCAAGACTTTCACGCATCTTTCTATCGAGATATCTCCGATAATTGTCATTGATTAGCTTTGGATCGTTGACGAATACAACAATAGTCGGAGGTCTTGTCGAGACTTGGCTGCCGTAGTAAATTTTTGCTTGCGCCCCATTCCTGCGGGCAGGAGGTGGTTGCCAAAGCGTAGCATCGCGAAGTACCTCATTTAGCACAGATGTCGGGATACGTTTACGATGGGCTGCCACTGCAGAATCTACTGCATCGTATATTTTACCACATCTTTGACCAGTTGCAGCAGAAACAAATAAAATGGGTGCCCATCTTACTTGTGGTAACTCTTCACGAAAATACTTTACCGACTGGTCGTATGTGTTTGAATCTTTGTCGATGACGGCATCCCATTTGTTGCATATAATAACACACGCACGACCGTCATCAGAAATCTTTTGTGCCAATATGCGGTCCTGCTCTGTAACTCCTGCAGTAGCATCAAGCACAAGAAGAACAACGTCGGCACGGCGAATTGCACGCAAGGCTCGATTAACCATAAAAAACTCAGGACCAAATTCAACTTTCCCCTTTCGACGAATACCTGCAGTGTCAACAAATCGGTAAAGGGTGGGCGGGGCATCTGGATTTGATGGCGATGGTGGCCTTTCCATGACAGCATCAATGGAATCTCGAGTAGTGCCTGCAATATCGCTGACTATGGCCCGCTTAGATCCAAAGATTGTATTTAGGAGAGAGCTTTTGCCGACATTTGGTCTGCCAACAATTGCAACGTTTATTTCTTCCTGCCGTTGTCAGAAGAACAAACCTGTTCGGTCAGCTTGTCTGGATGTAAATTGACTAAAAGGGAAAAATCGTCACATCACTTCTTACCATAGTTGGTTCGTCATCGAATGCAGACATGGCTTCTTCATAGCGCCTGATGACTTCATCAGTGTCTCTTCCAATACCATACTTTCTTAAGAAAACATCATTCTCGTCTTCTCCTTCCAATGGTTCACCCTTATCCAATGCAACCATAGCCCTTTGTGCGGCTTGGAGCTCCTTGACCTTGGTACCAAATCCTTTTATTGCCGAACCTTTCTCTACAATATCCTCAAACATTTTTTCCAGCAAATCAGCCGTACCCACTCCATGTAACGCAGACACAGCAAACGGCTCTCCAAGACCCATACTCCAAAACTGCGATGCCAAATACGCGCCATTCTTATCGCTCTCACATTTATTCACAGCCAATAACACAGGCATCTTCTTCAAGACATCCTTCCTCAGAAAAGTCGCCAACTGCTCGTCCATTGCTGTCGGACCCATCTGCCCGTCCACCACCAAAATCACGCCCGAACTCTCCTCAATCGCAATCATGGCCTGCTCGCGAATCTCCGCAGCAAATATTGCATCATTGTCATCAAACACCAGTCCGCCTGTATCGACAAGTTGGAATGTCTCACCAAGAAATTCGGCGGTGCGATAGGTCCGATCGCGAGTGATGCCTTCTTGATCGGCGACGATGGCTCCTCCCGACTGGGTCCCGGCGATGCGGTTGACGAGGGCGCTTTTGCCTACGTTCGGCCTTCCTACGACAGCGATGAGCGGGACTTTCTTCGGACGTTTGAATTGGCGGATGGGTTGCTGTTGTTTCTTTTTGTCGGCGAGCGCAACGCTCGAGCGTTCTTCCTCGTCGAATTCTTCGTCATAAAAATTATCCTCCAGGACCATTTCTGCCTCCTCGTCGGATACCATGGATTGAATGGATGTGCACAGCCGATACGGCCGTACAGTCTCGCGTGGAGACGAAAAGGCAACGGCATGCATCACAAGCAGCGCTCCTATGGCAATGTGCGCGATACATTGTCTTATCGTCGTGCACATCGCGTTTATAGATAAGGTTCTTGGGTTTATTGGAAAGAACAAGTAGACTTCCAATTAAAGACTGCAACAATGATACCTAAAACAATAACCTTGTTACCGTATTCATAGAACAATTATAATCATCAACTTTGACAAACGTTGATGGCATGACTGTGGGGGCCATGAAGGGGGAACGATTCTTACGTAGTGATGGGTCAGGCACATCGTATGCTACCACTCAGACATGGTACCCTACGTATGGTACGGTAGATACGATTGTTTTGTGCGTGTAAGAAAATCCATGTAGAATGCAAAATTAAAATAAAGAGCCATCGGGTGGCGCGGGGCTTCGTCTGTCCGTTGATGCACCGTTTGAAGACAACAAAGTGGGCTGGCCGTGAGAAAATATTATAATCGAAGTAGGGTATTGTATTGTACCATACGAGTTTAGGTAGAGTGTTGACGAACCCCATTTTGTAACAAAAATTTAAGAATTCTCGCTGATTTTCTTTGACAAACTGTAACTTTTTCCATGTTGTCTGCACGCCAATTTTGCGTGAAATACTACAATTCATTAAGTTCTGAGGATCATTTTGATATATGACATGATGGGTATGCTGTGTCATCTTCCTCTTCAAATTTCTCGCCAAAGTTGTGTGGTCATGTAAAAAAACATCTTCGCCACATGGAGCCCCCATGTTACATTGGCCGTACTTTCGCAACTGTTGGATAAAACCCGTGTCAACACTATATCAGCCCACTCCCAACATGTCTAAAGAGGAGGCCGACCCAAAGGCCATGACCAAAAAGGCTCCCCAGGTCCTCAGGGACCACTCTAGTAACAAGGAGCCAGATGCCACAGAATTTTTAGAAGCTATCAATTGACACAACATTTAATACATTTAACGACTATTCTTTTACATGCAAGGGAACAATAAATGACATAAATTAATAATACATAATTGATGAAACAATCTAATACAATTATTGGGAACTTATATGATTTGTCTTAAATAGTCTAATATTAATTGCCTATACTTTCAACATCGCCCTATTTGTTGTCAAATCTCTGAGGTTGATTGTTGGATGGATCGTAATTGCTTGATGATTTATGCTTGGGGTGGCTGAGCAAAGCAATGACAGGACGAAGAATTCTTTGATGAAGAAGGAGGACATGGTGTTGAAGCAACAATATTTTACAAGATGCTCGCTCTGGTTTTGCTCATGCAGAGGGTGGAGGGTGTTGAGAATGATTATATGCAGGATTTGATAGGACTCCTGCAATATAATAAAAACAAAATCAAAGCAACTGAATTGAAAAAGAACAAGTTAGTAGACACGTGGAAGGATCTCTTGCAAAGAAGAGTGGATGCCCCCACCATGGAGGGGTGGTCAGTCGAAAAAGAAGACATTTTAAATAAACTCACAAATGAGAAAGTCACAGTGGAAGGTGTTGCTTTAGCAGGTCCTCAAAGTTTGTCTCCAAGACAGAAGAGAATATTATCAAGAATGTGAGCAAGGAGAAAAGAGAGGAGGAGCTGAAGCACAAGTTGGAGGCAGGTAACTCACCTGATAATTCGAATATGGTTCATATTATTTTACCACCTCCCAAAGTTCTTGACACACAGACATGGTGGAGAAGCCCAAAGTAGAAGGAGACAACTTATTGTTTAAGGCGGCAATTTAAATAAACAAAATAAGCAATTTGTGGCATTAATACAGCTAACCAACAGCAAAAAGGTCGAATTCCCATCACGTTGCACCACGACGGAAAATGTAACAAAATTGGGGTGGTGGTGGCGGGATTCGATCTTGAAAAATATGACAAATCAGGGCGATTGCGCTGGGGATAATGTCATCTTGGATGTGGGCTTGAATTGTGTGGCATCGGGAGTTTTGTATCTGTGATGGTTTTTGTGGGGTGAGTTGATTTCTGACGGAGCGGCGGAGATCGTCATGGTGGGAGAGTTTTGACGCAGTGATGTAATGTTTTTTGCATAGTGCGCACGCGAAAAAATTGTCACGCGTCAAGACTCTACCTAAACTAGTACTTTGCAACTACCTTGAACGGTCAAAACTATCTGTATGACCATCCGGGCTCATCATGCAGTCTAACTCGATAAATAATAGAGTAGTTCTAAGGCCATTCGCCATCGCCTGTGTTATAGTCATTGGTTATATATTTTTTAACCCACCTGATTTTTTGTTTTTTGGGGATGTTTCCCCCAGACAATTTTTTGCACCAACAACTGGGTTAAAGTTGTTCAATTTTATGCCCATTACTAAAGGTGATGTGCCAGAGACTGGGTGCAGAATATAACAAGATTGTGGGGTAAAATGTCATTGGTTCTTCTAAGTGTTTTTTGTATGCTCTATTACCTCATAAACTCTGTGTCTGCAGTAGCCCAGCCACAAAGTAAATGGACCAGTGGAGAGGCAGAATAGATGAAAGAAGCCATGATGATGTGCATTAAGTTTAACTGGTGCCTTTGTGGCCTTATTCAAACAAAGCAAAGCAAAAACAAAGAAAAGCAAAACAAAAACAAAGCAAAAGCAAAAACAAAAGCAAAAGCAAAGCAAAGAAAGCAAAAGCAAAACAAAACAAAACAAAACAAAACAAAACAAAACAAACCAAACCAAACCAAACCAAACCAAACCAAACCAAAACCAAACAGACAAAGGAACCAGACCAGAGACAGACCAAGGTGACAGGCCAAAGAACAGACCAGAACAGGCCAAGACAGGACAGAACAGAGGGGCAGACCAGAGACAGGCCAAGACAGGCCAGAACCAGGCCAGAAGGCCAAGACAGGCCAGAGACAGACCAAGACAGGCCAGAGACAGGCCAGAGACAGAATGAGAATAAGGCCAAAGAATGAGACCAGAGACAGGCCAAGAGACAAGACAGAAGACAGGCCAGAATACAGAGGCAGAGACAGGCCAAGAGACAGGCCAGGAGCCAGAGCCAGAGACAGACAAGAGACAAGGCCAGGAGACAGGCCAAGAGGCCAGAATGAGACCAGGCCAAGTACAGAGGCCAAGACAGGCCAGAATGAATGAGGCCAGAATAAGAGCCAAAGACAGGCCAAGAGCAGGCCAAGAATGAGGAAGGAGAGACAAGAGACAGATAGGAATAGGAACAAGACAAGAGACAGGACAGAATAGAAGAGAATGAAAGAATGAGAGAATGAGAAGACAAGAATGAATGAATAGAATGAATAGATAGGGAATGAGATAGACCAGAATGAAGGAATAAGAATAGGAATAAAGGAATAAAGATGAAAGACCAAGAATGAAGACAGAATGAATAAAGAATGAGATGAAGACAGAGATGAAGGCAGACAAAGAATAGAACAAGAATAGGACGATAAGACAGAATAGATAGGACATAAGAATAAGGCAAAGACAGATAAAGACAGAATAAGAGACAGAGAATGAGACAAGAGACAAGACCAGAATAAAGGACAGAATAGAAAGAGAATGGACCAGAATGAGACAGGCCAGAATAAGACCAGACCAGAATGAGAAAGGAATGAGACAAGGCCAGAGAGACCAGGACAAGATAGACAGATGAGGAATGAGATGCCAGAGACAGAGACAAGACAGACCAGGAGACATAGGCCAAGACAGGCCAAGAATAAGACAAGACAGACCAGACAGGCCAGAGACAGGCCAGACAGGCCAAGAGACAGGCAGGAATGAGACGAGACAAGACAAGAATGAGACAGGGCAGGCCAGACCAAGACAGGAAGATGGACCAGAGACAGAAAGAACAAGACCAGAACCAGGCCAGGAAGAGACCAGATAAGACAGGCCAAGAGACAGATAGGAGAATACAGGCCAGACAAGGCCAGAATAGAATGAGCCAGACCAAGACAGAGATGAAAGATGAAGACAAGAATGAAGACAAGGCCAAGACAGAATGAATGAGACAGAATAGGGAAGGCCAGAGACAGACCAGAACCAGGCCAGAGACAGATGAAGACAGACCAGGACAGGCAGAATAGGGACAGAGACAGAGGCCAGGAAAGAATAGAATAAGACCAGAGACAAAGATAGAACAAAGACAGAGACAGACCAAGACAAATGAGGAATGAGACAGAATAATGAGAATAAGGAATAGAGACCAAGACAAAGACAAGACAAGAATGAGAATGAGGATGAGACAGAACCAGAGACAGATAGAATGGAATGAGACAGAATGAGAAACAGGCCAGAGACAGATAGGAATAAGGACAGAATAAGAGCCATGAACAAGACAGATAGAGACAAACCAAGACAGGCCAAGAATGGAAAGGCCAAGAACCAGGTACCAATGAGACAAAGAGGAAGAGAGAAGAATAGGCAGAGCCAAGGCAGGAATGAACCAGACAGGCCAGAGACAGGAGGCCAAGACAGGCCAAGAAGGCAGAATTAAGACAGATAAGGCCAGAGAAAAGAACAGAGACAGACCAGAACAGGCCAGAATAGACCAGAGACCAGAATGAGAGACCAGAAGAGGCCAGAATAGAATGAGCCAGATAGAGACAAGAATGAGGCCAAGACCAGAAGACAGACCAGAGACCAAGACAGGCCAAGAATAAGAGACAAAGACCAGAGACAGGCCAGAGACAGGCCAAGACAGACCAAGACAGAGACCAGATAGAATGAGAACAAGAGACAGAATGAGACAATGAGACAGATGAGACAGGAGACCAGAATAGAGACAGAATAAGAATAGAGCCAAGACAAAGAATGAGACCAGAGAGAAAGAATGAGAGACAGAGACAAAGACAGCCAAGAAAAAGACAGAGAGGAATAAGGGACCAGAGACAGGCCAGAATAGAGACAAGATAGAGACAAGGAGGCCAGAAGACGAATGAGAAGACAGGCCAGAATGAGGCCAGAGACAGATAGAACAGGACAGAACAAGGCCAAGAGACAGGCCAAGAGACAGATGAGACAGAGACAGGCCAGAACAGACCAGAGACAGGCCATGAGAACAGACAAAAGACACAGGCCAAAGACAGACCAGAATAGGCCAAAGAAGAAGGACCAAGAATGAATAGAATAGAAGAATAGAAGACAGACCAGAGACAAGAGACAAGAACCAGGCCAGAATAGAGCCAGAACGAGGCCAGGAGATGAGGCCAATGACAAGAATGAAATAGAGACAGACCAAGAGAGACAGAATAGACAAGAGGAATAAGACGAAAGACAGATAGAAGCGAATGAGAACAGAAGACAGATAAGAAAGAATAGAATAGGCATGAGAATGAATTAGATAGACCAGACCAGAAGAAAGGAGACCAGAGAATGAGACAAAGGAATAAGAATAAGAAAAGACAGAGAAGACCAGAGAAAAGACAGAATAGAACGAAAGGAGAATGATGAATGGAATGAGGAATAGGATGAATGAATGAATGAATAGACATGACAAAGAAGTGGAGACAAGAATAAGGAATAGGGAATAGAGATAGAGACAAGAACAAGAATAGAATAGAAGAGACCAAGATGAGATAAGACAGAATGAATGAGACAAGGAATGAGAAACAGGAATAGAGACGAAAGAGAATAAAGAGAAATAGAAGATGAATGAGACCAGCAGAGACAGATAAGATAGATGAACGAATGAATGGAATGAATGACCAGAGAATGGAGCCAAAGAGACAAGAATAGGAAGAACAGACCAAGGAGACAAAGACAAGGAATGAGGACAGAGACAGAGAATAGAGAGACAAGACAGACCAAAGACAGACAAGAATAAGGCTGGCAGAGACAGGAACGAGAGACAAGAATGAATAGACCAAGAGACCAGAGACAGATAGGGACAGACAAAGAGACAGAATGAAGACAGACCAGAATGAATCCAAGAACAGACCAAGAGAGATAGAGACAGGCCAAGAACAATGAGACATGAGACCAGAACAGACAAAGACAGGCCAAGACAGGCCAAGACAGACCAAAGACAGAGACCAGAATAAGAGACCAGAATGAGACCAAGACAGATGAATGAGACAGACCAGACAGAATAGGAGACAAATGAGAACAGAAGAAGAACAAAGGCAAGAAAGACAGAGATAGGACAAAGACAGGCCAAAGACAGACCAAGACAGGCCAAGAATAGGACCAAGACCAGGCCAGAATAGGCCAAGACAGGCCAAGACAGACCAGACACAGGCCAAGACAGAATAGAGACAAGCCAGGAATAGAACAGAGACAAAGACCAAGGACAGGCCAGAGACAGGACATGAGACAGAGACAGGCCAGAGAACAAGCCAGGAGAATAGGCCAGAGGAGACAGGCCAGAGACAGACCAGAGACAGGCCAGAGACAGGCCAGAGACAGGCCAAGAGACAGGCCAGAGACAGGCCAAGACAGAGACCAAGACAGGCCAGAGACAGGCCAGAATGAAGAGACAGGCCAGAACAGGCCAGAGACAGAGCCAGGAGACAGGGCCAGAACAGACCAGGACAGGCCAGAGACAGGCCAGAACAGGCCCAGAGCCAGGCCAGGACAAGACCAGAGACAGGCCAAGACAGGCCAAGAGACAAGGCCAGAATGAGCAAGACAGGCCAGAGACAGGCCAAGAGACAAGGCCAGACAGGAGCCAGGAGACAGATAGAACAAGACAGGGACCAGGAGCAGACCAGAACAGGCCAGAATGCAGACCAAGGGGACCAGGCCAGGAGGGGGCCAGATGGAGACAGGCCAGAGGCAAAGGGACAGGAGAACAGAGATGGGACAAGGCAGGAGCCGAACAGGAGACAGAGACCAGAACAGACAGAGAATGAGCCAGAACAGACCAAGACAGACAAGGCCAAGACCAGGCCAGGAGCCAGGCCAGAATGAGAGTGAGCAGGACAGAGGCAGGCCAGAATGAGGCAGAAGGCCAAGACAGGAGGCCAGAACAAGGAGACAGAACAGACAGGGACAAGATGGGCAGGCCAGGCCAGACCAGAAAGACCGACGAACCAGGCCAAGATGAGAGACACGAGGCCAGGAGACAGAGCCAAGGCCAGACACAGGCCAGGACAGAGACAAAGACAGACAGGAGACAGGACGCAAAGAAAGAGAAGAGGAGGCAAAAGACAAGGAGCAAGGACAAAGACCAGAGAAAAGAACCAGGCCAAGCAAGACAGGCCAGGTGAGCAGACCAGGCCAGGACAGGCAGGACCGGACAGACCAAAGCCAGGAAACAAGAGAACAGGCCAAAATAAAACAAGACAAAACAAAACAAAGACAAAACAAAACAAAACAAAGACAAAGACAAAACAAAAGACAAAAACAGAAAAAAACAAATAGAAACAAGAAAACAAAACAAAGATAGACAAAAAAGAACCAAACAGAATAGAACAAATGAGAACAAGACCAAGAACAAAGACCAAAAACAGATCAGAACAGAAAGACAAAGACAAAAGAATAAAGACAAAGAATAAGAAAACAAAGGCAAAATGAATAAAATAAGACAAAACAAGGCATGAACCAAAGAGAACAAAGATGAGACAAGAATAAAGACAAAGAACAGACCAAAGACGAATAAGAAAGGCCAGAACAGACCAAAGACAAACCAGGAAGAACAGGCCAGACAAGTGAGACAGGTAGAGACAACCGAAGAAACCAGGCAAAGACAGACAAAACAAAGACAGAATAGAGACAAACAGAAGAGGCCAAGAATAAGACCAGAACAGACCAAAGAAAGACAAAGGAACAGGAACGCAAAGAAGAGCAGAACAGGCCAAAGACAGAGAGAACAGACCAAGACAGGCAAAGACAAAACAAGAATGAGCCAGAAAGAACAGGACCAAGACCAGGCCAGACAGGCCAGGCCAAGGCCAAGGCCAAGACAGGCCAAGACAAGGCCAGAAGACAGGCCAAGGCAAAGACAGACCCAAGACAGGCCAGACAAGACCAGGAACAGGCCAGAAGCAAGGCCAAGACAAAGGCCAGAGACAGGCCAGACAGGCCAAGAGACAGGCCAGGAGGAGACAGGCCAAGGCAAGAGCCAGAACAGAGACCAAGAGGCCAGGACCAGGCCAGACCAGGAGATAGGCAAGGCCAGGAGGAGCCAGGCCAGAGAGACCAAGACCAGGCTGGATAGAGGAGGCCAGGCCAGGGACAGGCCAAGGTGAGACAGAACAGAGACAAGACCAGGCCAGGCAAGACAGAGGACAGGCCAAAGACCAGACCAGATGAGGCCCAGACCAAGACCAGGCCAGGCCAAGGCCAGACCAGGCCAGAGACCAAGGCCAGGAATAGAATGGAGAAACAGAGATAGAGACAAGACAAAGACAGAGGAAGAGCCAGACGAGTGGAACAGACCAAAAGAGACAGGCCAAGACCCAGGCCAGGCCAGAGATGAAACAAGGTGAATAGATAGATAGAGCAGATAAAGACAGAGACAGAATGAAGACAGGAGCAAGAAAAAGAGAGATAAGACAAGAGACAAGAACAGAACAGAAAGAATGAGAATGGAATGAAGGAATAAGAATGAATGAGAATGAATGAATGAATGAATGAGATAAGAATAAGAATGAGAATAGAAGAAAAGAGATAAGAATAAGAATAGAACAGAGACAGAACAGAATAAAGAATAAAGACAAAGAATAGAGACAAAGACCAAGAGATAGGAACAAAGACAAAGACAAAGAATAGAGACAAAGACAAAGACCAAGAATAAGACAAAGAATAGACCAGAGACAGAACAGGAGACTAAAGAACAGACCGAATGAGAAGGAATGAGAATAAAGACCAAAGACAAGATAAAGACAAGACAAAGGAATAAGAACAGAATGAGAGGAATACAGAATAAGAATGAGCAAGAAGAAAGAGATAAAGAGAAGAATGAAGACAAAGACAAGGCCAAGAGACAAAGACAGACCAGAATAGAAGACAGAAATGAGAATAGGAATAGACCAAGACAAGACCAGAACAAAGACCAGAGACAGACCAAGACAATAGAAGACAAGACAGAATAGAAGAAGGAGACCAAGACAAAGATAGAACAGACCAAGACAAGGCCAGAGGCAAGAACGAAGACCAGAAGACAGACCAGAACAGACCAAGACCAGACCAAAGACAGGCCAAGACAGAGACAAGAACAAAGAAGAGACAGACCAGACAGACCAGAGACAGGCCAAAGACAGGCCAGAGACAGGCCAGAGAGGCCAAGACAGGCCAAGAGACAGGCCAGAGACAGACCAGAGACAGGCCAAGACAGGCCAGAGACAGGCCAAGAGACAGACCAGAGACAGGCCAGAGACAGGCCAAGAGACAGGCCAGAACAGACCAGAGACAGGCCAGAGACAGGCCAGAACAGAGAGACAGGCCAGAGAAGGCCAAGACAGGCCAGAGACAGAATGAGACAGACCAAGACAGGCCAAGAACAGACCAGAGATGGAGACCAGAAACAGAAAAGACAGGCCAGAGACAGGCCAGAAGACAAAGCCAGACAGACCAGAACAGACCAAGAATGAATGAGACAGGCCAGGTAAGATGAATGAGTATAGAGAAGACCAGGAATAATAGAGGCAGAGGAGAGAGAACAAGAAATGAGAATAGAGAGACAGACAAAGGACAGAATAAGAAGAGAACCAGGCCAGAAAGAAAGACAGAGACCAAGAGACCAGAACCAAGAACGAGACCAGAACAGAACCAGAGAAGAATGAGACAGAGACAGAATGAGACCAGAGACCAGGCAAGAGACAGAATGAGGAGACAGAGGCCAGGACAGACCAGAGACAGGACCAAGAGACAGGCCAGAACAGACCAAGACAATAGAAGAAGAAAGGACCAGATGAGACAGACCAGAAGGCAGAATGAGACAAGGCCAGAGACAGGCCAAAGAGACAGGCCAGAGACAGGCCAAGACCAGGCCAAGAGACAGGCCAGAACAGGCCAGAGACAGGCCAGACACCAGGCCAGAGCCAAGAGACCAGAGACAGGCCAGAACAGGCCAGAGACAGGCCAAGAAAACAGGAGAAGAGGCCAGAGAGATGAGGCCAAGACAGAGATGAGAGACAGACCAAGACAAGGCCAGAAACAGGCCAGAACAGAACCAGAGACAGGCCAGAAGACAGAATGAGAACAGAATGACCAGAGACAGACCAAAGACAGACCAGGAGACAGGCCAAGAGACAGACCAGACAGATGAGAGACAGGCCAAGACAGGCCAAGAACAGGCAAGAAGAACAGACCAGAACAGACCAGAATAGATGAACAGACCAGAGACAGAAGGAGACAGACCAGAGGAATGAGGCCAGAGACAGGCCAGAGACAGGCCAAAGACAAGGCCAATGAATGGAATGACCAGAATAGGCCAGACAGGCCAAAGAAAGACCAGAGACAGATGAGACAGAGAGAGACAGACCAGAGACAGACAGGAGATAGACCAGAAGACAGATAGAGACAGAGGCCAGACAGACCAGACAGACCAGACAAGAATGAAGCCAGACAGAATAGGAGACAAGACCAAGACAAGAATGAGACAGACCAGAGACCAGGCCAAGAACAGATGAGAAGACAGACCAGAACAGAATAGGCAAAGACAGGACAGATAGAACAGAATGAGACAAAGGACAATGAGAATAGAGACAGAGGAACAAGATAGAATAGACCAGAGGAAAAGACAAAGAGAATAGAAGAAGAATAGAGACAGGACAAGAACAAGGAGGCCAGAGCCAGAATAGAGACAAGATGAGAATGAGAATGAGGCAGAATAGACAGAATGAGAAGCAGAAGAGAGGAAGAGACAGAGGCCAAGAGCCAGGAAACCAGAGACAAGAGGAACAGGCAAGAGAGACAAGACAGGCCAGAGACAGGAACAGAAGGAGGCCAAAGACAGAGGACAAGGCCATGAGAGACAGACCAAGACATGACCAGAATAAGGCCAGAGACAGACCAGAGGAACAGAATGAGACAGGCCAGAACAGAAGCAGAGAACAGGCCAAAGACAGGCCAGAGACAGGCCAGAATCAACCAGGAAAGACAGAGCCAAGACAGGCCAGAACAGAGACAAACCAAAACAAACCAAAACAAACCAAAACAAACCAAAACAAACCAAAACAAACCAAAACAAACCAAAACAAACCAAAACAAACCAAAACAAACCAAAACAAACCAAAACAAACCAAACCAAAACAAACCAAAACAAACCAAAACAAACCAAAACAAACCAAAACAAACCAAAACAAACCAAATCAAACCAAATCAAACCAAATCAAACCAAATCAAACCAAATCAAACCAAATCAAACCAAATCAAACCAAATCAAACCAAATCAAAACAAATCAAAACAAATCAAAACAAATCAAAACAAATCAAAACAAATCAAAACAAATCAAAACAAATCAAAACAAAACAAAACAAAACAAAACAAATAGTGAGAAATAAAAAGAAGCCATCATTATTGATGCCTACTACTTCAAACAACCACACAACAATCAACAGTTCATAAGTTTGAGTAAAAGAACAGCAAAAGCAATTAACTACATTAATACAAAGTTAATAGTGTTATCCGATACTCATTATCACCGTTGGGATTGCCTTACTCAAACTGTTGAACGGTTGATTGTTGCATGGTGTTTTGATGTAGGAGGCAGCAATGTTGCTGGCTTCTTTATATTTCTCATGATTTGTTTTGTTTTGTTTTGTTTTGTTTTGTGACAAAGCTATTACTCACTTATCACTGTTGGAGATTGGACGACAAAGTTGGAGCTTCTCAAACGTAGTTATCCTTTGCGGTGGGGTGGCGTCAGCATTGCAACTTCAAATTTTTTGTGTAGTTGTACAGCAATAAAATCCAATCCTCAAAACTCCGGTTGGTTCTTGAGTTACGGTGCAAAAACTGACGACGTAGTCAACGTGTCTTCTTGGAGCCACTACCACTATTCAGCAAAGAAATCCGATCGTCAAAACTCCAGTTGGTTGTTGAGTTACGGTCGATAAACCACCAACTCTTGTCCGAGTCCAAAATCATGACGTAGCCCATGCGTTCATATAACCCAGCCGAAGGCGAACGGCCTAATGCTAAGCATTGGCACTGTCTTCCAGTGATCGATTCAATGATTCAATTCCTTGAGAATCAAAAAAGGAATGCTTGACCACTACAATTCCAAAGGAATCGTACAGCAATAATTGATAAGAACCAAAGTACAATTCCTTAGGAATTGTAGGTTTGAGTGAGGCGACGAGGAATTACGGTTCCCAAGGAATTGTAATGTGAATATCAGCACATATGTGTTACAATTCCTCAGGAATTGAAATCACCCAGAATTTGCAACCCTGAATCAAACCCTCCTCCTGTTTTGACGCCAATTCATCATGTTGGTATATGAAATTGATGCCTATCTAGTGGGCTTTCCAGAAATCGGTATACCATATTGATGCCAAACTAGCCGTCTTTGCAGAAATCCCGGGCTAAACCAGTGTTCCCTAGGAATCACACACACCTCAAAAGTGCAAAAAGTTGTCAAAGTACGCATTCCGAGGATTTGAAATCGCCACAAAATTGAGTGTGATTCCCAAGGAATCACAAATTCCCTAGCTTTTGACCTAACACGTGGAATCAGCCCTCAAGTGTTTTGTGCAATGTGGACTCAAAGAACTTGTGCCCCACTGTGGACCTATAAAGAGTACGAGTACAAATACAAAGTAACTCCAGATGAGATGTGAATTTTTGATGCAACGCTTTATGTCAATGGCTGCACACACATTCTTGGCAAAGGGATACAATGGTTGGTGTCTATTTTGTGCATGAGATTGTTAGTTGTTAGTAGAGAGGGATGATTGCCTCAGCAAGAAGTGATAGTGACAATCATTTTTGTACTCGGTTTTATGTATTATATTTAGTTCTCATGTCAATTCATATACACACAGAGGGTTGACACATTGTGAAGCCAATTATAAGGTGAGAAAAGAAATCCAGTCACTCCCATTAAACTCAGGTTGCAGCACATCTGTCTACGACCAGACTCTAATCTTAATACCTCCATTCTTTATACCATACCTCCATGAAGACCAGCCCTAGACATGCAACTAGGCCCTACTTTAAATGAACAATCCCAAAAGATGCTTCTAGCTTTCTACTAGTCAAGTTTATTCAAACATGGCTGAGCCAAAGTAATCTTTCTTCTTGCCCAACTTTTGTGACGTGTTTTTTTCTAGCATACCATGGTGATCATCACATCGAAAAGGGTAATGATAAATTGATTGATTGTGAGTTGATTAGCACATCTAATTTCCTGTCATGAAGATCTTAGATGCATGCTCTATCAATAGCAACAGTTATTGTTGGCACCTATGTTGAATGATTTTTGTGCACTTGCATCACCAGCAGTGTTACACCATGAGATGATGAATTTTATCCTAAACCTGCCATTGATGACCATCATGAATCTGTCCCATCTGCTGCGAACAGCATCCATGATCTATGACATCATACAGTAACGACAACAAATTGTCCCTCCATCTACCAACAAATTCTTCGATTGACTGAAATGCAGCTATCAAATTCATGTCTTGCTGTTGACAAAGACTACATCCAAAGGGCAAAGAGCATGGGTCCCATTATCACGGCATTCAAAAATCAAATATAGATATATTTTAGAAAATAGCTATTTTCAGAAGAAAATTTGTGTCTAACGTAAGAATTTCCTTGCCCAAGTCATGATCATATATTTTGGAGATTTAACACGAAGACTACTATCCTTTGTCACAAGTCCACATAAGGGTTTTATCATTTGGATATTTTTATATGTGTACAACAGTAACAGTATTTACCTGTGTATTGCCCACAACCTTCAGTCCACCACCAAGGATAAGTTTCATGAGTAAGGGTGTTGTCATGAATAAGATCATGCCATCACACCTACATTTTGCTGGAAGTGTATTATATGACTCAAAAAAACTCTCAGCAAACAGTACCCCACATCACCGTCCCTTTCATGGTGATCCTCCACTGCACAAAGAAAAAATATGGCTCATATCCAGTCAACAAAAAACATAGTGCTTTATTTTCACCAAAACACACACTCCAAAATAAAAATAAACATTATCATCTGTCCTTAGGATTTTTGTAAGCCCTCCCCTTGGGCTACTTAGCAATACCCTCAATTGCTCATCCATGCTGCTTGCATTGTTTGATTGTGTGTTTTAGCAGTGAAATGGTCCTTGATTCTTCTAGGGATGTCGGCAAAAATAAACTTTGCCACTTATACTGGAGATGTCTACTATAGCCTTCGTCTTGACCTACTTGACAATGTCCATGACACATTCATCATGGGTTCCATACATTTTAGCCATCCTGATAGTTGAAATAACAGTTTGGCTGACAATCATGCACCATCTTCTATCAAGGCCAAGAAAGCAGAATGTCTTTTCATCAAGAGGGGCCTTCCACTTCAAGAAGCGCCCTTGATATCAACACACAAATGTTTTTGTACTTTATTTTGCATTGCAAGTTGTATCAACTTTTTGACCCACATTAAAATCATGTGGCAGGATACCACAGGAAACATGTTAACATTAGGGTGGGAGTGGACATCATTCTAGAATTTTTCCTTAGTTAGTACTACTTTTGTCAACAAAACATGTTCATGACATAAAATTTGCACCTGCAAATATGCACATCATTTGTTAACAGGTAGCCATCAGCTACCATTTCTATCAACATTACAAATGGCGTGAGGGACTTGGCAGATGAAAAGATGATATTACAGCGCGGTAAGAAGTAAGAAGAAACATGACTTTTTCTTGTTACTGTTACATGATTTTTATTTTGCTAATTTTGTTGCTGTGTTATGGAATTCCTAGCTGAAAGAGTTTTGAAGGCGTCATCCTTTTCACAATATAAAGAAGTGATAGATTTGAATGCTGTTTGTATCATTATATTCAAGTTACGTGGTTATGCTGATGATGAAGAGCCATTTTGCTGTCCACAATTCTATTGTTGACAAATTTCTTTGCAATCAGTTCCATTGTTGACCCATTCAACTGTCAAAAATTGCTTGTTAATGTATCACAGAAATTAACTGGTAACTTGACTGAATTTCATTGACATTTATATCCAATTACATTGTCGTAAAGCAGGTTGCCTTGTCCTGTCTGGAGTAAAGCATACAGAATTGGCTGTGATGAGGCTAGGCATGAATTTTCATGCCTTGGACACAAAACTTTTGTGTCTCTATGTGGGCTGTTCAGATATCTACATATGTTTTCTGTCAAGCTGTGACTAACCTTTGTTAGTCAACTAGGATACAGAGTGCCATATTAAATTTTATTACAAGTCATTATTAACCTGTTGCAGAGTCCCATGTCCATACATGAAATTTTCCAACATGACATAAACAACTATTAAATATGATCTTTATGAAACATTATGGATCACTATGGAACAACCTATTAGGACACATGTTACACCGGGGTAGAGGAGGAACATTTTGTTTCTTTGGTATTTACAACATGCGCTAAACACACTGAAGCCCTCATGGATGGTTTCTTTGTGTCAGCAGCAACACACACATATTGAAAGGACTGCATACTGTTGCTGGTTGTTGAGATATTCATATTTGCTGTAAAACTCACATCACACCAAATACACAACAACAACAAAAGATTGTAAGCATTATAGAGTGCATTGTTAGCATTGGCATCCTCTAGTAGATTAGAAAACTAGTGGGAACAAGGTACCATACCCTACAAAAAAGAGGGGTAAAATTTCAAGATACCAATTTTCGTTACTATGTTAATGTTGCTAGCTTTGTCCAGGGTATAGGTTACATTGCAATGTATCTTTTGACATTTTGATAACTTACATCCCGGGTTTTACATTAGATGCGATTCATCTACCCACAGACTGGTAATGAGCATGGCATTATATGTTGAATTTGAACTTAATAGATGTCCAGCGTCGTATGTGACTTTTTGTATCCTGGACATGGAATCTTCATTGTGCAGTCTGTACATATATCAAGATAAAACGAAGACTTCCTTCTTCAAACTCAACATCTGAACAATGTTGGCAGCTATGATGATTTGAAGAATACCTCACCACTAAGGGATTTGTCTGATATGACCATATCCGTTTGGCTATTTCTTACAACAACGGATACAAATGAAAACATACATCAGTCTAGTCATGAGTCCATAATTTCATTATTCACCAGCAAGCTCTGTACAATGTTGCTCCATTTTCCATTTTACCATCCAATAGCACTGTGTCTCTATTGACCAATTGAACAGCAATAATTGCCCTTCTCCCTGTCTCACATCTGCAAGTTCTCAGAAGCATACAATCATTGATGCCATCACACAAGTTTTGATATTCATGGATACACAAGTTTTGATATTCATGAATGGGATTTCCAAACTTACAAGATCAATAACCACTACATGTTCATACATGACTGGCACAGGCCAAGTATCTACATATCCCTAAGTACATGAAGTGCTGCAGAATTGGAATTCCAAAAAGTATCCCAAGTCTCAGAGATAATTTGACTGGAATGCAAGATCCAGATACACGCCCTAGACATACAGCAAGTCCAAGATAAGATGGTATGTCTAGCTCATCCTTGCATGCCAGGGTATTATTAAATCATTTGCCTGTTTGTTTCCTTTCTTGTATTGAGCAAATCTCATAATTTTTTCAAGGACAACATCTCCAACTTATCTACAGATATATTATTACCTTATTCAATTACATGCACAATCAACATAGATCAAAGACAAATACCTTGTCCAAAGACCATTCACTGTTGATGGTAAATTTCTTTTTCCATTAATGCTAGAAGGTTGCTGGAATTGTTTCCCACCTGGAATGGTCATAGCAGCAATCAGTGAAGAAGTCCAAGCTAAGATCACAGCATGTAAATGCCTATTACAATGACCAAGACTGTAAAACCATAGACACATATTCTGTCAATTACACTTCACAAAGCAGCACCACCACCAAGGCATTTCAGGAGGATTTGCAATAGACTCAAGTTCTTTTTTACCTTGTAAGGATTACTATAAATGATACCACTCTCGTCATCAACACAACTTAACTTACAAATTTCAGGAGAAGTCATCAAAGTGAAGTCTTTTCTGTCTCCATGTCAAGGATTGTAAGATGATGATTCTAGATACAACACACAAATGAAAAGGAGGCGAGCACAAACCTCCCTATAAACACTTCTATTATTGATGCAAAGTATTGTGTATTGACCCGACTTGCCCCATGAACACCTTTATAACAATTATCTGTTTCGTGCAGAGTGTGATATGTTCCATTTTATATACTAGATCTCAGCAAGAAACCTGTCAAGGTTTCTCAACCCCACTCTATTATCAATTACTGTTTGCTTGCCCACTTGTACACACCACTCACTATCATTTGATTGACCGCTCAAAAACACACCATCAGTGGTGCTAAACCAGGACTCTGGGTAAGATCACAGTGAGGGATACTTTGAACCCCCACATCAATGGTGATCAATTTGCTTTGGATGTGTGACATTGAAGATTTTGTTGCAAACCAATGTTTTCTTGTTTGAACCATGCTTTGAGCAAAACTTTTTTGAGATGGTTAGATAAAAAAATTGTGAACCCAACACTTTGTACCATTGTCAAGAGAAGTGCCAAAGACATAAATTGCATCCTCCATCATTGCCTGTTCATTGCTAATGTGGTGGTTCTATATCTATGTTGGCATCTAGAGTCAAATCAAACAAACAAAGATCCATTTCAAAGCGCCACTCACAATATTATTAACATGGTTGCAGATTGTTCATTTAGAATCTTTCACCAATAATGGTAGCATGTAAATCAACATATATTTTGTTGGCCATTCTCAATATAGCTGTATTCACAAATTTTCTATTCTCCTTTTCAAAATCTACATGTGATTAGTGGTGTTGATGATTGAGTGGTCAGGGTTGGGACGAAATATGAACAGGAGTTATATACTTGTCATGTTCACTTTGACAATCAAGCACGCATAGTACATAACAACTTACTGATACACCCATTAAAGCAGTCATCAAGATTCCACATGTAAATGTTGTATGCCAGCATACTTACCAGCAATTTGTATTTAGGTCTCTAGACCAACAGTCAAACACCATCAGAATCAGATATTTATAGTCAAGAACGCTCTTATTAGTCTTATGGCTCATATGCAGCTCCAAAAAGGTCCAAAAACACTCAAACCCCCCAAAAACCTGCCAACTCCCACTCAGTGACTTCCAAAATGACAAAATTTCTCAACCATTCTCAATCAAGCTGAAAAGTCACAAGGGGGGCTCAACTGTGTCCAGCACCTGCCCTCAAAAGAGCTACCTTTTCCATTTGACAATAGAATGACAAGAACTCCAGTTAATGCCCAGTTTGGATGACCTATAAATAGGTACGGAGTAAAAAGTAGGTTAGGATAACTTAGTTCTGGGTTGAAAATCTAGACTAAACAAAACAATAACTCCTTTGTTCCCTAACTTACAATGGTCCCTTTTTGCATCACACCATCAATCAGCATGATGAATACGGTATTTTATATTTATGGTCAGTTTTGGTCACTTTCCTCAAAATGGTCACAGACAAATGGCTAATATAATATATTTAATCAAAGTTAGTGGCAACAAATATCAGAAAGCTACTGGTTTGAAAGGCATACTACAATCGCAATAACATAGATTTTTATTCATGTCTGAATATAAACTAATTGATTATAAAAATCCTAGTTACTAAGAGAGGGCAATAGTTAACACAATTTTTTGAAAGAATTCAACAAATTTGTTAATATATTTTTTATTTATGTCTGGATATCATTTAAACACACCTTTCTTGTATGCTGCCTAACAACCAGACTGAAAGTATTCAAATTGTTATATACATAATCATGGGGTATGCATATTCACATTCATACATGAATATTAAAAATTCCATACTATATGTCTCTACAAAAACAAAAATGCCATTTTTTGTACACACATTTTAAATAACCGTTGGTTGCTCACTTATTTGTGCCACATGGCTAGTTTTTTGTATGGTAGGTACCACCTTATTGTACCCACGCAGCAGACAGGCTGCTCCAGGACTGCTTCCACCACCATGCAAATATCAGGCCAATTAGAATGACCGACCATGAGCAAAATGATTGTTTTGGCATCACCAGATTGTGATGATGCAATACCACCATGATCACATCTTGAAGGGACGACTTTTTGGTAGAGTTGCTTGCTGTGACGGTGTATTTTTGCTGCTGATATTTTACGGTTGAGCAGTGGTGACAGGAGAGGAGCCTCACGTCCCCGTGGCCCATCCGGATTCATACTTTTATTTTACGTGAGTGTATAGGACTTAGGAACTCTCGTTTTTCGTCGAAATGTGCTTTTTGCCTTGGCACCTCATGCCAATGTCAGGAAACAGAATCTTGATTCATGGAACGAATCGGAACGACACACAATATAGACATGTCAGATCGGGGGAAGTTGTTTTTTACGCAATCGTGCGAATTTTATTAACACAACTGCAATGTCGTGCTCCTTTGTTTGCACAAAATCGATTTGTCATGTACATAACTTGCTGCATAGGTACGTCTGTTATGTATATCAACTCTTTATGTATATTGTGCAAATTTTATTAACACAACTGCAATTCTCCTTTGTTTGCACAAAATCAATTTGTTATGTACATAACTTGCTGCATAGGTACGTCTGTTATGCATGTCAAGTGTTATGTATACAACATCATTTTTTGTGTAAATTTATGGGTGCTACCTCTCCAGAGGAAGGCAAGAAGAAGAAAACGACTTGACATTATATGATCTAAAAAAAGGTAAGTACATGAAATTGTTATGTATGAAAAAAAGCAGTTTTGACACTTAGCATTTCCTAACATCAATCATATGTAAAAACCTATTTCAGCAAAGGTGAGGATGTTGGGATTTTTGCTAATTAATTATGTATATAACATGAACAAATTTGCGACTTTGACTGGGGGGTTGCCATGAAAAAGATGTTGAGCATTGGAAAAATGATGGAACAGGGAGAGTGGTATGTTCGTAATGGGGTTATGTATTTAACATTGTTCGTTTTTGCATGCGCCAGGTGAGTACCAACTGATTACTTGGTGTTTAATGAGACACACCAGCCAATACGGTGTCGATATTTTTGGATGAGCAAGGGGATGATTTCTCAACGTTTTTGAAGAGATTGCTGTATCATGGTGTCGATATTTTTGGATTGCGCAGTGAAAAATGGTGTCGATATTTTTGGTTCTGCGGCAGGAAGATTTCTCAATGTTTTTAAGATGACGCTGTATCTTGGTGTCGATATTTTTGGATTGCGCGGGAACATGAAGATAGCGCTTTTCGTGTTGTCAATGTTTTTGGATTGCGCAGTCCAAATGCTTTCGGCATGTTTGGATGTGCGACAGGATGATTTTCTCAATGCTTTTTAAGATGACACTGTATCTTGGTGTCGATATTTTGGGATTGCTCCAGTTTCGGATTGCGCAATAACTGAACACTCGATGTTTTATGGAGATACACTAGCCCAAATGGTGTCGATATTTTTATGCGGGAGGAAGATTTTCTCCATGTTTTTTGAAGACAACGCTGTATCTTGGTGTCAATATTTTTGGATTGCGCGGGAGCATGAAGATAGCGCTTTTTCATTGTGTTGATGTTTTTGGATTGCGCAGTCCAAATGGTTTCGATATGTTTGGATGTGCGACAGGATGATTTTCTCAATGTTTTTAAAGATGACACTGTATCTTGGTGTCGATATTTTGGGATTGCGCCAGAATTTAAAGATAGCACTGTATCATGGTGTCGATGTTTTTGGATTGCGCAATAACTGATTACTCGATATTTTCTGAAGACACACCAGCCCCAATGATGTTGATATTATTGGACGTGCGACAAGAATGATTTCTTGATGTTTTTATAGATGACGCTTTATCATGGAGCCAATATTTTTGGATTGCGCCAGAACTGAGAGGTGGACTGTGCACTCAATTTCTTAAGGATGGTGTTGTCGTTATGTATATAACTGATGATGACGTTTTTGGATTGCACCAGGAATAAAGTTATCGCTGTTTTCAAGAATGGGCCGGATTGTGACACGGTTCCAGATATGGTAAGTGTGAGCGAGTGATTGACGAAATTTTGCTACAAGAAATGAATCCTAAAACAATGTTGAAATCCGGTATGTTTACCACTTGGTTATGTATATAACTTTACCAAAAACCAGGTAAGACACAATGTGAACATGTACAATTGAATTCATCAAGAATGATATGTACATAACGTTGGTATTTCCTTGATCCAGCACATCTTGGTATGTTTGTGACATCGTTGTGTATATGTTGGGTACCAAATTGGCACAAGCCCCATGCCGGAACTGGGCGCGATTTTTCGCCCCGTGCCGGAACTGGGACCTCGACAGCCCCGTTTGGGCACCGTGCCGGCACGGGGCGTTTTTTTCGATTTTTTCGCGCCCCGTGCCGGAACTGGGCGCCCCGTGCCGGAACTGGACGTCCCGTGCCGGAACTGGACTTTTTTGATGAAACCCCGAATTGGTACTGGCCCCGTCTTGGCACCAGTGCCAAGACGGGGCACCCCAATTCGACA
>JABMIG010000216.1:137500-217359 GCA_013187285.1 Cyclotella cryptica | reverse complement strand
CGTGAATGGCGCGTGATTTAAATTATTTTTTAGTAACGGTCACGATCTGGGATCTAGTATGGTACTCACACTTGACTCGCATGACAAAAAGCTTATTTTGGCCAAAAGAGCCAATTAAACGTAATTTCCCTGATCTCCATCCACCGCATCGCTATCATGTGCATCTTGCACATCATCCAACGCACTTGATTAGTGAATTAATTGATTAGTGAATTAATTGTTTTCTAGTGACTGTTTTCTAATAATAAAGAATACTATTGTGGTGTCATAAGGAAAAAATCATGTTACTACATTAGTGCCAATTTTGGATGTCCCAAATTGGCACTGGACTGACAGTGCTAAAACACTGTCGAATTTCAAACTACATACTTAAGTACCCTCTTCAGTGCCGACATGGGGCGCCCCAAAATGGCACTAGTGTCGAATTGGGGTGCCCCGTCTTGGCACTGGTGCCAAGACGGGGCCAGTACCAATTCGGGGTTTCATCAAAAAAGTCCAGTTCCGGCACGGGACGTCCAGTTCCGGCACGGGGCGCCCAGTTCCGGCACGGGGCGCGAAAAAATCGAAAAAAACGCCCCGTGCCGGCACGGTGCCCAAACGGGGCTGTCGAGGTCCCAGTTCCGGCACGGGGCGAAAAATCGCGCCCAGTTCCGGCACGGGGCTTGTGCCAATTTGGTACCCAACATATATAACCGGCGCAGAGTAGATGTATTCAAGTTTTTTTCCACGATGCAGCATGTCCCTGCAGTGGTTTTTTTGACCTCCAAGATGTTGAATTTATGTCAATCCATAAATCAATGTAGTAAAAATGATTTTTCCTGAAAGGGATAGTATTTTGTAGTCAATATATAACTTATAATATGATAAATTCACTGACCATTTTGAGGAAAGTGACCAAAACTGACCACAAATATGCGTAGCACTCATCATTGCAAATTTCCAACTCATTAGTTGTTTGTCATCATAGTGACCAATTCTCTCCTCAAATCTAAAACCAAGTGCAAGGAATAAATTTTGTACTGTCAGTCAGGATCAGGTGATGTGGTTTCCAAGATGATCATCAGTCAAAGACAGAAGGTTTGTGATCAAGTATGTAATGTGTGCTCCTTTTAAAAAGATCCAATTATGGTTCTAAATGTTTAGGTTACGAACTTACTGTCTACTTGCTATATCAAAATGTAGAGGAAGGAAGGAAGGCAGTTCCGAAGTTTGTCCCTAGAAAGTTATCAATGCATAATTTTGTTTCATTATGAGGTATTACCTTCATGGATTGATTTTTTCATTTATTCTTCATCTGATCTCAACAGTTGAATCACTAGATCTATTCACAATTGCTCTTGCTATCATAGAAAATGAATAAAATCAAGAAGTACATCAGTCAAGAAACAGCTCACAAAACTTCATGAGCACTTCACAAGGAATTTAACTAGATGCAATGGGCCGTGGGAGGAGTTCAAACATCTGCTGCTGCCTCTTTTGTATTATGTCTTGTTTGCACTTGACACACTGATTTCTCTTCTTGAAACCTTCCTGTCGTTAGACATTGTCATGACAAAACTTTCTCTTGAGATACTTGTTCTGGGGCCATGACAAGAGGGTAGTGCCCTAAACAAAACAAAACACCAATCAATTAACAATGATAGCAGAATTAACATCATTTCTTGTTTACAGGATTCTATTCTTTACTCTTGAGCCATGATTGGCATCATACTGTTAGAGCTTGACTTATACCAACTATTTTTAAACTTTCAATTTTATGCAGCAAGCAGAATCACAACACCAAAAAAAAGAGAATGTATCCGGATGACAGGTAAAAAGTTCTGTATTTCAATGTCCGACCCGATACTCAAGTTGCAAACATGGTATTCGATTCCTACGTAACTTGTCTACGACATCTGATCATTCTACATACGTGAGAGCTGAAACCAAAATAATGATAAAAAAATAATAGGCTGGGGCCCGTGAATGGTTGTGATGTGCGTGGTGTCGCTAGTTGAGAAATGACACTCCTTCCAGTAAAATTCCTCATTCCCAAGCAGCCCACGGAACTTACAACGCAACAATTTAAGGGCTTCATGCCCCGGCCCTCTCCATCACCATGGCAGAAGTCAACGGGGGAGGCGGCCACGCAGTAGCAGTAATCGAGGATGTGTCCATAGTTACAGGACAGGATATGAATCAAAATCCTCCGGTTGATATTTTGGAGATTGCGGACCCGCCGAAGCAGATGAAGGTCGAGGTGAGGATCCAGGAATGACAAACTATGCCCACAAACGGTGGCATCCGAGATATTTTTTCGTTTTCGCGATCGATCATGATTCCATCACTGCCGAAAATTGGGCGTGCCGTTTACAAACATTCCGTTCGACCATATCGAGCGGAGTCTGCTGCCACAACGAATCTTCTCTGTGCTGTTTGACTTGCATCAGCCAGCGCCTGCCCTTTGTCTTACGTAAACCTCGCCATGACCGAAACACCCCTTTTCATCAAAGATTCTAACCTTTGCGTACTTGAATCATCCAACAATGGCCGCTCCTTCCACAGATGCGAATGGCTACGAAGGCCCCCTCCGAATGGCTCCGACTCCTCTGCCGAGACTGGGCTCAAGAAAACGAGGACATTCTGTCCACCATGGACGAACGATTCCTTCGCTATAAATCCTACCTCAAGGGCCAGTTGACATCTCAGCTGCTGTGCCGACTCTCCATTTCGGGAAGGGATGGGCGAGACGCGCGACACGCCAGGTTGGAGGCCGATCCCATCGGCACGGCCCCTCCTTCGATCGACTTTTGGAAGATTCTCGGCGTGGAAGACGAGTTCGACCGGGCTCACATTGTTGCGAACGTGGAGAGATTTTGCTCTCTTTACAATATTCGCGGGGGAAACCCCGACGAGCTCGTTGCTGCAAATGATGTTAGTTATGGGGGCAATCACAACATGAACTTCTTGATGGATCAGTCGGGAACGCCGGTGGATTCTTCCGCGGCTGAAATTGCCGTCAACGGGCTTTCTGGCGCCCAGTTTTTGTACCACATCGATTCGAACGTTTTAATTCAAGCAAAAAATGGCAAGGTTCAACAGACTGCGATGAAGAATGAGATGCGTAGGATTAAAGCCGAAACTCGTGAGCGGGAGAGAGAAGGTGAGAAAGATTGCAGTTAGACATTAGTTGTATTACACCATTTTTCGTACACGATCAACTTATGAGCCTTATCCGTCTCAACCTTTTATTTGCCACGCCCAGAATATTCTATTCGTAAAGCAGCGGAAAAAGCGGCTCGTGACGCCACTCGCGAAGAACGTCGCCAGCGAAAAATCGCTATGAAAAAACAACGTGAAGATTACGTCCAAAGGCAAAAGGAAGCGGCACTTCAACGTGCTGCCGAATTAGTTCAATCTAATCGTGTTCCCATTGAAATTACCCGAGGACATCGTGCTACAATGGCCGCTGCAAGTGCTGTAGTGGAGAACGCTCCTCTCCTTGCCGCAGAGACAGCCGAGGCCTCCAGCACTGAACCAATTGTGTTGGCATCGCACGAGCCACCTCCGAAGAAAATAAGGTCGTCCATAGTCATTTCCACAGCTTCTGACCTTGATCAAATCGTCACCCATTCGAACAATTTATGGGCAAAGTATAACGCAATAGCCAAAGAACACAACCAGAGGGTCAACTGGGTTGTCGTCGCAAAGGAATTGGGCATTCACGTCAAAGTACGGGAGAAATATGCGCGCATGCATTCTCGTGCCAAGGCTCGTGGTTTTGATTTTGTCAATTGGGGTCATTACCGCATCAAGGACTATCCCCAGTACTTCATCGACCCCCTCGGTCCAGAACAAGAGGCCAATGCTATTGGAGCACCGGGAGCTGTTCAAATGGCATTTCATGAAGGTGCTCAAGTTTTAGAGCGTCCTGCGATGAATGAGGATGTGAATGGCGTGACGAATCATGATGCAATCAGTCTCGCCGCAGAAGCAGCGGAGATTGCGGCTGAAATGAAAGCGGGGACAGTGGAAACTGTTTTGCCCCTACTTACCAATCACGAAGTTCCTCGACTTGCTGCGGAAGAAGATGGACATATGGCATCATTGCCTGTGCAGGGCGCTAGTGTCTATGATGCTGCATGCCCTGTATGAGTAATTTTGGATTTATTATGCCATGTTTTTGATTATTTGTTGGTGGAAGGCGTCGCTTCACGATACTTCTCACTAGGATTTAGGTTGTTTGATAAATTTAGCAGGCATATCGCTTCGAGTCTCGTGTTGGACTTAATTGTGAGAGATATTACTAGCAATTAGATACGCCCAATTATACTTCTCGTAGCTCTTCAAACTTACAGCACAAGCGAAGCTAATATGCGAAATGCTGAATGTTTCTAGGAGATGATAATACAGTACTTCACTTCAAAAATTGAACAGCATCAGCTGCGACTGCCGAGGGTTACCTCACAAGACAGTTAAAGCATGTCAATTAAAATGATTTCGGCATCTGCGACAATAGGTTCGCCGCTCAATGGTGTTGATTGGTCACAGTACGGATTTGAACCACGAAACATCATTGTTTCGACAAATTTCAGCTGACGTAAGAGAATTAGAGCTTTCGTTTGTTTCGAGGACGACAGATATTCCTCAATTTTGGCCTTATTCGTTGAAAACGCGGGTAACGAATCGAATCAGTTTGTTTCTTTAAAACGTGATGATGTACTAACAGATTACATACCTTGATTCTGGGGAAATAATCAATGCGTGGTTTGTCATTCCTAGCTCTTTTTGGCGCAGGTTGCAGGGGTTGGTTGCCGGACACAGGCCGCCTCTTGGCCGTATTTTCAGTTCCTATGTAAATCTGCGGTTGTTTGATTACACTGCTTTGGCCAACCATCATATCTTGCAAACCTCTGAATGAAGGCTTACGCTGCAACCCTGAAACTGATTGCCTGTGTTCCATTGGTGGGCTTGAATGGTTCGAGGAAGTAAAAGGCGTTACGCCTGGCCTTATAGCGATTCCATATTGTGGAGGCTTCACTTCATTGACACTAATATCATCATCAGCATCGGGGGAGAAAAAGTATCTGTGCAACTGTATCAAGTCCGCATACACGTATGGAAGCTGGACAATTTCATGCAAAGATCTATAGTGCAGTCGTAACCAATCCATGTTTCGCTTCTTTGTGACAGGATCTATTGGTGATTCTGGACACTCTTTTCCGTTGGCAGTGCACAAGCTTTCAGCGGACGCGTTTTTAAACGACATATGTAAAGGATTGTTCGGTGCGATCACCTCAGACGTCTCCTCTTCCATATCGTCAAGAGACGGGACAATAACTGAACCCGACAATGTCTTTTCCAACATAACTGCATCTGAGCTCACCATGGGAGATGTATCAGATATCGCCCGTTGCGGTTCTTCGGTGAGAAGAAGTGCACCACCATCATCGCCCAGGGTTGCGAACGCACTTTTTGCTGCCGCGACCACAGTGGATGGGTCTGATGGCCCCACTTTTGTTTCATTTTTATCCGCCGATTTTTCAGACCCCATGTTAGCCGACGAAAGGGATGCCCCCGCGGAAGAAAAAGAATTCACACGAAGCCCTAAGCATCGTTGGCGATCCCACATGAGTCTTATAAATTTAAGCACTTGTTCATTCGTCCAATTCTCCATTGCGGCTGGTAATCCCAAGGTAACCGAAATTGCTGGAGAGACGAAGGGACATATGTTATGTAAAATCTTTTCATATGGCAAATCTACATAGAATTGGCGCACTTACCTCCTAAAGGAAACCCGGACATTACACGCAAAGCTAAATGACTGTTGGACACAATCCCAGCAGCAATGTGCCGTTGCGCAGCATAACTTAACGAGCAGTGATCAAGATACAATTTCCGTATCGTTTTATTGTATGCAAGAGCATACGAGACAGCCTTTGACGCGTTGGTATCCAACACATTTCCAGAAAGGGTTAGCGCTAACAAAGATGAATTTTCGGCAAGGCTCTTCATTAGAGCTTTGATCCCCACAATGGTCAAGCGATTAAATCCAATGTCAAGAACTTCCAAATCCACAGAAGTTAGCACCACTGCAGCTAACTGTGCACCTCTATCTCGTATTTGGTTGTTGTCGAGTTTGATTTCGCGAAGAGTTTTGGACCCCCATATGGCGTTCATTAATGTTTCCACCCCCACGCAGGTCAACTTATTGAACGAGAGGCGGAGAACTTCAAGTGGAAGTTGCTTATTTCGTGATAACGACTGAGAAAAGAGAGATAAGTCGTGGTCGTTCAAACCATTATCAGAGAGGCAAAGTACCCGCAAGGAGAGATTCGTTAACAACATGTTGGAGACACTGAGGCATCCGGTAGATTCCATGTTGGTACCGCCAAGATAGAGTTCTTCCATACATTTTAATCCATCAAAACGAGACAAATCATCTCCTTGATCATTAGATTCGTCGTCAGAGGGGCGGATTGGGCACAAGATCTCGCCTCCACCATGAGTTTGACTCTGTCTCTTGATATTCGCCTCTTCCAGCGCCATTCGATTTTCTCTATCCTGCTGCACCATCTGCAAAGTCACGTCAAACTCGGCCATCGATCGCATAAGACCTTTCACACCCTGCGGGCCAATCTGATTCGCGGTTAAATGCAACGCTGTCAATCCGCATCCCCCCGCAATGGCATCGGCCAGAGCGATCGAACCTTGTTCTTTAATGGCATTCCCAGCGAGGTAGAGAGTAGATAGGACAGGGTTGTGCGCTACTGCAAGAGAAGCAAGGGATAAACAGCCCTCATCACCAACGTTATTGAAGCCTAAGTCGAGGACCGATAGCGAAGGGTGGTGTCTATATTGTCGATTCCGTGCAAGGGGGGCACATTGGCAGTTTTCCCCTCCATGTACGTGATTGTCACTGTCGTCCAAAACAGAACAGCGTCGAGTATTTTCATCCGAATCGACTAAACCTCCACCACATTTGATAGCTGAAGCGATAAGGTTTGTACCAATGTTCCCAAGGTTGTTGTAGCTAAGTTTAAGAACCCCCAGTTGAGGATTGGCAAGTATAGCTTCTCGTAGCAGTTCTGCGTCGCGGTACCCGAGGTTTCGTTGTGAAAAATTTATCTGGTTATGATGTAAAAAAGTAGGGGTGGCAATTAAGTGCACATATTTTCATGAATCATATCAGTTTTGTTCTAAACCCACAACTTTGTTTCTCACCATCACAAGTCTACCCCTCCCCAAAATGAACGACAACCTTTCCAACGTATGCTCTGGACTGCGTAAAGAATCTTTAGACAATGTAGAGGTGCGTGTGCTATCAGCCGCAACAGCAATGGGTGTATGTATTGGAAGAGAAGCTTGCGAAGCGATCGAGTAATACGTGGTTATCTTTTCATCAGAGTGTATTTGTTGTTGTTGTTGTTGTTGTTGTTGCCGAGGATCAATTTTGGAAAACATGACTCCCAAACTTGATCCATTCCCTTCTGCCACCGTTGTGCTGCTCATGTCCACGACGTTGGCAGAAGTACCAGCAGAAACAGGGGACGGGGCAAGCTGTTTCAAATTGGATCCGACAACACTACAGTCGCCTTGGCTATCTGAAATCATTCCTTTATTGTCACCATTATTCGCGAATTCTTTTTGTGGAGCGACTTGACTCCTATGATCTTTCAGGCTCATTTCCCTCATGATGCCCGACGGAGTATTCGCCCTACTATTAACATCGAAAGTTATGGACATTCGACTTGTTCCACTTATACCATCATCACTTTGTTTCCCATTGATAACTGCTTGCGATACGTCGAGGTAATTATGAGTTATTTGCGTGGGCAGGCGATCTTGCGGAGCGGAAGATGTAGTCTCAATTCCATTCGATGACTGCTGCTGTGGATGATGGTTGGAAATCTGCGGCTTAAATAAATGCTGTTGTTGACGATTCATAATATTCTGCATCGATAAGGCACTGTCCTCAACTACGCCATAGTTGCCATGTAATTGACCAAGAGGTGGAGCTGGGCCATTTGCCGCGTTGTCCACTGTATGGTTAGAAACAGAAGACGGCGTTGCAGTCGAAGTAACACAGTGCCCGTTCGTCCCTTCATCTGCGCAACTTGAAGGGCGACGCTGGTTCTGTCCGTGATGCTCCTGTGTGTCTCGTCCAACTGAGACTGATTTTATTTCCGTTCCGTGACTATTTGCCATGGCGCCGCGATCCTGGTCATCACAATGTGGGGCAGATGGTTCTACTGACGACGAGCCATCTTCGGAACTGTCATTCCTGCTATTGAGAATGTTATTTGATCCTACGCGCATTATCGCAAACTGGTGTTGAGTGGTCCCATAAGGAGGTTCAGTTCACGTAGCGGGGGAATCTTTTAGAAGCTGAAGGTAGATCGCCAGAGGTTCGGAATCAATATTTGACCAACTCTCAACTCTGATATCACAACATTCCTACTATTAACAATAACAATGGAGGACTATGGAGATGCATTCGATGCCATCAGAATCTTATCAGAATACACAACCAACAGAGCCACACATCTTGTGGGCGTCTGACAAATAAGAGTCTGGATAAAAGTGCACGAAAGCGGGTCTACAGGAGCTCTTTCGCCGGCACTGGACGTTCTCGTGTGTTCTCTAGTAACCAACCCATTTTTGTGGTTTTGTTGTGCTATGACTCTCACCTTACTCTTACGGTACCGTACTAATAAGCGCCCTCTTTCTAGAGATACATACAAAATATTCGTTAAATAATATTAGAATAATATGTGGTGGTGGGTCCTGCAATTTACGCAACATAATATATATCTTCACGAGAGACACTGCGAAGGGAAATTGCAAACTGAGATTTTACAAGTTTTGTCATAGTCGTTTCATTTGTCAATTATTAGGATTGTATGGTACGTTTACGTCGAAATTGAAAGGAGTTGTTCTCCCGAACAGATGGTCTGCAAGACAGGCAACTCGCTAAAAATATCTTCATTTTAGCGAAAAAAATCTAGTCTAGAGTCGTCACTTCAGTCGCGACGCGGTCGCCAGTTGTCGCCAGATGGGTCGTCCGAGTCGCCAGTTACTTCTTTAACGGACGACAAACGGTCGCCCAATGGTCGTAACTCGACGACTTTGGCTGTCGTAACATGGTCGTCACGGACGACTTTTGGTGTCGTAACATGGTCGTACCGGACGACTTTTGGTGTCGTAACATGGTCGTACCGGACGACTTTTGGTGTAGTAACGTGGTCGTCAGTGACGACTTTGAAGGTAGTACCATGGTCGTAACTTACGACTTTTGTGGTAGTAACGTGGTCGTGGTCGTAACTTGTCGTACCATACCCGCAAGACAGGCAAGTTTGCCACGTGGAAGATTTTTGAGCGATTAACGGATGACAACTGACGACAACTGAAGACAACTGACGATTTTTACATTATCTCAATCATGTGACTGCACAAGTGACGACAAAAGAAGGCACCATGTGACGACCCTGACGACAATGTGACGACCCAAGTGACGACACTGAAGACATAATGACGACCCAAGTGAAGTCACTGAAGACAAAATGACGACCCAAGTGAAGGCACTGAAGACAAAATGACGACCCTTCATGACGACACTGACGACCTTCTTGACGACACTGACGACCCCTATGGTAAAACATATATGTATAAGTACGTCTCTGTAATATATTATTATGGAGGCCTCTTTGGACACGCACCATTATTTTTCAACTGACGCTCCAAAAAAAAATCGTCCGCCTCCACCGTGGCCGCCAAATCCGTTTTTCGACCGTAACTCAACAACCAACCGGATTTTTCACGATCGGATTTTTTTGTTGGATAGCGCCAAACCAAACCGACACAACGATATCCTACTTGGGTCCATTGCACCACCAGCGGCTCTACGAACATTCGTATACCAAGTCGGCGATTTTGAACTCGGACAACCACCCGCACTTCTCTTCACGTCGTCGTCTGTATTATGCAAAGGGGAAAGTGGATGAGAATGATGATGGGAGGGGTAGCGGCTGGAATAGGAGGTGTTATTTACTGGAATTGTGATACATTATGGCATCCACAAAACAAAACAAAACTTATCATGAGAAGTAACAAACCAGCAACGTGGATGCCTCCTACTTAAAACACCATGCAACAATCAACTGTTAATGAGTTTGAGTGAGGGAACAACAAAGTAATCAATTAATCAACAGTGCTTTCAATTGATCTTTATGAGTAAAAGAAATTTAATGTGGTATTTATTGCATCAATTATATATTTCATATGAATAGAGTTATGATCTCAACAGAGATAATGGATGCTTGATCCAATTATTATCATTGTATTTATGTACTTAATTGCTTTGTTGTTGTTTTACTCAAACTTTGAACAGTTTATTGTTGTGTGGTGTTTTGAAAGAGGGGGCATCAATGTTGGTGGCTTCTTTCTACTTCTCATGATTTGTTTTGTTTTGTGTTGTTTTGTTTGAATAACTTTCTTTCACAAAGCTATTACACACTTTGCATTGTTTTTGATTGGACAACAAAGTCGATTCTTTTTCATTGTAGTTATCTTCCAAACATTGTGATGTCTTGCTATTTGATCACATAAATCCATCGCGCAGTTGTACGTCTGGATAATGTGCTGGCGCAGAACATTTTAGGTGGTTCTTGTGGACGAAGATGTGAAGTGAAGTGCAGGGAGTCATTCGAGTTCAAAATCACCGACTTGGTTCATGATTTTTCATAGAACCGCCAGTGGTGCCATGGGCCCGAGTAGGGTATCCTTGTGTCAGTTTGGTTCAGCGCTATCCAGCAAAAAATTCGATCGTGAAAACTCTGGTTGGTTGTTGAGTTACGGACGAAAAACGGATTTGGCGGCCATGGTGGAGCGGTTTTGGAGATTATGATCTCTTCTGGTGGACGATTTTTTTTGTGAGCTTCAGTTGAAAAATGGGTCGTGTCACTTCCTCGGCCTCCATAAGACCTCTATGTAAACCAATATGTGACTGCCTACTGACGATAGTGATGAACAAAGCGACCACAAAGATGAATAAGGACCTTAAGTAAAAACAAAGCGAAGACAAACTGATGACCCAAGTGATGACTATGAATGGAGCAGACATGTGACTCACCCAAATGACACGTGACTGGGTGAGATTAATAATATGTCTCATGATACATTATCTACGTATGTAAACCAAATGACGATAGCGACGATAGTGATGAACAAAGTGACGACAAAGACGAATAACAACCTTTAGCAAAAACATAGTGAAGACAAAGTGACGACACAAGTGACAACTGTGAAGTCCTTTTGACGACCCAAGTGACGACACTGACGACACAATGACGGCCCAAGTGACGACACCTGACAACATTTTAACAACCCGTAGTGAAGGCATGAAATGACCAATATTTTCAAGTGACGCCAACTGACAACATTGGAAACATTGGACGACTCAGTTGGTGACTCTTTATCGCTAAAGTCCAAAGTTGCCTGTCTTGCAGGTGTGTGATGACTTCCCATGGCATCTGAGTTTTTGCAACAATCTTGAGTCACTGGGAGAGAGGCATATGGGTGTATTATTGATGTCAGGGGGAAGTACTCTTGGTGTTTTAGTTCCATTTGAGAGGATTAAATACTGGTGAAGTACACATGTACATGGAATTTGCCCGTTGGGATTTATAATCTGCTGGTGCTTATATTCCAGGTTTTATGGTAAGTATGATTTTTCAAATCCTGATGCAAGCTCATGTTGTGTCATGACTTGTTTTACTTGTGATGGGCTTTGCTCTCATGGTTTTACTCATCTTTCAATTGGTATTGCAGATTTAAATGCAACATGTGATAGCAAAACAATATGCAATTTCACAAAAGCTAGTTACTGGTATGAATGTCCATGTCTGCCCCATATCTGTCAAGGGTACCTAGCTTTTGATGCAGCCTATTTGTAAGGATATAACATCCCTCAGTTAGCATTCATGTTTGGAGTATCTTCAAGTAAACAAACAGATGACAGAGAGGTGTTACTGACAGACCATGACAATTTGTGTAGAAGGAGTTATGAGAACTCCTCACCCTTCTAGAACATTAGAAGAAGAATCAACAGCAATCATATTTTTAAAGACAACATTCTTTTTGCCAATTATATTGTAAATTGTCCCCCCTACATTAAGTCTGGAAGGCAGCACAGACAAATGTATTCTGAATGCAGGGATAGATCTAACATACAATGTTATGGTAATCAGAATTTTTACCTAGTGTACATGCTAGAATAATACAGTGCAATGCTAGTTTCTAACTGTTGTAAATGTTATGAATGAATTATTCATCCTTGCTTTCATGGTGATACATCATACTTCATTTTCCTATTGGTTTACAAATACATACTCATTCATAGACATATTCATTCATTATTGACCATTAGTTATGATTATTCATAGATACTGAATAATTTATTTAAGTTAGCGAAGTTGCCATCTGCTTTTGAAGGAGTACAAGTAAAGAACTTTTTATCAATGAGCCGCAATTACACAAGATAGGATAACCCTAAGATATTTTCAGCAAGTCCAATCCAGTCTGTTATGTACCTCACACACATATAAAATCTGAAGATGTGTTTACTTTCAAACATTGCAAAGGTGTACTTTTCTGTGGAAGAAATAATAAATTAATATTTGCAATGATATGAAAAATTTCAAAATCAGATTTGTTCCCGTCTGCAATATCAGTAATTAGAATCTTTTACTGGTTCCTAATTTGAAATCTCACAACCAGAACAAAAAAGGCCCTTATCTAGGCATGACCTAGGTGGAATACTTCAATGTGAACTCAACTCCATGACTTAGGTGCTCATATTACTGCTTCTGCTTTCACTACTACAAATGACAATTCATTAGACTGTTTTGTATGAAAACTAATCTTTGAAATCAAGACATAACATTTACAAATAAACACTATACACTTAGGGAGAAACCAAAGGATATTGGACCCCTTTACTTGTATCTGACTGGAATTACTCATATCCAGAAAAAAAATGTCCCTTATCTAGGCATGATCTAGGCAACATCATATAAATGTGACCACTATGCCTTGACCACATTGCAAATGTCAATGCTTACACTTGCATCAATAATCAGTAATCTGAGCGATATTTTTCTGATGGGACATATGACTTAAAACTGACAATTTATGGTAGATATTTGTCTGATGGCACATAAGCCTGAGATTTACTTATGCTATTTGATATTGAAGCCGCAGATAGCAAAAATTGTTCATTTTTTATTTGTCTATCAGTTTTGAGTGATTGCAAATAGACAAACAGGGGGTGCTGTTTGCCACACAAAAAAGGAAATAGACAAATAAAGGAACAGTTTCCTACCATTTTTGCACCACTCCACCCATCGTAGTTACATCAAATTTATTCTTCATGTTTTGAAACACATTAAATATGCAGAAGTTATACTATCTCCCATTACACAAAAATTAGCTTTCATTAAATATCCTTGATGTCGTATGTTTTTGAGATGTGGGGAAGCTTGCAATGGGTCTATTGGCCTGTTCACTATTTGAGATGATCTGATTTTACAACAAAATCACAATTTCCTTCAATAGAGAAAAATTAATTTTATTCGCTGGAATTGCTATTCACTATCCGCTATTCCCCCAGCAAAATCACAGCCTAGCAGTCCTGATGTTATAAAAGAATGAGTTGAGGTGAAACATTTAAGAATGAATTGCAATCACTATAATACCATCAACTACTTATTTTGATTCTAAGCTGTTTCACATTTTCTTTCTCTCTTTCCTTCCGGGTTCAAGAGACATTATGCTGGAGCATTAAAACAGTTCAGGGTATGTAATACTAAAAGGATTGAAATTAACATGTAGCTGTCTTCAGAATGGAATGAAAAATACCAAAGAGATCATAGGATTGTGATGTGGGATATGGCAAACATTGAGGCAATTTCTTTCAGTGATGCCGATATTCAAAGGCTTACCTATAGCAAATATTACAATCAAAATTGCTTCAAAGGTGGTGTTTTCATTCAGCTGCTTGGTTGGATTGGAGTTGGAGATTTATGGCCTGGATCTGTGAGCGATTCTGATTATAACAGGAGGGAAGGTTATCTTGAACGTCAAATGGATTTTGCAAAAAATGATTTAGTCAAATTAGAAGAGGACCATGATCAGTTATCTGTCTTACCATTCACCAATGTTTATGACAAAGGGTACCGTGCAACGATGGTCGCTTTGAAATGTGGGAAGCAAAAGGTTCTCCAGCCAGAATGGGCGGAGAGTGACAAAAGATTTCAAAGAGATCAGACATTGATGTCAGCGTCTGTAGCTACAGATTGTGGGGGGAATATGAGAGGGGTAAATGTGTGTAAGAGGGAATGGTTTGTGAACAGGGGGTTTCTCACATGTCCCCAAAACAACTCAGTGATGCTTGGACAACATGGTCGTATCAGGCCAATTTCATGTTCAACCCAGTTTTGTAAAGTAAGCTACAACACAAGTCTTAAAACGCACTATCACTCACACTGGATAGGATTGACACCCCTAAATTCACCACTGTAATCTCTGGTTTACCTTTGATCTGTTGCATGTCCTGTGTTGCAAATAATTATTGGGTGGGTTGTGGGTTGACGACAGCACATCGTTCTTGTTTATCATGCACATCTTGTGCACGGTCGAGTATTGGAGGAGTGTGTGATAAGGTGATTGAATGATGGGATGCATGCTGCGCATGGCGATGCGGTCAACAATTAATTGTAGTAGTGCTGTGTTCTATAATATTTATGTGTGATTTGTATAACTGCAAATGCAGGGCTGCTGTTGTTCGGTGGTCGCGTCGATGTTGTCCCACATGATGTGGGGACATGATTTTATCTCTTTTTTTAACGTCAGGCGAATTCTTTTGTGCTACCATCCAAAACTACATGGGGCACACCCCATTAAGAGCTGTCTTTTAAGTTCTTAGTGTCCGTCTGTTTCTGTTGAGTTACTACTATGTCTCATGATATATTATGAACATATGAAAATATAATACCACTGTGTGGACTACCGAGATTTACCTCTTAAGTCTCAAAAGAACATGTTTCTCAAGTCTGTTGAATATTTGGTATTGAAAGGTCTTACAATCTTGCAAAATGCTAGAACTCAAAAAATTGCTAAGACATAGTCACCTAAATCATATATCTGATTTCTAACGCATCAATGAGTTTTACTTTGTTTTCAAATAACTAACTGTGCCATGGATGTACCATACAATTGTACAATAACAAACAAAGGACTCCTGTCTCTGATTTAAAGCATAAGGTTGATTGTTGTGTGGGTGGGTTCATGTTGTTCATGCATCAGTTGCTTTTGCGTGAATTGACATTGAGTACCAAACATTTACTGCAACAAAAGATGGAAAACTTCTTGAAGCAAGCAGATGTTTACAAGCTTTGGGGCTAAAGAGAGATATTCTTTTACCCCGTGTCCTGATGATAATTTAAAACTAGATAGTCAAAAAATGTTGAGATACAGACAACCCCAGCTGACACAAAAAATCAAAGCTTACTCACAACCTTCTGTTCCATAGCAGCGTTAAGACTCCCGCGTACCATCCAATTCAAATGTTCATTGTTATGTTGCATTCATTGCACTGCATTGCAACGAAAACTTTGAACTGCAAGTACATTGTTGTTAGATGCTCATGATCGAAGGTATAACAATACATATTTTTCAGTTTACAACTTACCATAAAGAGCTCTCGAGACGCATCTCCCCCTCTCGCCCGCCTTCGTCTTGTTTGCTATATTTGCAAAGGCTTGCATCCATTTTAGAAAACTGTGAGGAGTATGTTTGGATATTTATTGGGAGGACGTGGTGGCTCCAGTGTCGTGTGCCCGATCATGCTGTGTGATCGGTGCTTTTCAGAGCAGTGGCAATAAAAGGTACTGTAACCGTTGCAAGATCAAAAAGGAAAGCGAATTTTCAATTGAATTAATTGAAAATATCATGTTGATAACAAAATAAAGAGCACTTACAAAACGTGCTGCTAGCCACATCTGGCATTATTCTGTCGCCTGTTGCATCGCGATACGCTGTTTGAAAAATTGCAATGCCATGGGAGTTAGTCCCATGGCCAATAAAAGGATTGCTGTGGGATAAAATTGATTTCAAACGGAGGTGGCTGCAAGAGAGGGGATGACCGATGGAGATGCTTCGGACATTGTTGTCGCTCTTTTGTTCGTCTTCGATGATGTGTGAGAGCAAGAGTGATGATGATGTCTGTGTGAGCGTGACTTCAGCTGTATCTTTTTTGAGTCGTGAGAGTAGCAAATAATATGGTGACCACCGAAGTGGGATTTTAATTATCCCGATGCTATGGTATTCACGAGGTATTCACGCATAGTATAGAGTAAATCCCCGGACTATAGTACGGTCTACAGAAAATATTTTAACATTAATATTTACGTATGTAAACCAAATGACGATAGTGACGAACAAAGTGACGACAATGACGAATGACGACCTTAAGCGAAAACAAAGTGAAGACAAAGTGACGACCCAAGTGACGACTGTGAAGCCCTTTTGACGACCCTAGTGACGACACTGACGACACAATGAAGGCCCAAGTGACGACACCTGACGACATTTTGACGACCCGTAGTGAAGGCATGAAATGACCCGATATTTTTAAGTGACGTCAACTGACGACATCGGACGACATTGGACGACTCAGTTGGCGACTCTTTATCGCTAAAGTCAAAAGTTGCCTGTCTTGCCGAAGTTCAGCTTATTTTCTCCAATCCCGCGTATCGGTGAGCGTTTTCGTCTTTTCCTTCCTTACAGTTCAAGTACGTTACACTTAGCTAGCTGGCACCATCACAGTTCGCCACCTCCAATCAACTTCCGGCGGCGGAACAAAAAAGTATTGATCATCGAAGTAGGAAGAGCAATCATGCCTGCGAACAACGTTCAACAATTAGGTGACACAGGAGGTCCCCAAGCCTGGTTCCAATCTCTCCCCTTCGTCACCCGCTACTGGTTCGGATCCGCCCTCCTGTCACATGCGCCGCCAACCCGGTTTCATCAATCCCATGAAACTCATCTTCCTCTGGGATATCACATGGGACGATTTCCAGATTTGGCGTTTTGTCACCCCATTTTTGTTTGTGGGAAAATTTGACTTCAACACGTTGTTCGCGCTGTACATGCTTGTGTAGTTTTAGCCAACGGTACGAGACCGAGCCTTACAACACTGGTGCCGGAGGCGGACGGCCGATTATATCTTTGCACTCATGTTTGGAATGTCGACTATTTTCGTGACGTACCCGCTGTTGGGGAAGTTGTTGCCGATTTTGCCGCTGTTTGCACGAACACTGACATTCTTTGTCATTTATGTTTGGAGTAAGCGTCATCCTACTGCTCCAGCGAGTATTTGGGGTGTGGAGATGAAGGCGATTCATCTTCTGTTCGCTTACCTGGTGCTGACCGTCCTCATGGGAAATCCCTACGCGGATCGCATGGTATCGCCGTGGGACATTTATTCTACTTTTTAGTGGATGTTGTTCCCATCGTCTCACGGAAAAGATGTGTTACACACACCACAATTTTTGATTGATCGTTTGGGTGTGGGTGCGTATGTTCCACCGGCGGAAGTTCCGGGGGCAAGAGGCGGTGCAGCTCAAGGAAGTAATGTCTGGCGACCACCGGGAAGAGCGAATGCACCTCAGGATCCAGCGTGACCTGCTAGAGAACATGATTGGGGTAGTGGTTTGGGATCAAGTTAAGGAATGGAGGCAAAGTTGGACATTTTCTACTTCGTACAACAATCAGCTTGCTTTGGAACTAAGCGAACGGATGAAATGTCAGCTTTTTGATGCAAGCAGACGTTAATAGTGAACAATGGTCAATAGTCTATGTAGAGTTTAGACCCATAAATAGTTATTGTCATCTCTAGAGTCAACAGCTCACTGATTAATTTCCTATCAATTCGGCTGGTCGTGAACCGAAAAACTTGTACCACTTTACATAATGCTCTGAAACGTCAAGGAAATTGAATCGTGTATTCCTCAGCCAGACGAGATCAGTCTACAGTATCTCTCTAAATCAACATTGCCACCGGATAAAACAACCCCACAACAACTGCCTTTGGGAACTTCACCACTGTCCACCATCTTCCTCAGTCCGGCCAACCCTAAGCACCCTGTTGGTTGAACAATTATTTTCATTGTCTCCCCAAAGAATTTCATATCTTGCACCAGTTCATCATCAGTCACGGTCACTATTTGGGATACATTATGTTGCATTATCGGGAAGACCAATTCACCCAAATGCTGCGTTTGTGCTCCATCAGCAATGGTCCGTGGAGTTTCAATGGTAACGATCTTTCCTTGTTGTAAAGGATGCTGAGCATCAATCCCCATTCAGGCTCTACTCCAATAATTTTCCTGTTCGGTGAAATGGCGGCAGCAACAAGAGAAATCCCTGCAATAAGACCACCTCCTCCGACACAAACAAACAGATAATCAAGTCTAATAGATTCTTCCTTTGCTGCATGATTGTAAGTTCCCTTCCAACACTTGAGATCCTCAAAAAATTCTTTCCCTACTGTACCCTTTCGGCAATAACATATTTATGATTGTACGGTGGTATGAAAACTGTACCCTTTGGTAACGTCTCCTTAACTTTTATCGCATCCTCATCTCTCTTTTCCGTATACCGATCATAACACACAACATTTCCACCGCATCGACTTGGTCGCCTCCAATTTAAGAGGTGGGGCATCCTCCATCCCCCACGCCCCACGCTGCACTCTTACCGCGTCTTTAATCTAACAACGAGGAAAAGAAGCAGGACAATTGACCATGTGAGTGCTGAGATTTGTGTGTTTTTAATTGGTTAATTCTTTAATTTGAATTTGTCGACCTGTTTCACCAACGTCTGCAACGGCCCTCCTCTATGATGTAAGAACCCCACGTCTCACGTCGTGCGCTCCCGCGGCTTCAATTCAGAACCACCAAAAAGAAGCACGACAATTGACCGTGCTACTAGTGAGTTTTGCCATTTTTTTAATCTGGTAAATTATTTAATTTGAAACATCGCACTGACTTGCCTACTCCTTCAACGGCCCTCCTCTATGAAATACAAACACCACGCCACACGTCGTTCCCTCCCGTGACTTCGACCTAACACCGAAATAAAGTAGCGGGACACTTGACCGTGCACATGGTGAGTTTTATGAATTTTTATTCTTCTTCCATTATTTCATTTGATATGACCGAGCTGACATGCCATCTTCTACCACCCCCCTCATATATGAATCACAAACCCCAGGCCGCCCTCCGCGGATTCAATTTAAATCCAATAAAAATTAGCTGGGCAAATGACCACATCAATGGTGAGTTTTGTGAATTTTTTTCGTCAGCTATGTTATTCCAAATTAACAACCCTGACCTGCTATCTTCTACCATTGCTCTCCTCGATGAATTAAATGCCCACTCTGCCCTCCCATGTCTTCAATCTAAAGCCTGGAAAAGAAGGAGGACCATGGACTACACCCAATGTTGAGTTTTTCGATTGTTTTATTTGCCAAACTATTTAATTTGAAATTATTATCTGCCCTTATCATGTCATCACTCCCCCTACCACAACCAGGATTAGATCAAGGTCATGCTAATACACTAGTAAAAATAATGTCATAGTGAAAAGTCTATATTCTATATCATACTATTAATATTAGCCTCCTGCCAACCCAACCCTTCACCTGATTGAGGGGGGGGGGGGCACAATTCCATTATGCATTGGTTTCAAAAAATCATACTCCATGCAGCAAAAGAAATGTCATTTTTATAAACAACCAATCATTAGCCCAGCATGCTACCCAATGAAAATACAATCATTATTTGAGTGACAGCTCCAGTAGAAATGTATACAGTGCAAGTCATAGAATTGGTCCTCTATGTAATGCAAGTATCCCCTACCAGTTCACAAGAAAATACATGCTCACATCATCCATATGCCACTCTACATGAGTCCAGTTCTTTGAATGATCAAAAACAAATGCACATTACTTGCACAATCACAATTTGAGGCCCTTCTTGAAAAATGATCCTTCAAGTTCCAAGGTGTTGCTTGTGGTCTGCATTGACAAAAGGGGTAGGTTCCAAGGCATTGGTTGTGGTCTGCCTTGACAAAGGGGTGCTTGTAATTTGTATTTAAGCTCTCACTTCAAAAGTTGTACAAATAAGAAAATGATCAATAGTGGACCCCTACCATACCTTTTGTCCATTTACTTGACATGGACATATTGATGTTGGTGCAGCCGGTTGAATCCTTTGTGGATCAAGAATGTGAGCCCACCAAGTAAAAAATCTGCATGTCACCATAAGAATCAAAGTGGCAGCAGCTTTGTCATTCCCCCACCTGATTGACCAATTCAAACATGCAATTCAACTCAGCACAACCTCAGTCAGACTTTTGGGGGGTCAGTTCTTGCCTCTTTGCATATACAACCCAAGGCGAACTTTTGAGGGGTTGGTTGCTGTCTGTGGAGATGGGGGGACTGGAAACACATGCTGTCTAGTAAAAATTTGACAAATGAAAAAGGTAGTGGCTGCAAGTTGTTACAACCACATCTTAACCAAAAATTCAAGGGGGAATTCATCTGTGTTCTCCAAGGGCCAACTGTTTGAGGGGTTGATTGTGCTCTGTGAAGGTGGGTAGTATGGGAAGTGACTGAAAGCATGCACTGAAAAAAAGAAAAATTCATAAGGCAAAAATCAACATAAAACAAGACCCCAGACAACATCCCCCCACCTCTTTTGTCCCTAAAAAGATCATTCACCCTAGTACATCCCATCAGTGCAATGGAGTGGAGTTTTTACACATGTCTGCAGTGACATGTGCTAAAGCTAGAAGGGCACCAGCACAGCAAATGTAATAATGAATTAGTTAATTAAAAGGTTCATACACAGGAGGGGGATAGCCATAAAAGTGTCAATACTCCCAGACTATTTCACGAAAACAATGCCCAGATAATTATTTCTTGAACATTCATGTAAGGGTCTACTAGCTATGTGAATACCAAAAAAATAGTAACAAATGTGCAGGCAGTAGCAAATTTCCCTTCCAAAATCCCCCGAAGCTGTGAGCACTCCACGGAAGCCAAATAGAGTATCAAAATTAAAACAACCTTATAGAGCAAAAATATTGCTCCTAAACCAGAAGCTCAATCACTTGAGTTGCCTCAGGTAAGATACTTATAGCACTCAATTTCAAAAATACGCATGAATGTTCATGTTTTATGATTGCCATTTCGCAGGCCATTACACGTAGCGAATACCAAGAAACGGGCAAGGCCCGAGATTATGAGAAATCATACAATCTTCGTATGATTTTGATGTGTCTCGGTTGACGATACATAAAAAGCATGACCCACTACGTAGTTCGCACTTTTTTGTGACTCGTCAAAATCATACACGATTTGTATGATGGCTAGGTCAAAATCTCGGGAAATTGTATGATTTTGATGGTTGCTGACGCAGTCATGTGATGTTTTTTTGCATGGTGCGCGCATGTAAAAAAATGTCACGCGTCAAGACTACACTTAAACTCGTAGAGGTCGTAACTTGTCGTAACTTACTACTCAAGAGGTAGTAATGTGGTCGTCACTGACGACTTTGGCTGTCGTAACATGGTCGTCACGGACGACTTTGGCTGTCGTAACATGGTCGTACCGGACGACTTTTTGTGTCGTAACATGGTCGTACCGGACGACTTTCGGTGTAGTAACATGGTCGTCAGTCACGACTTTCGTTGTCATAACATGGTTGTAACTTACGACATTTTGACGACTCAGTGGTCGTGTTTCGGTCGCAAGTCGTCACTTTTGTTCTCCGAGTCGTCACAACGTTGTAAGATTCAGTCGCGCAAGTCTCTAAAGTCGTCACTTCGCCGAATTTTTATCGCCAAAATATCCTATCTTTTTTTGAGTTGCCTGTCTTGCTGATTCCGCGGGGCCGAACCTCGTGAGACTGTCCTCGCGACTCCCATTTTTCTGCAACTGGGAGTCCGGGAACTATCCTTTGACAGCAAGACCATACATTATAGGAAAGCTTAAGTTTATACCATAGTTTCAAGGACAAAGGTGACAAAATCATCTTATTTGTATCTTGTCATTGTAATTTGCCATGTGCATGGGAACTCAATACCCTTATGTAAAAAGCACCACGGGGAATTTAAATAATGAGTTCTACATACTACTCACTAGCACAACCCTTTCAGTTGATACCTTTCATCAATCCAACCAATCATATCGACCGCAACCAAACAATTGCTCCAGTTTCCAAGAATTCATCTGTCCAGCAGTAACTTCATCTCAAAGGATCCTAGCGTTTGTTTCATCGAACGTGATCTTCATGATCCTTTCAACCTAAATGAATGATGATTTCGTTATTGCAATCATTTCACCACAACAACTTGTTCCAACTGAAACGCTCGTTTCATTGCAAACAATCGTTGCATTGCAAATGCTTGTGTCATCGAGATGGATCATTTCAATCTGTATGATCATCAGGATCATTTGCTCTGTTGCGATCCTTTCGTCTCAAAACTATTGTTTCGTCGCAAACAATTGTTTCATCAGAAACAATCCTTTCACTCCAAATGTGTTTCCGCTCTGTCATAATCTTTTCACAGCAAAGGGTTGTTGCAATAGTTTCATTTCAAATGATTGTTGTCATAGTTTCATCGCAATTGATTGTGGAGATAGTTTCATCACAAGTGATGGTAGTGATAGACAGATAGTTGCACAAAGTCATTTAATTGTTTGTTTCTTGGATCGTTTCATCTAGAACGATTGTAAGTACTGGTACAATCATAGTCATCGCTTTTTGTCATCACAAGCCATTTCATCACTAGCATCAGCTGTGGCCAGTTCTTTGCCTTGCAACAACTCTATGACATATTCAACTGTTTCCATAGTTTCCCCCTTACCGTTTTATTGATTGCAATACCAATTCTTAGTATTTTTAAAACTATAGTCACATTGTAGCAACCACCCTCTGAATGCCCTTTGCAGACGTAGACTCAGATAAGGCACAGTTCTATGGTGATTGCTGCATTTAGTCATCAGACAACATGTGGCCAGTGAATTGCATTCGTTGCTCCCCTGCCAGGGTTCAACAGTCATCTGCAAGTTTCGTATGTGCTGGCCTGCCCTCAAAGACAGGCAACATTGCATATCTGCAGTGCCAGAATTGCAGTGACAAGGTTTGCAGTTTTTGTGTCATGGGTCTTACAGAGTTAGTCACAGCCAGCAACAAGAAAGTCCCACAAGAAGATCCCTCAAGTTCTGCCCTCTAGTCCATGGCACAGTTGTTCTTCTCACTAGGGGGCAGTTATATGGAACCCAGTGGCTTCGTCATACGAAACAACCGTTTTCGTCCAACGAAGAATTTTTGTCAGTTAGGTGTCAGTTAGGTGTCCAACTGACACCATTTTCAAGAAAGGGAACCGCTAGATTTAAAAACAAATTCAAATTTTACCAAGCGAACACACATTTCATCAGACGAAATCACCAAAACATCTTATAGAGAAATAAAAAAAATGCATGCTTACACTAGTAAACATGGTATCGTAAGATGAAATCGAAAGTCTTAAAGAAATAAAAATATTGCATGCTTACACTAGTAAACACGGTTTCATAAGAAGAAATCATGCACCAATAAATTGACAAAAGAATGACAACATTTACCACATAGCCTTAACACAGCTGAAAAGCAACGTATTAATACATAGATACTAAATGCCAATTCGTAAGTTTAGTTAAAATGATCTCCGGTCAGATTGGAAGCAAAATGGGATACCTCTTATCTTATATTCACGTCTGTCTTTGAACATACCCCCGATCCGTTTCATCAGACGAAACACCTAACTAACTTGGTTTCGTCTGACAAAGCCGGGGTTCCATATAACTGCCCCCTTTCCATGCAGTCCTCTGTTCCCAGGTTTCTCTTCTATGAGATTAGTTGCAAAAGAATGTTTTTGTTTTGCAAAATCTGCCAGGTTGGCTTCAAGATCTCCATTGCATGGTATTAGATTCTGCAATATGACCAAAGCGACTTGGATTGTTGAATCAAACTCAGCTTCTGACTCGGCTCTGACTAGATTGACCAAATTCCCCTAAGCAATTCATTACTAATCCTGCCAAAATAATTTTCCAAGCCAGAATCTATTAAATGCCATTGATCTGGTACATATAATGCATTACCGAAATCCAAGCTTTCTGACTGGGTCTTGATCAAAAAACCATCTCCTGCAACAACTTTCACTTCATACAGTGGGTCCTTTGGAGAAGCAGCTCCAAGGAAGTCACAGGCAAACTGATACATATCATCCTGCTCCTCACAGAATATTCCTTTGCATGCAATGCCTATTTTTGACATTTCATCATACATCGTAGAGGTAAGGCCAGAGCAGTGTATTGATTGCATGCTTTATCACGTCCAGACCAATAAAGTCACCAAAGAGTTCAAAATTCTTTCTCATTGTAGTGGTCTGCCAAATAACGTCAATTCACCTTTTCTTGTGTCCACATGTAGACAAATTTGAGGGACTTTCTGCTATTTTCTATGTGAATCCCTTAGCCTTCAACCGGATGAGATCGAGATACTTGATGAAAGAGATGAGTCCTTCTTTGCTGATCATGTTACAAACAACCTCCAACCAAAGAGATTGCTCAAATTCATAAGCCCTCTCATCATCAAGAGAAGCTATGTTGTCAATCTTGTTCAACATATCACTAGCATTTACAACAGCCTTAAACTGCTCGTAATCCCTATTTGATTGTTTGAAGACCAGCAACAATTTCATGACCTTTTCACAAATGTTGAATATATCATGGTTTGATATTGCCTTTTATCGTGGCCCACATGACAAAATGAATTAACAATGAGATTGGAGTCAAGACTTTCACAATTTTCCACGGATTTTCACAGAGTAAAGATTGTGATGATGAAATGCTGTTGATATACTTTCCCTGTCTTTGACATGTTGTGATCCTGTTTGACATATTTGGTATGCACCAAAGTATTTGGTTTAATTCTTTTATTCCCATCGTGATCACCATCAAGATATCTCAACCAGCCAAATGGTATAGATAAATAAAGTGCTAGATGAAATTCATTTTGACTGGTAGTCTTGTTTTCCACACCTACACTAAAATCCACCACCATCACACACAATTTCCAATTTCAGACCACATGCTCAACACAATTCTCACCATGAAGTAATTGGATTAATTCTTTTATTCCCATTGTGATCACTATGAAGCTATCTCAACCAGCCAAATGGTAAAGATATCTAAAAGTGCTAGATGAAATTCATTTTGACAGGTGGTTCCCACACAGGTATAAAGTAGACTAAAGTAGGGCCCATCGTTAGAGCCAAGTTTTGGGAATATATTTGTATCTTAAAAAGATCCAAACCAACTTAGTGCACATGTCATCTATAGCGCATCTTGCACATTCGAATCCTCTTCACTCTATAGTACATTCTGCTGCAGGATCAAATGCCAAAAATCCATCATTTCACTCTCCAAACTTCTTGATGGGGATTGCCTGGGCTTCATAAATTCTCATTGGCTTGCAAAAACATTGGCATCTCCAAAACAAAGTGGAAGCAAAGGCAACTCAATAAAAGAGTAGATCCAACCCTTCTCTCATAGAATGTTGCAAAACACAAGCAACACTGTCTCAGAGTCTAATCTCAATGGCAACGACAAAACTAAGATTCCAGTAGTGTAAAAATGCATACTAGAAGCAATCAGATTAGATTGCAAACTAACTTTATCTACCAGGTCTAGCACACATAGTGTAGTTGTGTTTTGTTTCTCGACTCTCTTGCTTTCATGGGTCTGAGGCAACCAAGTGGAATGGCATTTTCAACCACTGTCACAGACTGTTGCCAAAGTTGGGAAAATCGGGATTTTTGTTAAACGGACTTCCGTCTGTCTGCCTGCCGTCGGTGTGGAATTCCACGAAAAGCGAGAATCGAGCAGATGGGGCAGAACGAAACTCGGGAGAAGGTGACGTACCATACCTTACGTTAGATATCCCAATTTATGGCGCCAAAAATCGGGACACGTTGTGCATCATTATTATCCATATCCCAGATAGTCCCAGAACTCAAGGACATGCATCATGGTAGATGGTTCATCGTTCATCTTCATCCCTATCCGAGCGGGTGTGTCAAGGCATCGTCGGCATTTTTACAGCGGAACATCGCGTCTGCGGGGAGCCATGACGATATCTCATGATTGACATCATTGTTCGACTTCTAAGCACTACACGCCTTGCACATGAAATTCTTCACTCTCGCCACCGCTGCCTTGGTGGCTATTACTTCTAATGTTGATATTCTGGCATTTTCACCCGTCGTCAAATCCGCAGTCAAATCCCATGCCCACAGTGCATCGGGTTCACTTCTAGTTCAATCACGTCGGTACGTTTTCATAGCGAGGGATAGGAAATGGGATATGGACATCACATGACGTGCCTACTATACTGCTGTGTCCCTTATTTGTCTTGTCGTGTCGTGCTTTGATAACCTTCGTTTTTCGATACCGAGTCTGCCTTTTACTAAGGATGCTAGATTGCATGTTAGCTAACCACGTTTGTGTCTTTGTAATTAGACGAAAGGAAAACATCCCTGCCTGCCTTCATATCCACTACCGAAGATTCGCCACGTAATCTACCAGCGTTTGAAGAATGGTGCACCCAATATGGAGTTCAAAAAATGGACGGTGTCCAGCTCTACTCTGAAGATGGACTTGATTGGCAGGTCATCACAACCGCAGACATCCCCGCAGGGACTACCTTGCTGTACATTCCCGCGGAAATGGTACTATCATCTGATAGAGTAGCCCAGGAATTGAACTCTATAAGTAATGGAGGAGTGGCCGCTGCCGTACAACAATTGAGTAGGATTGGGGGCGCGAGCAGCATTCCGAAGTTTTACTTATTCCTAAAAGTTTTGATGGAGTACGAAGCGCAGGAAAATTCGTCTTTTCTGCCCTGGTTGGATAGTTTGCCCCGGCTCTACTATTGTGCTGTGAGCATGACAAACTTTTGCTACGAATGCCTCCCTCCTTTGGTGTTTAATTTGAGCCGAACTGAGCGAGTCAAATTCGATAACTTTCTGCAAGTGATCAAAAAGTCGATGTTATTTCAGACTACATCAAGAGCAATCAAGACGTGCTTAAATGGGCATTCAACTCTGTGTACACTCGTACCTTCTGTCATAAAGAAGGTCAAAATGCAGACGAAGTTGTCATCGCCCCCTATGCCGACATGTTTAATCACGTAGCTGTGCCAGAAGTTGAAGTGTATTTCGACGGAGAAGGAAACTGCATGGCGTACACATTAGTCGATGTCCCTGCGAATAGCCCGCTGCGAATCTCATATGGAGACCCGACCAACCCATCCTTCCTTTTCGCTCGGTACGGCTTCTTGGATGAATCCAGTCCGGCGGGGTTTTGCAAAATGATGGATATTCCGAACACTCCAGAAAACGTCAACATCGGTATGGATCCGAGTAAAATGTTATTCTTTCATGATACCGGGGACATCAGTCAAGAAGTATTGGATGTTGTTCTATATGCCAAAGTGTTGTCAAACATGAAGTACAGTCAGGAGACAGGGGAAGTCAAAAAGCAGTTTTACGAAGCACACATGTCAGGTGATGAGCAGACCAAGGCTCAAATTCACGAGCAATACAGGTACGAAGTGATGAAGGAAATTCTGAACCATTGCAATACGTTCTTGAAATCGTTGGAGGCGTTGGAGAAAAAGAGTGAAGGAAAGAGTTTTGATCAGCATCCTAGGTTGCCAGTGATCCTTCAACATAATGAGTGGGTAAAGCAAACTTTTTTGAAAGTGAAAGCGAACGTAGGAGCCACTTGTGCAGCAGTATGAAGGTGGCAGCGGTGGAGGATTCGGTGGTGGTGGAGGTTTTGGAGGAGTCGGCGGGTACGGAAATGATATGGGTTGGGAGGGTGGCGGTGGACAGGATGAGTATTATGGAGGAGAAGACTACAACGAAGAGTATACGTATTAGGAATCGGTGTTCCTCGAGAATGCTTTTACCCTTCCATCGAAGATAAACTGCCAGACAAAATAAATCTACTAGCATAGATTGTCATTTACAGAACGCGAAAAGACGAGGTCTAATAAAACATTGTAGACTGGTCGCCAGTGATACCGAGGTGTCTAAGTGAGCGTGCCTGTCTCCGCTTTATTCCCAGTCAGTAGAAGAGTAATAACTAAGTTAGACTTATCTTTTTCCCATGCGATGTTTTCTCACTCTGATACAGCACAAAACTTGAGCATCACTTCTCTTTATCTGGGAACAATCCAGGCTGAAGCCGAACTCGTTTGGCCTTTTCATCATAATCGATTTTGCACAAAAGTTCTTTTTCTAATCCAATTCTGTCTTGACAGACTTCTGGAAGCGGGAAATTCAAACAGCAGTAATCAATCAATGCCAACTCACAAATTCTTCTTTGTGTTTTCTTAGATACGAGCTTTGAATTAAAGCGTCTTGGATAAGATCTCCCCTCGATAACCCCGTCTTTATTCTTAAATTCGTAATCCTCGCCCAAATACTTTTTGGCAATGGTTCTCCAGTCACCCTCGGCGTTGGTTGTATTGTGTAATTCAGTTAGGTATATTGGATATCCCTCTTTGTTGGAAAGCAGAGGAACTTGGAAATTTAAATGAATGTCAAAAGGGGTCCGTCCATCATATTCACGCACGAATCGTTCCAATCGATGTGTCAATGTCCCGTTCTCCGCAGAAGCTTTGTCTACACACTCTCTCCTGCTGTTGGGGTTGACTCTTGTCGATGGCGGACAGAAAGTATCCTCATAATCATGGTAGCTATGCATATTTTCAAAAAGGTAGGGGAAGGGATGTGGCCGATTGTACTTTTTGGTTGATGGATCAAAATAATAAGGGTTTGATGCCTTCACCCATGGGGCTGTGCGGACAAAGGCTTCATCATATTGAGAGAAGAATCGAGACAGCGGCTCACGTACAAATGCAATCACGTTCAGAGGAGGTTCTAGTGACACAAACCTAAGTTCGAATGACAAACGCACTATGTCGGTTAGAATCTGCAGTGTTGAAACGAACGAACGCCTGTTTCGCAACTCACTCACCTCTCATCAGCGTCAAATTCATGCTTTCAATTGAAATAAACACACAAAACTTGAGCACAGCAAATAAATGGCATAATAAGGAGCAAAATGATCGGGAGAAGAACTTACCTTCATCATGAACCTTCCAGTGCTCGATCCACTTTTGGGAAGTAATACAAGTGTCAGTTTATGCTTTTCTGATATGGGTGCTCGGCGTCTGGATCCTCCATCGCTTAGGTGATTGGAATAGATCAAAGGATCAGTATAGCAATGTTGAAATGTAGAAAGTTGGGACAACGGAAGTGTTCCTGGACTGTAATGAATTGGAGTGGAGAGTAACTCTGGGATAGATGATGATTTGTCGTCCTTTCTTTGATCTTTGATCCATTTCAACAGGTCTTGTTCAGATGTTGTGAGTGCATTCGTTAACGTTTGACTTGCCGCGTCAGTGTTTTTCGTTACCCTGTTCATTTCCTTTCCCTTCCTCAATGCGCTCGGGCTTTCCAGCGGATGTACATGCTCTACGGGATCGACACTTAACTTGACCGAAGTGGACAAATTGAACATCACAAATATTGATGACGCGAACATCGCTATCGTCAAGGACAATATCAATTTCAGCACACTGGCCGTCGTGCATTTGGCCGGCTTTTGTTTTGAGTATTTTGCACTTCCACTGGGCGGCATGTCAGCGTTTAATGTTCTTCGATGGTTACTGATTTGATATTTGTCTCCATGAACGGGGGGTGATGTGGAGGAGATGTGAAGGTCTGAAGGTCATGAATCCTTCGTCAGCCCTTTGTCTTCCACTCAAGGGACACGAAGAGTGGACTCTAACAGGAGGAATATTGAATTTTGGTGATGCTACTTATTCCTCTATGAAGAATAAATCAGACTTTTGGCGATATGCGTTTTATTCAATCGTATCCATGCGTGAAAAGGTTTCGTATTTTTTATGTTCAGGTCACTTTAAATAGGTACAATACCAATTCACCAGTTCCCTACCAGTTCCCTCAACGTCACTATGGGAAGTTGATATGCGGAAGGTTGCTGGGATTCTTCTTCACAGGGGAAAAAGATCTCGCTCCCGCTCTATTCCTATCGTTCCGCCCTCTGTTGGCCACCGCGGGTGTCATTTGTGAGTTATCACCATCAGAGGGATTCACTGTTGAAACCGAAACAACAATTTCAACGAATTCTGAGGTTACGGCAGCTCACCCGTCTTATAGAAAAAGTTAGTTGTCCTGTGATCCACACTAGTCCATATCCACCCCACCCCGTGCGAAATTGCTGACTAGTGAATTATGGGTCGCGTTTTCTCCACAGTCTACCGCGTCTTCTTGATGGGAGTATCGGTTGCTGCCGTGGCGTTGTCGATAATAGCAGCCACGTCGTGTTCTTTCTTAGACTTCGTTCACCCGTACACGGCAGACGGCCGATCCTTGACTATAGAGATGGTCGGCTCCAACAAAATAATTATGTCGTATGCGGGAGATGTTTTTGATGTACGGATTCTCCAAAACAACACAGAATCCGAGGGACCCGACGTAATCCAGGAAACAACCGCCACACCCAGCACCGTAGGATTGGTGCCTATAGACTCCCTTGCACAGCCGGCCGATTCTCTAGCCAGCAACATGTCTTCTGCCATCTCCTCTAGGAAAAACATTTCCGAATCTCTCGGGAATGAATCTGTTTATATCTCCAATTCTTCGACAACGGGCAAAACAGTTGTTGTTGCTGAAACCAATACTACAGGTTCACAAGCTGTAGTGGAAGACGTTGCAGGGAATACGTCGATGCTGACAAATTCTAGCGACGAGAATGCAACTAATTTAAATACCGTCTGGCCAGTCTCCATCAAAGGATCCGCGGGCCTTTTTTGTGCACCTAACGATGATGCAATTTATAATGTATGGAAAAAAACATTCATTGGTTCAGTGAACACCATCAATGATGATGGTGCACGCGACGAATCGGAAGATCTCGCAAGGAGTGGAGCTGTAGTTTCGGCAACATTAGGAGCGCTGGTGGCGTTGATTTTCATAGTGGAATGTATTCTTGGATTGAAGATCTGCTGTGAAAAATGGATTGTGTCACTCTTGGCAGTATCTGCTTGCATTTCGCAAGGGCTGACGTTCTTACTTTTTAATAGTGAGAGATACTGGTAATGTTGTGTGTGATGAGTTTTTTTTGCGAATTTTGATATCTTTTCACTTATTGGAAAATTCGTCATTTGTTGTTCATGCTTCAGTGACGCCAACATTATTCACGAAATCCTGGAACAAAATCCTTGTGTTGTTGGCACTGGCGCCATCATATCAATTGTTGCCCTCATTATGTATGCTTGTGTAATTGTACTCGTGTGTCGTGTACCGCAGGATCATCCCTACCATCTGCTCTGTTGTTGTCGCGCCCAAAAAGGATTGGAAGGCAGAAAGACTGAGAGCTTCCAATCCCTGGAAATGGTGGAGGATTCACATTCAGGTCGAGGGTTGGCAGGAACCAACACAGACGGAGTCAATGTTGCTATAAGTGGACGTGGTCACGCTTCAGCACCACAGTGGTTGTCTGAACAGGAAGAGAATGAAATTATCTGATGAAAGGTGACGAAACTGCATCAAACTTTGCAAATTTATAAACCGTTCTCAATGGGCTGTGAAATTTTTGTGTGCTGCACAGATGTTTAACTGGCCCACTTTTGGGGATGGCCCAGTTTCAATTTGCTGCCTGTTATGCCATAAGTCAGGGGCTATATGTATTATTTGCTTGCTATTATGACATGGTTGAAGAATTAATTCTGGTGACATATCTGTAAGACAACTAGTGGAGATTGTTTTTCTTTTGATTACTGTAAATAATCTTTCTCAAGTAAGATGTACAAGGTAGATTACAAAAAATCAACGGTTGTAATCAAGAGGGAGATGCCATTTCAAGATTACTCCCGAAGCAAGACCATTAGTGGAGATGGTTTTTTCTTTTGAATACTGTAAATAATAATCTATCTCGAGTAAGATGTGCAAGGTAGATTACAAAAAATCACCGGTTTTAATCAAGAGGGGGAGTTGATGTCACTTCCAAGATTGCACCCTAAGCTTTTCCTTGCGGATTAGCTGGGTGGTATTGGCATACCCTACAGCTTCAGAAGTATTCTTCTGGCAGACCACTCCATCAATTTCCTTGACAGCCTTGAAGCAGGCATGAGACCCGATAAACATGTAGTTAGCCCTATAGAACAAGACCTCGGTCCCACAGTCAGAAAGATCAATCCGAATCATGTCTTCTGGATCAGGATTGGTGAAAACCTCTCCAAGAACAACATAGACTTCACTCTTGACGTACAGATGGACCTTGTACGGATCCAACACCTTGAATGAGTACTGTTTGTTCTCTACGGTCACTCCCTCAAGACCACCAATGAGGTCATTGATCGTATCACCAGTAGGAGACTTAGAGGCAGATGGTATTGACTTCTTATTGGTAGGAATCTTCTTAGGTGGCATATCCTCTTCCTCTTCTTCTTCAGTTAAGTCTTCAGCTTCCGCTGTGATGTCTTCCGTACCCTCAATGTTGTCTTCTTTGCTGTTGGTCTCTTCACGAAATGCTGCTGCAGCTGCAGATGGAACAAAATTGCCAAGATGATGTAATGTAAACATGTCTACGTGGCAAAAAACTCACAGTTCTTGCTGTTTATTGCTTGCCTGATCCAATATTCTGCAACGGTGGCTTTCCAGTTGTTGCAGAAGGTAGCTACGATCCGGCCAATACTTCATTTGAATCTGTTTGATGTACTATGGGTCTTTGTTGTTTACGTTGATGTTGCATTGGGGAACGTTTTCAAGGAAGTCAGCTTTGTGGCCCTTCCCCCACTTTTTGGCTTTGTGAGGCATCTTCGAACGATTTATGATGCTTTGAGCAGTTGTGCTTTGGCAGCACCTTTTAAGTCGCATGATGTGGTCAGTTGTATTGGTGCAATTGAATTGGTGCATCAGCAAATGCATTGCTCATTTTCACATCATGAGCTTATTTTCACATTCTGAATATAATGTAATCTGTAGAAAATAATGTTGCAGTGTGAATATTATGTAATAATTTATGTCATTTTCACACGGCCAAATAATTTTCACAAGCTAGCATTATTTTCACAATACCACAGTAAATACCATGGTAAATCATTGTTCTTTTCACACGATTATGTAATTTTCACAATCTCACGTTATTTTCACATTGTGGCAATAGCATTACCTTGTGAAAATAACTTGAGCTTGTGAAAATAACAGCCTAGATGGCGTTATTTTTACAACCTAGTGCATTCTTCACAAGAAAGAGTCATTCATGCAGGAAACACGTGCTTCCATAAGACTCGCTCACTCGCTTGCACAGATGCTTCTGATCTCAGTTGCACTGCAATAGTAGTATGGTCGGTTCAATACCATACAGTACAATACAACCTATCATAACTAGGCCACATGCCCATCATCACCCACCGCCGGCCAACCACTACCACCATATCACCCTCACACCAGCTTGGCACAATCGACACCATGTCAACTTCTCCACCGGGACCAATTACCCAACTTAACCCACCCACACCATGGATGAACCGACACATCCAATATGGCGCCATCTTCCATGCCATCTGCAACATCTTCCGAAGCCAACGAGTTCTACAGGAGTCAAAATTACTCGTAGGGATTCACAAAATCCGAACATGATTTTTTATTCTGGAAAGAGGGGGATGGACACGACATTTGATCTTCTTTGTATGAGCTCATATTATCATGAACATTGACACTGTTGATGTAAATGCGGAATTAGAATGTCACTAACTTTTGGCTGTTTTCCTTTTATCAAGGTACGTTTAAAGCTAAGAGATACAGAGAGACACAAAAAAGAAACCTAGACATACTAGTGCACGCAAACCAATGAATGTAAATTAATTTGCTCTTCTACTACGAGCAATTCTACAATGAGTAAGTCTTTTAAATGGGAAAAAACCTTACCTTGTTATTGCTGAGACACCCAATATGTTCATGCTTAGTAGGTGTGGTGTGAAAGCATCACAAGGAGTATGATGAGAATAGTGTGTCTCTGAGTGTCTCCCCAACCAATCTGTTCCAAGCATGTATTCTCAGATATGAAACATTTTAAATTGTGAGTGTTATCACATAGGCCTGCTGACTTCAGAATTGAAAAACCCTGTACGGTATGAATAGGTGTGCTGTGGTATCTGAGTTTCCAGTGACATGTGCCAGGAGTGCCAGTCGAGTCTTGTATGACTCCCACCAGATCAGTGGCAAGATCACTGCAAAAAGGAGGAAAATAGATGGTCTTTTCTATATATCTTTGTCTCATTTGTAGAAGATGGTTTACACATTTTGTCACAGTAGATACCGCACCAAGAGAAAAACCAATCATATGCATGAAGGCAGTATGACCAAACAAGAGCAGCCCTCAAATTAGATGTATGATGTCACCAAGTATTGCCATAATTAAGAGATATCAGGATATTTATTTCAAGTTTTAGAAATTACATATTTTGGACTACTTCTAAATAAGGAAAGGTTAAGAAGATACATATATTGGAGCATTTATTTACATGCTAATTCATAGTCATTATGATTACCTTTTACGAGAATTTTAAGCACAGTAGGTCTTGCAAGACCTTATGGTATGCGAATCACGAGAACCATGGATGCGAGAACCATGGATGCATGACCTGAGCCGTTTCGTTGCAAAAAAATATCACGCAAAAATTATAGGTAGTTTTGACAGGTGTCAAAGATTTGATTTTATGAGCTATATTTGTGATAATTGTGAGGATGGAAGGGCAGTGGAACTGCAATTCCAATCCAAACAATGCAAACAAATATTGTATAGATCCTACACAAAATTGGTATGCTTATACCCTTCTCAAGGGTGTGCTCTTGTTTGGTGCAGTGGACTTCTGTGTTGGGGAGTCCATGCCGTCAGGAGCAGAGCAGTGGACTCCTGTCATGGAGAGTCCATGTCTTTTGGATCAGGGGCAGTGGACTCTCCACCTGGGGAGTCCTGAGAATGATCCTATTGATTTTAGTACCTTAGGGTACTAAAAATGGGATTCTTGGCCTATGTCACTCGCCCCGACGAATGGAGTATCAGGTAAAAATGGAACAAAAAAAATCTAACTCTTGTAAAAAAATGGGTTCTCATGAGAGTAACTATAACGAACTGAGGAGTTTGTTAAACATGTGTAACGAGTAAGTATTGTTTGAAGAGGGAGAGTCTGTTTTGGTTGTTTTGAAACTGACATTCAATACGGTTTTAAGTTCGGTTGTTAAAAAAAGGTGTACCTCTTCGTATATTCAATCTTTCCAATTTTGTTCCGCGTTGAATCCTGATGGTGCCATTCGTATGATCTGATGTGATAGCCCAAGGATCACTCTCATATCAACTTTCACCTTTGCAGAGTATACCATCTTATCTAAGAAGAAGTACTTGATCACCAACTTTGTAGTCCCAATCACGACGTGAGCTATTTTCCCGTTCTGTGTTTTGGTCTGTTTGGTGTTGTCTATATTCTCCAATTTTATTCCAGTCAGCCAGGAAGGGAATGTTGAACAACATGTCCCAACCAAAAATGGCTGCACCTGGGGAGGCTTTTAGTACTGTGTGGTATGTTGAGCGAATGGCCCAAACGATGTTTGTCACGAACTTGTCTATATCGCTTGGCTCTACTGACAGGGCCACATCTATTTCAGCTGTTTGGAGCATAGATGAAATCACCTGATGCACTCGTTCTAGAATAGCATTTGCTTGTGGATTCTTGACACTGGTAGGTTAACTCGTGATCCCATATGAGTCACATAGGTCTTTGAAGTGAAGTTTGAATTCGCTTCCATTGTCATAAATTATGTATTGACAACGTGGATACGATACCTACTAAACCAGGTCTTGTTCACTAAGTTGCCGATCATTGCTGATGACTTATCAAAGTATGCTAACATAGGTTCCTCATGTGTCTTTTTACCCTTCCGCCCATTTGTATCCAGGAGAATAATCGCCTCGGTGATTCCCGGTAGTTCAACTATTTCAAACCAGCTAGAAGCTGGATCAATCATAGTCTGACAGATGAAATCAATTACTGTCCCATCTTTACCTTTGATTGTGTACGGGCCAATAAGGTCCACACATAGTACATCCCAAGGGTTTGTGATGGCAAATTTAGTAGGGAGTTTCCCGTACTTATGATTATGCCACTTGTTAACTTGGCATGCATGACAGTTTTTGACATATTTACGGACAATATTTCACATACCTTTCCAGTACATTGCAGCACGAAGGGTTTCTTTGAGTCTAGTGTGTCCAGGGTGCTGTAGATAGTGGTGGTACCAACTAACTGCACGGTGTTGAAGATCTTTTGGAATGACCACCTTTCCGTGCTTACATAGGAGTTGTGTACTTTCGACCAATTGTGTCGAGTACTGGTCTTTAAGCATCTTCAAGCTGGCATCCAGTTTTTGTGCTTGGGCAATCTCTCGTACTGTTAAAGGGTAGATTACGTCTTCTTTGCTGTAGTTTGCAAATACCAGATTCATTTCCTCTTGGTATGCAGAGGTGTCTATTGCACTCTCTTCTTGCATGGTGTAATGACACCAGCAGTTGGTGAACGACATTCAGTTCTCATGCTTACTCGGTTTTGGTCCAATGTCTAAGCTAGAGATGGCGTTGGCAATAGTGTTATGTATGCCTTTAATGTAAACTATTTTGGGGCCAAATTCCTCGAGGAGCAACCTCCATTGGAAGACACGGTCAGAGGTTAATCTGAGGGCGTCATGGATTAGATTTTTATGGTCTGTCTAGACTTTTAACCTTTGTCCCCACAACATGCCTATGAACTCCTTGAGTGTTTCCACTATGGCAAGCAGTTCAAGTTCAGTCACGCTGTACTTCTGTTGCGTCGTGGACAGCTTCCTGCTGAAGAACGCATAAGGGGCATATTACCCTGGGTGATAACTGATCCAAGTTGTTTAGACAAGGCATCAGTATATATCTCAAATTCCATTGAATAATCGGGGTAGGCTAAGACTACATCCTTGGCAATTGAAGTCTTAACGTCATCGAATGCTTTTTGATGCACCGTATCCCAGTACCATGGACGTTTCTTTGTCTTGTTGGCTCTGGTGACCTTGGCGTGACCACACTCTGCTACCAGTGAGGTGAGTGGGGCAAGCACTTTGCTGCGTCTTGCCCAAAGAACTCTATATTACTGGACCATGCCCAGGAACTTACGGATTGTTTCTTTGCGAGATTTGGGCACTGGGTATGCCTTGCCATTATATGGCTTTGCGCCTTCCTTGAGTTCGAAGGACACAGGCTCTGTATTTCAATCACCTAGTGTTCCGTCAAAAAGTTCCTCAAATTCTGTGAGTAACTCCAGCAACGAGTTTTGGTCTTGGAGACTAAGGTGAGTACAATTGGTGCTAACAATTGATTAATTGGTGCTAACAATTGATTGGAGGTCTGCCTTCTTATAATTCGCATCTAGGATTTTAACTACGTGCTGTGTTGCTTCTTGCGTACTTTGCGGTTCATTTGCCATGCTGTTGTTAACAGCCCAGGCTTTATCCCAGTTTGATGGGGTCAGACTATTGATGTCTCTCATTGGCAAAATGAGGTGATCAATGGTAATTTCTTTTGTTCAAAAATCTAGAACAATTCCAAGATCTTTCATGGTTTGACATCCAAGAATGAGGTCGAACGCTGGCTTTGTCATCTTTTTCTTATCATACTCTACTACGTCGGGAGTCAATGTGTACTCCTTACTGTTAGAATACTCAAAGAACTTTAAGTTGACCTCGCTCCTTCCTTTGGTTAGGAAGCTCCCATTTGACGTGCGCCAAGACTTTGGCACCTGCCTAGCCAAGTAGGGAAAGCGTTTCTCCGTTCCCTTTGCATGGAACAGGAGGTCACCATCAGATCCACTGTCTAGTAGGATCCTGATGACTGTGTTACTGGTACGACACCCTGTAGATTGTTCGATGTTCTTACGGGCTGGATTTTCAGTCGTTTTGTAGCGTGCTTTTGCGACTACAGTAGTGACCCGCCCTTCTTTACCTGTCAAAGGGGGGTTCACACTATTGAAAAGGTCACCTGACAGTTTGAGGTCCGACAATTTGGCAATTGTTTCGCTCTATGTAAGGTTGGCTGGAAGATTTCCTAGGTCTTCTGCCGGATTTGAACTGACATTGTTTGAAACAGAAAATGTTATGTTGGCACGTGAGGAAGTTTTAATCGGACTAAGATAAGTGTTCATCATGTCATTACAATCAATTTTACTACACAATTTCTTGTACTCCCCAACTCATCATCTCAGGATGAGTCTGAATCATCACTGTCACTCATGTCGTGATGCTTATGCTTCTTTTTTCTGATAGCACGTTTCATTTTCTTGTTGGACTTCGTAAGTTTGTCGATTTTAGCGGATAGCTGCACATAGCTACTTCCTCCTCGAGCAGGTCTATCTGGTCCACGAGAGTTTCCATTTGGTTTTCTCCCCTTGAAGCTTGACTTCGGGGTCCCATTGGAGTCATACTTCCGGCAATCCGGAGTGTTGTGGGTGGTATGTGCGCCCCCATGTTTCTTGCAGAGAGAACAGTACTTCTCTATGCGATGTTTCTTTGGAATCCGGTCACTAAAAAGACCATCTTTTTCCTAGATGAGTCGTTAGACTTGGCTACAGTCTTGGGTCCTTCTCCAACCTTTTCGGTGGGGTAGGCCTTCTTGATATGTTCAAGGACTTCGAGAAGTTCCCTGACACTATGTGGTACCAAGGCTCCACTGAGCTCATATTGGTCCTGCCAGTTCCTAGGAACCATCCTGAAGATGTGGCTTGCCAAGTCAGCATCATCAAACTGCCCGCATACTTTTGTGGACTTTGCAGCCTTTGAAGAGTAAAACAGGCACAGCAAGAGTTCTACATACCCGTTAAGGCATTGGATCCTCTGCACAAAGTCCCTCATGGGTACCCTGTTTGGTTTCTTCAGCCCATTGCTGATATAGAAACGTTCTTGCTCGGCTGTATCAGTCCTAAAGACAGTCTGCAGATGCAACTGGACACACTCCTGAAAGGAGGTCCAAGATGCCGGGCGTTTTGTGGGATGCTCAGTCCCATACACATCTGTCCAGGGTTCGCAGTTGATCTGCTCCCTGACGATGGTGGTCCAAGGATGACGGGCAGTCTCCGACAGTTGAGTGGAGTACTGCAGGAAGATCGCTTGGCCAGCGGACACTATGGCGTCACTGGTGTGGAGTTTAGCAGCAGTTGCTTTGTTCCACGACTGGAGGACGGGGGAATTTTCATCCATCCCTTTATACTTGGCTTTGGCTGCAGTGGCCGCAGTCAGTTTTGCCTCAGCCTTGAGGTCTGCCTTGCAGGCTTCCTCGTAGTCTATGTCTAAGCCTCTCTGAAAAATTATTTCCATCAAGGTTTGGACATGGTTGAGGAACTGTTCAGGACTTCCCTCATCAAAGACGGTGACAGACAAGGTCATTTTGTTGGAGACCTTGAAGTTGTTGATCACCTTCGGGGTGTCTATGGCAGTGGGAACGTAGGAGATGGGTGGCTTGGACCTTCCTGAACTCCGTTCACACTCCTGCGGCTTGAGTCCTTCTGGGCTTGACTTGCTTGTTGACATTCTCTTGATTGCTTCTCCAAGGGGCGTATTATAAAACAAGGCCTTGAAAAAGGTCTTGGGTGCCCTGTGGAGGTCAGTCCAAAAAAGAATATTTTTTTATATTTAAAATTTTCTTCTTTGCTTTCTATTTCTGGAAAGTCTTGCTTCCAACTATTTCGCAAGAATTCTCGATCACGAAATTAATCCTACTCGTAGGAATCCCCGATCGCAGAAGTTGATCGCTCAAAGATGATTGCTTAATTTGCCGATTGCGGGATAAATTTTAGAGAGCTCGTAGATCGCGCAACCGAAGGAATTAGTCGATCGTGAAGATGATATTGGAGAGATCATCGATCGCGCAAAAAAACGTATTGCTGATGCGAAAAAGATAAAATTGCTGCTTGCAATAAAAAATTGTTAGTGTACCTCGTGTTGGAAGGGTTGGATATCAATGGCTTTGGTGCACGAAGGTCGCACCACGGTTATCTTAAGATAGTGACCTGAGCTGTTTTGTGGCAAAAAATATCACGCAAAAATTATAGGTAGTTTTGACAGGTGTCAAAGATTTGATTTTATGAGCTATATTTGTGATAATTGTGAGGATGAAAGGGCAGTGGAACTGCAATTCCAATTCAAACAATGCAAACGAACATTGTGTAGATCCTACAAAAAATTGGTTTGCTTATACCCCTCTCAAGGGTGTGCTCTTGTTTGGGGCAGTGGACTTCTGTGTTGGGGAGTCCATGCCGTCAGGAGCAGGGCAGTGGACTCCTGTGATGGGGAGTCCATGTCTTTTGGATCAGGGGCAGTGGACTCTCCACCTGGGGAGTCCTGAGAATGATCCTATTGATTTTAGTACCTTAGGGTACTAAAAATGGGATTCTTGGCCTATGTCAATGCATGAGAAAATACTAAAAACTTGGTTCCTCTTGCCTAACTCAATTCCTTATTCACTATGTGTATCTTACCTGAGGTTGACAAAGTCCCCCATCCCCATGCTTTGTCTTTGCTCAACATATCGTTGATGGTATTGTGGAAGCACTAGCAGATAAAGTGCAAAACATATCTCCTGTAAATTACTTTTAATTGCTCTGCTATGATTAGTTCCTGATGTCCTTGTATAACAGTGGTAGACTGGTATGTGTTGCTAAGACAAAAGCAGACTTCAGACTTGTACATAGTCCCCTTCCTTTCTGGGCTTGCTCAGAAGTACAGCCACCCCCACTCAGAAGGAGTAAGCGGAAAAGAGGCTTATTTCTGCCTCAGTCATAAATTGCTGTACCATTATAGCTGCTGATTGAGTGTATTTCTCAAGAACCCCTGCGGTAAGGTGCATCAACATGCTGTTTTCCCCACATAGATGCAAGCCTGTAGAGTTTTCTTGCTCTGCCAAAAATATTTGTGACTGCTGTCAGTGCACAAAGATCTGGATGATCATAGTTTCTAGAGTACCAGGCGATGCTGTTCTGTCTGCATTTTTTGGATTGTTCGTCAAATTAACATTGAGTGCATTTTCTTCCTGTTGTGGACTGGCTTTCTAGTTGGCTTTTCCTTTCGATCATGGAATTTAAAATTGTAAAAGCACAGTGCCTTTATGACTTCCCCACTTGGATAAGTAAGAATATCAGTTTTACTGCTTGTTGACTTGGCATACTCTGCCACTTGCTAGCTGACCTTGCATCTCAGGACCAAGATTTCTCACATCATAGGGACTTGAGGGGTGGGTCTTATGCACCCTTCCATTAAGAGATGCCATTTGAGCTGTTAAAGGGTTGACCTGACCTAAGCCGTTTTGATGTAATTTTTACTTTGTAGAAAACGGGTAGATACATGTTGTTGAAAGATTTTAATTATGAGAGTTACACTACTGAAATAGGTATTGCATGGTACACTAGATAATCCATGCATCACCAAGCACAGGTGATCCTGTTAGAGATTGGAGGTGATTTAGGGCAGTTCCATGACTGCTCCTTTTCTCTCAACTGCCAACAGGAATTGTCCCATGAGAAGGTTTCTGAGAAAGAAATCCTCTCTTGGATATTTTGGCTAAGAAACACCTATAATGTATATGGGTGTTTCCCAAGAAAGAAATTGTCTTTTGAATATTGTTTCTCAGAAACAATATCTTATGACTTTTGTACTTCCTATGTGTTACACAAAAGGAAGAGGACCATTGGAGGTTCCAGGTGGAACCTCTTTGGGTTTACCAGTTAAGGTAGATAATTGGCCTATGTCATGACCCTTTGCACAATGTCTTCTTCTCTATTGATGTTTATTCTCGGAACTGCAACAGGGTTGCCTTATTGCCAAACTTAAGTGGTGGTACCAATCCTCACAGCTCATTCGATAAATTTATCTCCTTGACATATTCTTTTACCATCACTGATCTGATACTGTTCCTTTATCTAATGTTTTCTCCTTTTATAATTTAGATCACAACACATATTAATACTGCACATGCACTATTAAAATCATCACAAGAATCTGGGTGAGCATTCATCATTGGGATGACCAAAGCTTGCCCAACCCTGTTTTTTAAATGCCAAACTTCTTCTATACTCACGGAGTTCTTGGTTGATGTGTACTGTAGTATGCGCTTGTACTTATCCAGAAAAGAAAAGCTCTCATTTTCTTTGTGAGCCAGATCAAGATAGGTACACCTGTTCTGGAGCAAACACTTCAGATTTTTTGCAGTCAGCAGGGTTCACCCTTGCAATAGAATAATGGCTGTTTGGGCACTCCTGATTCATTCACGTCCTACCATGTCGAAATCCATGCCATTGGGCTTGAAAAGTCCCTTTCCATTGAAAAAACTGTCCTTATGTTGGAGCTGGTTTTGAATGCATTGGAATGATGAATCCAAGTTTGGTTGATTCTAGAACCTTTTGATTTCTGAGGGTCTGACCATCGTGGTATTGCTTCTTTTGAGTGTTCTAGGCACTCCCATCACATGGATCCACCACTTGAGTGGCTATAACGATGGGCCCCTCTCACTCCCTTTGGCCACTTTTGCTGGTTCACCCCATTGTTAGCCAACTTATCCATTTGCTCATTCAATCTCTTCTCCTTTAGAGATGAATGGTGAAGAGCCAGTGGATGCACACTTGGGATGATGTTGTATTGCCTGTTTGTTACCATCCAGACACAGACCATATCAATGCATTCCACCACTACTCTCACCATCACTTTGAAATGCATTGTAGGAATCTCACTGAATCAATTCTGGCAGACCAACCAGAGATTTCCAGCATTTGATGAAGATGTTCTGCTCTGATCCAGACGATTTTTACAATGGAATAGAAGTAGATGTGGAGGAACAGGTGTCTCTCTTTGTCCTGTTCAGCCTTGTGCAACAATTTGCTGGTAGAGCAAAATGAAAAGAAGGAAGAAAAGCATGCCACAATTGCAAGCATTTTATCACCCGGCACAAATCTGGTTTCAAGGCATGTCAGGACAGGGCTAAACAGGGCACCAAATCATTGTCATCTTGATCCCTTGATGTATCAAATCATCCAAAAAAATTCCTGTTCTTGATCATGACAAACATATTGTGTAGTTCAGTCATTTTGAGAATGAAATCGTAACTAAAGGGGCTTTCCAGGTGAATTGTACAAACAGACTAGGTTGTTGATTCCGGCAGAATTCTGGCAAAATTCAGCATTAATACGGAATTATTTGGTAATTTTGAAAGTAACGTGATTACTGTGGTGGCAAGATTACTGTGAAAGAGTTACTTAAGTACTTTGCACAATACTTAAGGAGCGTGACACCATGACATCACAAAATAAGGCTCATTTTGACAAAATTTACAGTAATATTACAGGAACCTACAGTGATTTGTGCAGGAATTCCGGTTTGTTACTTGTTACTGTGTTTTTGAGACAGTAAGCAAAATTGGACAAAGTCGTCATCGTCCACTAATGAGTAAAACTGATGATGCATCATCCAAAGCATCCAAACATCAGGAAACATCAATCCTTTGCTTTTGCACATTTTTTGTGTTTTGCAAACAATGAGACAGGAGAGAAATCAGCATCATGATGAAAGAACAACACATCTTGACCAGCAAAAGTAACACACAGACAGACAACACATGCATATTACTTCCTATTCAAGTTTATGATTCCATCACTTTTACTCTCTACTGTCATGAAGAGTACAGTTGCAATGCCATTTTGGGGGCAGGGCAAGTTGATGGGAATGATAGGAAGAGTTGGAGAAGAAAGGGCTGGGCCATGATTCTTTGCAGGGGATGGACTTGCATGGAGTTCATCATTTGGAGTGTGCTTTTGTCCTCAACTGAATCAGTGTTGGCAGAGGTGAAGTGAGAAGGTCTGACATGGGGTCGGGGTGGACGTTGGATGAAGGTAGGAAACATTTGGGACAAAATGGATGATTGTAATTGTTCTTTACACCCTCCATTACTTGTATTTGTATGGCAATCATGTAAGGTCTCCAGTGTTGTTCGGGTGGGTTTTGGATGGGTGTCAGATGGGGGGGTTGACCTGATTGGGAGATATTGGTGCATGTGATAGCTCACAACATCAATGACTAAAACGTTTTAAATGATATTTTTCAAAATGATTCCGATCAACTTGACCACATCAATATTGATGGCGCATTAAAATTGCGGATGTAGACAGAGATTTTGGTCAAAGTTGCTGCTGGGATGGATAGAGATTTCTGGTCCAGACAATAGCATGAGGAATGTGCCATGAATGCAATTATCATGTGGCTAAAACCAAATGCACACTGACAGCTCAAAAAATTACTAGAATAATTGCAATATCAAAGAAATGGTGATTGAAGGAGCATTCCATCAAAAAAATCTAGCAAAAGATAAGTGTTGTCTCACTCCAGTACACACATGCATCTTATATTTTGAGCTCCTTCTTCAAGCAAATTCGATTGTGGCTGTTCGTTTAAACACAGCCTATGATTCTAGATATAGATGGAATAAAATGTAAAATCTAGATCAACCCAGATAAAAAATGTTAAGCTGTCAATGCGAATCCAAATCAAAAATTTATGATGGCACCCAAGTTTGTATTTTTCCCTATTGTGATTCTTTGTCAGCAACAGGTGTTCTAGCATGAGTATGAATGATCCCAGTACTCAAACCCTATTAGGCTTAAAGGGACACATTACTACCCATTTAGATACCAAGATAATATACCCTACCAATACACAATATATATATACATACATATATATATATATGTATATATATATACCAGTTTGAATAACCTCCCAATATGTTAATCATTTCTGCTGTTGTTGTTGTTGTTGTTGTTGTTGTTAAGACCCAGGCCGCTATTATGCACATCAAACTGCCTTTCATGAATAAATATAGTGCTCAAATGTAAAATGCATCTAAATTTAAATGTCACTGCATATTTCCATATTGTTTGCAGCAGTATTCATAGTTTATGTTCCAATGTTCATTCATCATAATGCAGTTTATCCGGTAACTTTATTAATATTGAAAATGGTGCTGCATTTTGATTATGAATAGTTGTACATCTTTTACTTTATGTTTTGGCAAGTTTGTTGCTTTTTGAACAACATTACCACCAATGTTGGGCAACTATCTCTAACCATATCATCTATTCTAGAGGTGACAATTGTCGGAGAACCTACCAAACCTCAAATGTGATAATACAGAACTGGAGGGTATCCTTTCTGTGGAAGGTACAACCCTTAACTTATGATGTGTTGGATGAATTCTCTGCAGAATATCAACAACAGTATTATCATAACTAATTTGCTTCATGGATTCAACTGAAACTAAAAGTGGGCCCGCATTCTCTGAATCACCTTTCATCACAAGCTTATCTGTCTCACCTTCAATATGGAGCACATCATTATGTTTCATCCAGTTATAAAGGACGCTATATTCATGCTTTACAAGTCTCATCTCAGATTTCTTATAGTTGAATCTTCCCTATCCAGTACAGTGATGATTTCATTGTATTCATCCTCTTTGAACAGTCTTGGATTCTGAGGGTTCGCTAGATTCTGCACCCATATACCTCTTTTTGGATTACTTTCAGAATCAAGATGCACAACACCAATTGTGAAAATTATGAGGTATATTAAGATTGCTTTTGTAAAATATTGCACCTTAGTTACAGCAGCTATTAGAGAATTGATTGCTGCTGGGCCATGAAGTCGCGAGAGTCACACTCCGAATGCTGCAAAGCAGAGGATGCAAAAGTTCACGCAAGAACAGCAACTGCATGATATGTTCCTTAAACGTGAACAAATGAGACCTTGGCAATTGCTGTCTTATGAAGATATAGAATTCTTTCATGATACAATTGAAGTCAAAGAGATATCATTGCAGTGCATGCTTTGATGCAAGTTGCCATGTTTGTGAATACATGGCATGATGTCCTGGTGTTATGTGTATTATGATTGGTTTGTTGATCAAACTATCCAGATGTCTTATTGGAGATCACAGCATCATGCAGAATTGATGACACCTTACTTACTCTATTGTCATCCTTTCCAGGCAATGTTTGCAAAGCCATTTCTAATCACATGATTGGAGAGCATATCTACATTTGTTTTTCCAGGATAAATCACTTGGAAGTGAAACCATATTTTCAAGATAACAGAGCAGACCCTGGCACACCAATTTCAAAACAGAAGGATGTTATTGAAAATGTTCTGTTATCTAAAGGGTTTCCAACAGATTCACTTATGAAGTGGAACAAGAGCAAACGAATGAAGAAGTGAGTGCTACTCTGGAACAGATAGATAATACAAGAGCACGTGAATAACATACATATGAAGAATGCACCTACAGGTGAGAGTACATGTAAATGAAACTGTGCAGAAGCATGTGGGTAAGAAGGTACGGTACATAAGCAGTATGATATTCAAAGATCTACTACAAGTTTAATTTACAAGGTTTTAGAGATTGAGACCTGATTTGAAGGTGAACAAAAATGGTCATATCGATCCACACTGCTGGTTTCTTTCATGCTAACAACTCATTTACCCCCACTGATCACTCACTTTCAGCAGAAATCAACTCCTCCCACTCGATTTGGTCAAATTGTGTGATGGGAATATGCTTCGTGTCCTCGATTTCTTGCTGTTTTCGTGGAGCCCGGATAACTAGAATGCCATGTTCTGGGTCCAGATTTGCAGACATTTTTGACGAATCAATCAAGGGATCCAGAGTAAATTTCTGCTGAAAAGATCTTGAAGTATGCGATGAAAATTTTATTGATCGTTTATTACCGTCACCTGATGATTGCTTTGCCGCTTCCGTACTTTCCTCATCTGTTCCACCTCCCAACTCTTCATTCACATCTTCCTCTTTCGTCCCAGATATGCTAAGGACTCGCCCGCCAGCCTCTAACTCAACATTCATTTCGTGAAAATGAAATCCTGGCACGTCCACCTTGATAAGAAACGAATTCTGATCATCAACAACTTCATAACGTGGGCTCCATCGCGTTACTGATTGAGCAGACCCGGCGAGAGAAAATGGATCCCAGCTCGAAAAGGACCTGCCACCAGTGCCATCAAAGAAGGGGGGAAATCTTCGTCTCGAGAAAAACAATGGATCGTGAAGAGCTGTAACATGAGACGAAAATTCGTGCATTATGTCACGAAGAGCACCGTCAATGATGCTTTGGGATTCGTCGTGGGTCGGGTTCGGGATAACTTCTTTCCCAGTGGTGCCTTCGTCTCCTAGATTTTCATCCAATTCTTTGGCGTGTGGCCTCGTTACCACTAGCAAAATTCCAACGACGATGCGAGGAAAACAAGTAGATAATTTCATGGTTGTAACTTATGCTTTCGTATGAGTTAATAGAATGCAAATGAGACGGCTGGGATCAGGGGTGCCTCATGAGGCGCTCCAAGGCGCTCCACCCCTTTCCCTCTCGGGGGGGGGGGTTCTCATCTGTTCTCATTTACTTGTCACAGGCATCTAACAGAGAGGGAAAAGGAGATCGGTGCAAATTGCATTTTGGAGAGTCGCGGAAATGAAAATTAACTCCAGGATTTGCGAGAGCAATGAATTTGTTTTACTCGGGATTCTAAAGGTGATGGTTTATTCAAGTATTGATTCCTCCATTTGTTTCTACACATCGGATTAGTAATAGGTAACATCTCCGGCCCCGGTAGAGCTATGGTATAGTATTGTAGGTACAATACAATATTGCTCCGCCATTGTTATCGTCCCTACATCCCCACCAGAGTTTGCCCCTTGCCCTTCGACCCAACGTTGATAAAGAAGCAGTAGCAAGAGCAATTTCCGTCGGACTCGGTCAACTCAACTAATTTTCAACCATGTAAGTTGCACTCGTTCCTTTTGAGAGGAAGAATTAGTGTCGTGTCGTTGGCAAAAACGATGCGGCGAGGCTGAGGAGGTGACAGGATGGCATCCTCATGTGTGCGCGTTTCCGTGTCAGACGATTCCGCTTGGTCCTCTCTGTCCGGTATCATCTGAATCGCATGTTCTAACGACATCTTCGTTCTTCTGTTGTCCAATAGGAGTATGTCAATGATGCAAGGTCCCGAGTTCCAGCACATCTTGCGTATCCTCAACACTAACGTTGAGGGCAAGAGAAATGTTGTCTTCGGCCTCACAAAAATCAAAGGTCTTGGACGTCGTTTCGCTGACCTCATCTGCAAAAAGGCAGAAATTGATGTCAACAAACGTGCTGGTGAATTGACCGCCGATGAGATCGAAAAGCTCGTTGCCATCATCCAGAACCCCCGTCAGTTCAAAATCCCCATGTGGTTCCTCAACAGGCAAAAGGATTTCAGGACTGGAAAGTATTCCCAGGTGTTCGCGCAAAACTTTGATGCCAAGTTGCGTGATGATATTGAGAGGATGAAGAAGATTAGGGCCCACCGTGGTCTTCGTCACTGGTGGGGAGTGAGAGTCCGTGGACAGCACACCTGCTCTACTGGACGTAGGAGGCATTAGATTGCATGTCTGCTGCATTGCCTTGTCAATAGCTGTCAGAGTAAAGTAACTGAAGAAACAAAGTACACGCTTCCACTAGTCATGTGAGGCTACCTTGCTATCGTCACGCCTCACCCAGAACACATTATTATATAGCTAGTGTCTTTCGGGGCAATCACCTTCCTGTTACAGTAGTGACATCACGTAGTATATCTACCACATCGGCTGTTTCATGTTCTCTTGATTATCATGTATCTGTTGTCCGAGGGAAGAAGGCAATCAAAAAGGAAATGAATTCATTCATCCTTCACATAATCTCGGTCACTTCTCTTGACATCCAATCACGACATCATGTACACAGGGAGTTTACGTTCACTTAAGGCGTTTGTTTTTACGCAAATTTGTGTTTATCTATCTTTTTGCCTACTTTATTGCTAACCGGTACCTTCGATCCAGTGCTTCAGTAAACTATGTCAAAGACTCTGATTTTTGTTAAGTCTACTTGTTCAATCGCCGTGGATTGTAGGGGTGCAACTCGCTTCAACATTTCAATTGATTCCAAACAAGACGGCAGTATTTTAATAACAACGCGAAATCTTTCATCTTTGTCCTACTTTGATCTTTTGCCCGCACCCTTCTTTGGTGGACCCTTCCCTCTTTGTCGCAATTTTTGAAGCTTCGCAGTTCGTCTTTCCTGCAATTCTGATGTGTACAGTGGATTCGTCTGATGCGGCATTTTCAATTAGTAAAGTATCCCCCCAGAGGAAAGGGCGAGAAAAGCAACAAATTCGTCAGCGAGATTACATTATACTTCAAATCAAACCACTTAATTAAATCCATTTTCAAAAGGCATGCGTTCAATTATGCGACAACGTCGTATTCTCGCTTTGTTTCACAGAGTACGTTAATTGACAAATAAATTGTAGACTCACCGCTCGCGCAAAGGGTTCAATCGGTTCCATGTACCACCGTGCGTGGTATGCTCCAACGAGAGGCCTCTTTAGAATTTGAGCCCCCGATCGAGCGTTCCGGTTGGGTAGTGTGCCAAATATTTCACGGGCTACTGCCGCTATCCTTGCTGCTCGGGATGCCATGTTAGGATTATGGCGTCCTACGTTTGATGTGCTCTTTTGTAATAATTTCGCTGTTCGAACAGTCATGTACATACTAGTACGTACGTAACATCATATATAATTTCTCATATTGGTATTGTACAGTACCATGAAATGTTGCATCTATAAGGATATTCACCAGAACAAATTAATGAAGGATGCAATTATTGCAGTCATAGCTTGACGATCCCTTTGTTTCTGAACTTTCAGTTTGAAAACTCGTGGCATCACATGGCAGCTTCATGGTTTCTACCAAGAATAAATAATGATGATGTGTGATTGTTGCACCCATCAGAATAATATTGTAGGACGGATATTCCTGGGTAACTATCATGAAGAGCCAGTAAAAGCATAAGAAGGGAGAATATACCCGTCACTAAGTCTGCAAAATCAACAGTTACATCAAAATCTAGGAAATGCTCAAAATACAGTCAGTTGCATCATCATAATCATAATTCATGTGTGTGCATCACGTCACCTGTCAAACAAGGACAGAACTTTAAGATCAATATTTGATTGGCAAGACATATAGGATAAAAAGGGACCTCAGTTGTTGGACTGGAACTCACTTACAATATTTATCTTTTCTATCAATTATACATGCAATCTCCTTTTCAAAAGCAAAATCAATACCCTAGTTTAGTCTAGGGCACTCACACATTAAGCCACTTTGGCCCAAAAGTCAGAGTCTTTTACTTATTACGCCTGCTCACAACTTAGTAGTCTTAACAAATTATTGATGTAAGTGGACAGAGGTACATATGGCACATTGTACACATGTTTCCAAAAATTGGTGTTGACAAATGAAATGACACTCTGTTGCATGCTTGCTCAAACATTTACTATTTCATAAGCCACTCTGGTAATTTTTTAGAGCGGATCAGTCCGTAATTTATGGTATTGATTCATACATGTGTTGCTGACAAAATGTATGTTTCCTTTATGCTATTTGTAGCTGTCATCTTCTTCATAGTATTATGTCATTACGGCATGACAAGTTTCAAGAAGAGCAGCATATCTTTTACTTCAGCAAATGGCATAGAGATTAGCAAACCTGCAGTCCAGCATACAGCACTAATGACTGCTACCCATCTTGTCAACCACTTCATCTCCAAACCAGCCATCTTTCAGTGGTTGCATTTTGATATTGTGTAAAGGGTTAGTCTGCAAATACACACAAGCATACAGATTCCATAAGAAGTGCAGTATTATCCATTTCAATTGACTTCTTTACTATTATCAAAGTAGGTCAACTTTGTATTGTTTTTTCAGTAAAACATCATGGAATTCAATATGATTTTATCAATGAACCTTTCAGGCAGCAGATGATGGTAGCCAGTGGGGGAATTTTTTTCACATAAATATCTGGATTGTGTGCTGCGTCCTCATCTATGTTGAGATTGTGGACAACATCCATAAAATGTTTGCTATTGATGATACCCCTGCTTGAACTTCTTTATTAGATTGATAGTTAATTGTCTTGATGACTCTACCAGAACCAGTCCCATTAAGAAGTGTTAAATGGTTTATCTTCATGGCTTTCTGTGGATTGTCATATACTGTTTAAGAGCACAGACAATACGAAGAATACGGTTAAGGTACTTTATTCTGTCAATATACCCAGAGTGAATTGAAAGACAAAATTCTGTTGGCGATCCCCCGTCATACAAGTGAATTATCTATGATGATTATCTCTTTCTTTACAGAATTCATAGGAAGGATGGAAAAATGAGATCTCTTGTTTCTGATTTTATGAATGCATTGCCAACTTATACCATAAAAGGCCTCTTCTCTTGAAGATCATTTTGAAAGACGATCAGCTCTTGCTTGCTCCTCTCTGTATTAGATGTTGTAGACTGTGTCATAGATTCTTGGATCTTTTGCTTGGTGCCTTGGTTGGCATGGCGATCTGATAGTATTTTTGGATGAAATATTGAGTGTCTGAAATCATACTATCTTGCCAAAGTTATTGCCCATCAAAAACAATTAATTGCCAATGCTTGCATGGTATGCCGACTGTCCTCAGATGATGATGCCATATAACGATAAGAAGCCTTGAGTGCATGTCTTAGGCCAAAATCCAGGAAAAGTGCGATTCCCTGGGAATAGCAAAAACTTCAGTTCAACGGATTGCAATATCGAGAGAATCGTTTTTTCACAAGAACTTGCACTTCTGAGCCTTCTTTTGCCATTGCAGTTCCCATGGAATAGCCGAATTTTTGGGGGTTCTGTAGAAATTGGATGTATGACATCATTTTTGTCAGTTAGAGAAAGGATAAGGGCACATAATGGTTCCACATTGGAATCAATTTCGTTCTGCCTCAATGTGACAACCGGATTGTACCCATTAACTCCAATTCCCAGGGAATTGCAATTGAAAACATTCACTGAACAGCAGACCAATTCCCTAGGAATCGCGAAGACTGTCTAAGTTGAGCTCGCGCTTGCGATTCTTAGAAAATTGTTATCGATCCGATTCTATAGATCACAATGCAATTCCTAAGGAATTGTTACCATATTTTATTTATTCCTAATTCGTTCACGATTCTTTGGGAATTGTTACTATTCCTAATGAAGGCAAGCAATTCAAATCCCAGGGAATCGCAAATATATTATTACAATTCCATGGATATTGCACTGCCAAATATGTTCTTTCATAGGTGTAAAATCAATGAACTACTTTACATTCCATATCAAGGCATACTGCTTCATGACTTCACCTTACTTATACTGTAACATTTGTGAAATAACAACCAAAGAAGCTATATATCATTAATTGGTATCATCAAATTCAAAGGCATCCTAACTACATGGTTTGCAATAGAGATCTGTAGGTGGAGGAAGAAGGGAGCACTTCTTCGCTCCTTTGGAACCTCGCCCCCCATGTCACTTCGTTGTACAAAGTATCCCCTTGTTTTTGCAACTGCACTTACTACCAGGTGCACCACAATCTGTTTTGCACTTACACTTTCCGGGTTCCGACAGAGGTTCACTGCGGAAGATAGTCTCATTCGTCTCATCGATTGAAAGCAACTCCTTATTGAGCAAAGGCATGTGATGCAGCTGTTGACGTTGGTATGATTTCACTAGATGGCCATGCTTCGTAGCCACTTTGTAGGACATATGCCCTCTGCGTGACTTTGACACTTCCATAATTGCAACAGATAGATATTTGCTACCAGATGCCCCACGGATGTTGCCTTCCATTTCGATATTGCAGATTTCCCCAATCTCAAGTGACGGTTTGCTGAATTTTGTGCGTCTGTTGTTGACTTGCTTTACTTGGGCGATGCTCGACTTGAATACTGCTGCCCTGATGGATCCCCGGTTCGGAGTGTCTCCATACTCACCGGTTTTATCCTCAGATGGATCTTTTCCAATGGACTTCTGCTTCTGGCTCACAGGAGTGCTTTCCATCTTAGTGTTGGCTTCCTCCTCTTCAACATCGTCCTTTCCATTGTTACTTCTGTCCTCCTGAACTTCCTTGTTGCCCGGTACATCCGTGTCATCCTCTTCTTTGTCTTTTCTATCTACGGCGTCCTCCTCTTCATCTTTTCCCAGAAGTGCCTCATCACCTTTCGTGTTGCACTCATCCCTATCCATTCCATGTGAATCATCACTTGCACCGGCCTCATCTCCCGCTACATTATTGTCTCTGGATGCATCAACTTCTAAGCCTTCTTCCCGAAGATCCTGCAGGAACAGCTGACCCGCTTCTTCAATCACAGCAACAATCTTGTCTGTAGGGATCATTTCCGTGGTTCTATTTGTGGTGATCATCTTGTTTGCTGCCTCCAATCCTGCCTCTGTCTGCGCTACTCTAACGAGGTCTGTTCCCAAAATGTTATAAACTGAATTTTTATCGTTTCTCTTACCATCGAATATCTGATTTGGAGTGTAGTTACCCTTCACGCGTGACGGTCTTGAATTCATTTGAGCATTAATCACATGCATGCCGTACTTGTACCAATTCTTTTTGTTGTTGTCCATTATCCATGCAAGCAATGCCTCCTTGAATGGTCTGTTGCTGCGTTCGACACCTCCCTGGGATTGTGGATGCCGCGCTCTTCCTTTATAATGTGGCACCACGGAAAATATCTTATTGATAAATTGGTTAGAAGTTGCAATTGCTGACATGAAAGCAATCAACAAAAAAATAGCAGTGTACTTACTTGTTCACTGCTTGTAGTGTTTCGCCGAGGAACTCACCACCGTTATCGGATTGTAAGATGCTTGGCACAATAGTCGACGCCATGATTCGTATAACCACAGGCACATTTTCAGCTGCTGTCTTTGTCTTCATTGCTCCAACATTACACTTACCAGAATGATGGTCCCTATAACAAACGATCCATTTATAACCTTCTTCAGTCTCACTCGACGTCATGTCCACAAGATCCACCTGGGCACGATGATCAATGGTAGGAAAGAACATCATTTTCAACGGTACTTGCTTGGCTTTGATACGACTTTTATTCCCAACACATACGGGACACAGGCCAATCAAGAGTTGCACATAACTCTGAGTGATTCCAAACCATGTCTCCTTGAGAGTGTTCAACACATTCCTCGATGTACGAGCATGGCCCATTGATACATGAGCGGTGAGGATAACATCAAACAGGTCCTCGTAGATAGCAATTTGAGTACCGAGTTGCCTGTGCCGGAGTGCATGTGTTCCGTGGGCTGGAGAAGCAGTGAATCTCTCGTGTAGCCGGTATTCAATCTTTGCGTGCTTCTTCTTCTTCCCTTCGCTATCTGTAGCATCCCATGTCTGTAGTATTTGGATGATACTCATGGCTTCGTCTCGTGATTTGAATCCACTTCGATAAGTAGACGACTTCTCGGATGCTTCACACACTTGTTTGTTGATGTTTTCGTAGAACATCTTCTTGAACTCAGCCATCTGTTCTTTGCTAGCTTCGGAAGGTGAAATGAGCGGGTCGGGAATGGATGGCGCCTCTTCATCTTCGCTCTGCGAGTGGGATGGTGGTGTGTCTTCCTCAAGATCACCAATCATGAAGCCTGTCTCCTCTATTGTTGGCAAACGAGGGAGTACTATTCCAGGAGATGATGGATCTTCTTCGTCACGAACTGGGGAATCAACAGGAAGGTCCCTAACATCTTCATCATTTTCATCAGTTGGTGCAACAGGAGGGGGAGTTGGTGTGGCAGAAGGGTATTTTGAACTATGCACGGTTGTGATGCTGTTGTAGCATATCAGACATAGAAGCAGATTGGTAGTTTGCTGCTTCACAGCATCCTGTCCACTCTGAGACAGCTTCTCCACCAGCGATGGTATATCCACTCCTTCCGGGACTCCATCTGAAAATTCGTAACCACAAATACCTCCATGCATAGGCACCAAACAGTTGAGACATACGTGCCTTCCCATTTCCACAGGGACCTGTGGTATGGCACACAGCTGTTTTGCTGCACAATTGAATCTCATGCTTGTATTAAGATTGCCTGAAACTGGGAAAGAAGTGCGATGAGCCAGCTGAAGAAGAGCACGTTGAAGAAGCGTGTTTTACCTCCTTGTGATTGTAAGAATCGGAGGTCAAAGTACCAGCGGACTGTACGATCCACTATCGATCGAAGTTGCTCAGAAGGAGAGGGATGGTCTAACGTGCTCACACGCAAAGGGGTGTCGAAACGGTATAATGGTACAAGCGGACCAGTGGCCCAGCACAATATGACAACAGTCACGCAATCGTACTTGCGCAGTCTGCAACTCCACGGTGAGAACTAATGGATAATCCACGATCAAAGCCGTGCTGAAGTAGACTGTCATGCACGATGATAGTTCCAAAGGAGCACAACTCACACAGTCGGAAGTGTGAAATCAAAGACTGAATCCGCGAAAGTACTAGACTTCCAATCAGGGAATCGAAATGAATTTGAAGGGTAGCTGTAGCTTGTTGTCAAAGTAGCAATATTACACCGTTCGAGGAATCACATCATTTATTCACCATTGGTGACAACAGTTAACCATAACCTGACCAGCCCCTTCGGTCTTCGATCAAAAATTTAAGAACAGGAATCCAAAATTTAGGCACGATTAGGAAAAGGTACTCAAAAAATTAACGGATGAATCTAAATGAAATTGCAACCAATGTAGGGCTATTCACACAATTTTAAACCAATAACAAGTGTTCCCTTAGAATTGATTCTGGCCTTTTTTGGCCGGATTGCAAGTTCCTGTGAAAAAAAAGATTCTCTGGATATTGCAATCCGTTGATCTGAAGTTTTTGCGATTCCCAGGGAATCACACTTTCCCTGGATTTTGGCCTAACACATGTCATCCAATGACACATGGCTTTGAGTCTTATTCTGAGCAACATAAAATCAGTCATGCAACTCTTTGACCAATTGATTCTAGAAGAGGGCACGAGTGTGGGTTTGTATGCCACAACAGACATGTTGTGTTGAGATGGGTTTTCAGTACAGCCACAAATGCATATCTGTGTCTGTATACAATATGCTGATGTAAAATATTGCAAATTATCTAAAACTGTTGACTAGTATTCCCTAATACTAATTCTGACAAACAGTAAGCATAATCACAGTCCTAAATTCTTGAAGGCCTTGTTTCAGTCAATTTTAGGGATATAAGTGAGGTTTTTAAATGTGATAACTCCCTCATTTTTATAAATAGAGTTGTAAGACAAAGCTGTCAACAAAGCTTTCAAGATTAGTCTACTACTATTGCAGAATGACTTTTGAATATGGATTTTGTTATTAACATTTCCCAGTCAGCCCATAGTTGCTTTTTCTTGACAATTTAGCAATTTATTGGATGTGAATAGAAGATACACTTATTTCTTCTTTTTTTAATACGTAGGAACAGAACATTAAGACATAGACATCTGTTGTAACTTGTCATTTACTATATTAAATGGTTCAAACAAATGATACCTAAGTTTATTCTTAGACTGAAGGACTAGTTAAGCTTGGAGCAAGCAACACTAATTATTTTCTCCCATGGTGTATTTTCCATAGTATGATGTCTAACCACCTTTTCAATATGATCACAGCTTGCTGATTCTCTTGGAATACAAAGTGCTTTTGTGCTTTTGGAATCCTCAGCTTCTAGTGCAACAATCCTTTGTATCTACAAGTGCAAAATAGGGCATACAACAAACAAGCAATTCTTGTTGTGCCTTCCAATGCTATGTTTTTCATAAAAACTTGAGCAAATAACCACACCAACCATCTCTTACTAGACAATTGAGCTAACACTATTCAGAATAAGCACATCTGGTGAGATGCTTGTAGCAATCTAATATATCATCCACACAAAGAGGGAATACTTGGGAAGATGGTTGCCATGGTGGTTGTCATCATTTTGAATTTCATGGAATTGAATTCACAGAAAACCTACTCTTACTTTGTCAAAACCAGAAATCAACCCACCAAGCTCAAATCTTGTTTATAAGTGAATTTCATGACCATTAGGACTCAAACAGACCATCATCAAAGACAAAAACAGTGACCAAAATCAATAAGTTTTATAAATATTTGTATTTATATCCTCCTTTAAGTTTCATTGTCATTGGAATATATTTTAACAAAGACCCCAAAAATTTGTGTATCAAAATTTATGCATCAAAGGGTAATAAAATGACTATATAATTTGCTTTAAGTTTAAATACTTTATCATCTGTAACAGTTTGAAAAATGACTCAAATTTGTCAAGTTTGGGTGAATGGAGCCAAAAGAAAAGACATTTGCATACTGTAACGTGCCTCGGTATTTAGTTTGTGTACGTCACAAGCAACACAATGGTTACCTGTATATCAATTGTGAAAAATAAACTATTACGGCTATAATGAACCACTAAGTCCTGAACATACTCATTCAAATTACCATCAAGATAAATTCTGTGTTCTTCAAAGGGCAGATCACTTATTTTATAGGTGCATGTCTTCAAAGACCATCCATGCCAAGCTGGATTTTCAACTTCACATAAATTCGCTAATTATATAATCATAGATATTGAACAAAGCATTAGATACTTGCATTCTTGCGGTTTGACATTCGTCATTAGCTACGTCCAAGAATCCAAACATGTATGCAGCCGATTTTTGATTGCACAAATCCTTATAGGGATACAGATATGGCAAAAATACTGGGAAAACTTGAAAGTTCTCTTTCTTTGAAACAAAAGCGAGGTGTTGATTGTTGGAATTATGAACTGGATACAAATCATCATTACTCACATTCAAAAATTATCTATAATAAATAAATACTAGCATTGCTTACAAACTTTAAATTAGAATAAAAGTTTGTCATCTCATGACTCACTGGAAAGGTCCCTTTAAGTGTGGAGTTGACAAGTAAACATGGCAGGATTCTATCTGTTCTATTTTTTTCACAACCAGTTTGTGCATATTTTCTTTTCAACTTTGTGTAGAGTTGGAAGGATACATGTACACGTTGATGTTGATGGGCGCATGGGTCATTTTTGATGCACATGTGTTCAAAAAAATGATGAGTAGCTAATAAGGACAGGCCGACTAATGAGTTAGAATCATGCCAACAAGAACACGCAAACACACAAGAATTATTATGAGTGCAACCCACTAGCCACTACCAGATGAGGTTTTTGCTAGAAATGTCGATAGAGAATTAATTCCTGCATAATTAAACTTGTATGAGTTTCTGCAACTTCTACGTTTTGCCAATATATCATATTAGAAGCTAATTGTCACTTCCTGAGTGCTACCTGTAAGATATGATATCAATTTTTTGATATTTGTGCCCAAGTCATAAAAGACAAACATCAACAATCAATTTGAATCTAATTCATTATATTTCTCGTCCTTGTGTAAATGGAAGGAAAAATAAGAATCATAGACACTTTTGTCAGTAGGACAATGTTGATTTGACTTTGAACAAATCCACAGCAGTCAAATATGGTATCAAGAGTACGCTGCATGTTATTCAAGTATGAATCGATGAGAATGTGCAGAGCATTGTTATTTTAGATTTAGATGCAACTTAGAAAAAACACAGATCCACCAAGCAAACTAGCAACACATACAGAAAAATGGCTTGGACGTTTTCTATCTCTTTTGCATCAAAATCTTGAGAGTCCCAAGAAACTCCTGACAGACGTGTATTCTTACTCATGCATGACAATATCTCTTATACTTGTATTACTTTGGATTTGATGAATCTATCACAAGTATGCTACTGTTTTTGTTTGCAGGGTCAGAATAGTTTGGGTATCATCTGTATCATATTTGTATACTGGACTGAACGAAGCACTCAAAAACTTGAAGATTTCAAAATTCAAAATATCTTACAGTCTTAAAACACATGATTTATATAGCCTTAACATTTCATCTTCATTGGAAGGACATAAACATTATTGGACAAATTAATCATTGTGCATCTACTTCCTATTCCTTGAATGAGGAAAATTATCACTTGTCTCGGAACAGATGGGACATTAAGGATCTCACATATTCCAACTGCTATGTGGGGTCCTCGGCTCTTTTCAACCAAACTACATAACAATTATGCAAACATAATAGTGAAATTTTAGTTGTGCTCTTTGGTTTGACCACAATGTGTTCCCCCGCCAAGCAATCACACATAAGATATTTTCTGTGGTTAGCAACTTTACTAGGTAACATTTTTTGCCCATATTGGAAGGACAAACATTTTCCATTTTTAAACTGAGAAGGGCTATGACCGATGTGCTTGATGATGCAATCTTGGCAAGATGACAGCCTATGCATTAAAGTAAGCATCAATCGCACATGTTGAGAGTTTTTTCATTTGTTGTTACTTGGTCTAGCTGTGGAACCTCCTGTGAGCTGTTTTGTTTGTTTAATATTTAAGTCACTTCGTCCTAATTTTTGTCTTGATTTGGGCCGAAACTAAGAAAATACGCCCACACAACTTATCACAGCTTCTCTGCAGAAACGATATGGATCATGGGAATGTCCTCTCAGGATGTAGCTCAATTCAAAATAAGTTAACTTTCCATTTAAATTATTTTATGAGTTCTCACCTCCAATGAATACTTGTGTATGCAGGGTCGTGAGAAGCATTGCATTGCTGGAGCCTTGTCAACAATATCCTGGGATTGAACATTCTTCTGGATACAGGTGCCACACACATCTTATCTATTCCAACTGAAAATCCAGATCATATTTCGTGAACATTTTCAACAGCAACACTAAGATTAGACTTGAAGGAAATAAATAAGGTTTACTTTACAGTAATGAACATAGCAAATTCTAGATTTCATCTTTTCTACTCAATCGCACCAATCAATCAAAAGTCTCATCCTTTATTTCATTCTGGTGTACTAAGTTGGTGCATATGATGAGGTAGCATCCATTAAACTTGTGCTCTCAGCTTGACTTTGAGACAATGTAGTTTCACGCAATGTTGGAAATAATGATTGTTTTCCAAGCTGCTGAGTTGGTACGTATGGTGACACACACACTTTAATCTGTGCTAGTGGTTGGAGTTCCAGTTGGTTCAGTCATTTCAGAAGTTGGTATCAAAGATGAATTTCTGAGTTCTTGACTTGGAGCATAGGAGGAGGTAATGTTCAAGCTTGTGCTATTAAGTGGCATGGGAGAGGGCCCCGTAGTCAACAGCATCGGCGATGGTCCAGGTGATGATGTGGCATTGCTTCCAGCTTCCGTTGGAGTTTGAGACATTTTACTACTCAATAAAAGCGTAGGCTGTGACGAAATTGGTATCGATGAATTTTGGTGTGAAGGGGAATTCATTGTGAATGACGAGGGATACATTGACGGTGTTGGAGTCAACGAAGGGAATATTACAGTTGGGGAAATGGAGGCATTAAAATCCGATGTGTTTGATGTGAATGTTGGGTTGAGTGAATAGAGTGTAGGCCGAGTAACTGAAGGAATTTGTATTGTCGAGTGAGTTAGGTCATTTGGATTACAATATGGTGCATATGCATCACATATTTTTGCATTCAAAGAACCCTCAAACGCAGTGAAATTCTGGCAGAACACACTAGATAGTTGCGTTCTGCGTGCATCCTCAACTCCCAAATCTGTATCAAAGTGAATATGTTGTCGTTTTCTTTTTCTGTGAATCACAGTTTCGGTCGAGTTCTGTACATCTCCGTAACAACAAGAAAGTGGATTGCACGCCCAACTACAGTCTTTTTGCAGTTTATCAGATCCGAATGCGCGAGAAGACTCCAACACAACTTTATCGGAGCTTGTAGTACAAAATATTTCCATTTCCATCGATATTGTATCGTCTAACACAATATCCAGCCTATACAATGTGTCGCACCATCTACTGTATTCATCACATGTTGCGATATTATCGTCTGTGTAGCAATTCTGGATTGACGACAAGTATGATTCAGCCTGCGAGGCCAGTCCTTGAGATTCCAATATTGCCTTTATGCCGAGTTTTGCTTGTTCATTGTTGATAAGACAACACATGGCTGAATGCAGGGTATCATATGAAAGTTAGGTGATCAATGAAAGTATGCACACAGTTTTGGATGATGAATTCTTACCTGGAAAACATGTGTTGGCGCACGTAGCCACCAAATCATTGACGGAAGGGCCATTGTAACCAGGGCCATAATCTATGTATATCGAAGGTGAACAGACTTGAGCGATATTTTCTGGGGGAGGGCGCAATGACGTCGGGCTCCCCAGAAAGGTGAAGAGAGACGAAGCGGCACTTCCCTTAGAGGACGGTCTCCGAGTAGGCCAATCAGTAAGTTCAATCCCTTGCATTTCGAGATTTAAATCTTTCCCACATAGTGTGCATGAGTCGTGGTCTTGCCCAGCCTTACTCCACCAGTCGACACTCAACGATATAACAATGAATCCCACCATAATGGTCCAAATAACCGCGATCATTATTGCAGCTTTGACATGCCGATTTTTTACCTTTTTCTTTTTGCCGGTAACAAGCGATGGCAGACGGTCTTGGTGTTTTTGGTCGTCGTCACGAGCAATGTGCTGCGATGATGTCTCGTCGACTTCGATTTCGTCATTAACTGCGCAGTCGAATTGTTCGAGGCCAACTTCATCAGCCTCTAGATCAACAGCCGCAGCAATATGGATATAGTTTTGATCCAGGTCTTGCAAAGAGCGCCGAAAATGATTCGATGACTCTTCTGTACCCTCATCGTTATTTGCTGTGTCTTCTGAACTGTTGTCGTCCTGTATTGGTTCGTATGGAAGTGAACCAGCGAGACTACGGGACGGCGTGTTATCCTGCATTCCGGCCACGTTCATTGGTTAGCTCTGAGAGGAGGAGGGAAGGAGGCGGGTGCTTTAGAAATCCATCCTCTGATGACATCGTTGTCTCCCTTCGTCTTCCTTCTAATTCAGGCCTTCCACGGGGTCATAGCAGGTCATAGCAGGTCATAGCAGGTCATAGCTGGTCATAAAAAATTAATAGCGAAGTCTCAAATTCACCGCGCAGTAGCCACTGCAAGATTTTTTCACAGAAGGGGGTTGTAGTACCACTTGCAACAAGTATATCATCAATCTACCTGTGCCTACAGCTTGGAGATGCTTTTTCCTGCCTCCTATGATACTTAGTGACTACCTTTATTTTTTAAAAACATTTAAGATATTTACTACTGACCATAAAAAATTACACCGCAACCATGGGATTGGCAGCCCAAAATGTAAATGCAGTGGACTCCAGTTATAGAGTGCAGAGGTGTGACCTAAAGGGCTTCATCGCATCTTCAACACCTGTAGATGCGATACAACCCTTTAGGTCACGCTCCTTCACTCGAAAATTGGAGAACGGAACTGTCCGATTGGAGTTGAGGGGGGTCGGTTGTGTGGGGAGCGATCGCGACGAGGGGAGGCGGTTTTTTAGAGTTTTTATTCATGCGACAAAAAAAAAAATCTGTTTTACATAAGCCAAATTATGGGAATAATTGTGTGACGTAGATTCAGTAGTGATTTCTACGCTGTGCAGGACCAGCCGTCTCCAAGCTGTACCATTCAATTGTTAATTATTGTGGCTAATACCCCACTGTTCTCTTCTTGTCGATCCAGGTAACTTCCAAATTCATGATTTGCAATATGTCCATTTGATGCACCTTTGAAAATTTTCATGGGTTTTCTACTTGGGTCCACAGTGACAACAAGCATCACTTGCTTTGCATCAGTGGTTGTTACATGAATGTGCATTGTCTTTGTGCCAATTTTTCAAGCATCTTGCTTGAATGACATATGTATGGGATTGGGAATCAATCCATGTTTGTGATGTCACATCATCTCATCACACAATCTTGTCTTTCAACATTGCAATGAAATGACTTCACTCTTCTCGCAGTTTCTGAACTTTGTTCTGTGGAGTGTAGGTTGCTGTACAATGAGTTAGCCCCATCTGTTTCATTAAGCATGTTCACATTTTCCCTTGCCTCTGTGGACTCCTCCCTGAACAATGAAGCATGAATCATGCCTCATGCCTATCGTCGAACCATATGAGTGTTTCCTTGAATTCCGTGTATCCTAGTTTTGAAGATGAAATGGAAAAAATCATCCCAAATGACAGATACAAGACTTGGGTGGACGGGATTGATCTTTCAAGCTGTGCAGATGGTTTTATAGTTTTGTATGGAGTCATGCATAGCCACCATGTTGCTTGAGAACATTGGTAGTCTCAATAACACTTCAAAGAAGGTATTGTAGTTGTTAGTGGGGCAAATTTGCAAACATGCTAGACATCAAGAAAGGCTTGCAATAACAAGTGCATTGATAGATTGGATGATCCTTGTTTTTCATTGACAAAGGATGACTTTGGTATTGAGGTTCTCTAACTTCAATAGCAACCAAAATAAGAGACATGATCAAAGTAATCCAATGAATCAATGAGATTATGGCCAAAAGATGCAGCTTTTATGGATGCACCATGGCATGATCGGGGTGAAAAGGGTGGTTGTGTGATCTGAGGAACAGTTTGTTTCAAATGAAAAACCTTCTATGTCATTATCAATATCTTGATCAGGTATGGCATATAAGTATAACAATTCGGTTGTTATCTCTATGTCCACTGAAGATGTGAACATGTTATTTGTAGTAACAGTTTGTTTTTAGTCAGGCAAAATCTGTTTTATATGTTGCAATCAACATATTTAGTAGGCAATGCAATTAAAAATATCTTTGTGACCTATGCTCATCAAAATTGAAATGTTTATCTCACCCAAGGAGAAGGAGAAGGGAGAAAATGGATCTCAGCTTCTTACAGGTTGAAAATTTCAAGGAATATATGAAAATGACATAGAACGCTTGCCCATATTTTTGGATATGTCTTTCCAAAGACATTCATTACTATGTAAAAGAAAGAGATAAAGACCTATCAGACATTTTACATCAATAAGACAAAGATCATGTTAAAATGATCTAGTAAGCAGTGACAGTTTTTCTTTGTATCTTTAATCAGCTTCTTGATAATTACGTGGCTGATAATTGTTCCAATAAATTCAATAAATCAAAATGCATGCAATTTTTGTTGAGTACTGTGCCCTTACCATCTATCCAACAAATCCAAACACATATGTCTTCTCCCCAGCAGCTGTGCAATATTTTGCTAGCTTAAAGCTAGAAACATCAGAATCAGAATCTTCCTTCTATAACAAGTCCTACAAACTACAGTGTCACTTGGTTAGTCTCGCCAAAAAGAGGAGCATACCATCTCATGCCTCCACGACAATGTTGAATGAATCTCTCTTGTAATACTCCCTGGAAAGTCCCAAGTACCGCTCATAGCACATGAACTCCTATCTCAGCGGAGCAGCACTGGTATCAGCAGTAGAGAGCTGCCCCTGAGTTTGTCCACTTTCCACTTTCCACTATGCACAGGGCAAGCCACTGTCTCTTGTATCTAGTAAACAGTGATTCCAACAGAGAGGAGATAAAGTTTTCCCCAGATGATCAAGTTTCTTTTTATGATTACGAAGTTGGGACCTGTCTTGTCCTAGTTATTGATGGTTTAAGTGCAAATATTGAATTTGCAAGGAAAGTAAACATCTTCCCAGGTTCCAAACCACTGCAGATCTGGTGCACTGGTGGACCACCATTCCGACACGTCATCCTGACATAACATTTACATTGAATTCATGTCTACAGATTTTGATATGGATTATTAGGCCGGGCTATCAGCTAAAAGTCAATTTTGATCAAGTTCAACATAGCCATAACTTGCCATATAAAGTTGGCCAGGGCATTACTGAGTAGTTGCACAGATTTTGATATTGCTTTGATAGTTGTGAAGGGAGGAGGTTCTTTAACATGCTTTTTGTAAAAATTAAACTCAAATTACATTCATGATTGAATTTGACATCACTACCTTAGATCTAGGTTCATAAGAGCCCACTGATTACAAGATATATTTTCCCGATTTTCATGACATTTGTGTTTTTAACCAATTAAATCGACCCCTGACATTCTAAAACCATTTGATTCTCCTACTCAACTGCAACATGCCAAAACACATTGGTCCTTATAAATCTGGTTGGTTGCCGAGTTCTCTCAATTTGTTGGAAAACTCACCACCCCCATTTCACACACAACAGGCATGGGGAATCAGAGGTGCATCGAGACAAAATGGACAGTAAATTGGCGTGACATCCAGTACCAACACATACTTTGGTAAATAGGCTGGATACATATATTTTTTCCCATGTTAGCATCTCTAACTTGGCACGGATTATAAGATAAACTGAAATGTATCTTTTGACATTTTCAGGCTCTTATGAACCGAGATCTACGGTAGGGTAGCAATATCAGCCCACTACTAGTACACTATCAACAACAACAGACAAATCTATCAGTCACATTCAATTTAGCCATATTTAGGTAGCATCATTCACAACCTTCTAAGTAGTGCGAAGTTTACTGGTTTATATATGTTGAATCAAGTAAGTGCTGCATCAGGAGCATTGTGTGACTGTCATTTCATTTTCTCAACTAAAAGATCTGAGAAACTGAAATAATCCAAGGTGGCTTGATCTGAGAGTCCTCTGTTTGACTCACAAGAATGACACAACATCTTTAGTTCAGGATCATGAGAGTCTTTTTAATGTTTTTTTGAACATTTCAGTATGGCCTACATGACTGGATGCGATTTGCTGATGTCAGTCGAGAACTGGTATGGCACCACAATATGCCTTCCTGTCGCTATTTTTTTGCGATGTACACAAATAATTTTCAGTACCTTCAGTCTGACCCATGGGGACTGCTGCTTCACTACGTTTCTGTCATGTACTATGGCACTGGGTCTAATAAATTATGTTGTTATGAGGCAGTCGTCTGTCCCTTTCATTCCGCGCACTCTAAGGCTTTATTTTTCGGCACTTGTACGCAACTTAACCGCATACTTGAATCAAATACGTGGCATCGACAACAGCAGAAGAAAGTAAATCGTTCAGGCATTACTTTCTTCGTTGTCCAATTTTCTCTTCTTTGTATCACCACCCTCCTCATCGTACTCCACCTTATGCTTTGAAACTAAGTCTTCTTGCACCAATGTTTGTGGCACTGTATCCTCAGTTTTTTCAATCTCATCATCCGTCAAGACATTTTTGTCATTTTCCTTTGAAATTCCAGCACTCGCAGTCTCAGCAAGACTGGTTGCACCGACATACTTCCCATCAGCACCTCGGATGCCTCTCTTGTTACCAAATCCAATGTTACCACCGCCACTGCCATCGGCATGTAGTTTCTTGATGCGATCTTTTTCGTCCTTTTTATTTCGTTCATATTCTCGATGTTCCGATAGAAATTGTTCCAGATCTGGTATGAATTCTCCAAGGTCAAGCTCCTGGATTATTATTTTTTATTGAGTCACATGCAACAATGGACGTGCTCGTGAGAGGAAATAGACATAATGGAAGTTATAACTATAAAGACTTACCTTGAGCGCTGCCATGATGTCTTTCGCAGCAATGGTCGATCGTCTACCCTCCCTGATTATTTTCGGTAAATGGAATCCATTAAAAAAGAAAAACGATCCATACCAAATCGCACATAACTCAAAATGTTCAACGTAGTTTATAACTGGACTCACCTAGCCACATCGCTAGCACAATTGGTCAAATACAAAACAAATAATCCGCTAGCTCGGCTCAACGCGGTGACGGAATCTATTTACGGAAACAGATCGTCAAGTTGTGACATGTCATCATGAGCCAACTGGGTTTTAAGATCTACCAAGTACAACAAGAAGAAAAACAATGGCAAGCAAACCAACCTTTGGAAATATTGGTACCCTTGGGCAAAATTTGCTTAAGAAGTCTTCGAATATTCGCCAACGGAGGCTCAAACTCCCATGTCCCGTAATCAATCTCGTTCGCATCTCCGGCATTCGAAGTGGTCCCTCCCGCCATTGTCGATGACACTGTTTCTGGCCGTGCCGGAGAACTTTCTTCGACATGAACGTGTTCACTTTTTGGGACTGCATTGTCATCGCCGGAGGAAAGCGGCGGTTGAGGTGTCGTGGATGGTGAGGCGACGACATCATTGTTATTTTTGCTGGGGGATTGGGAGAGTGGCGCTTCCGCCTCGATTTCTGAATTTAATGCCATTGATGAAGAATCGGCGTCAGGAAGAGTAACGTTATCAGCTGTTTGCATTGTGAGCGGGTAGAGAGAAGATGGTGTCCAGGCCGAACGCGATGTGGTAGGCTAAAGCTAAGCTTGGGCTAAGGCTAGGCTGTCGTAGGCCGGGGCGGGCGACCTGTGGGGGTGACCGATGGAGCACTGAGGGTGGTGGAGGGTGGTGGCAGGGCGGCGAATATCGCCAAATTTCTGGTATGTTTTGCACAAAGGATTCTACAGAATCGCTAGACAGTGAAAAAATCTTAAGCACCGTAACCTACCGTAACTCAACCAGAAGGCAAAACAGCGAAAACACACAAGAACCAGCAACATGGCACACCAACCTCCCGTATCTCCCGACGCCCGAAAGAAAAAGCCCGCCCTCCCCTCTCTCTTATCCAACCTCCGCAATGCGCAAGCTGCCATCGTTGGCGGCGTCACCGCCGGAAACGAGGGCCGACCCCTCATCGGCGTCAGCGGCACAAACCCCTCCAAGAACGGCAACGGCATCGGCGGAAGCAGCTACGCCGCCGACAGATCCAACATGAAACGATCCATCGCCGCCGCTACAACCTCCGTCAACACACGACCTCCTTCCGTCCTCGATCCATCGCCAAGCACCCGCATCAATACGGGGGGCGGCAACGTCTCCGCTTCCCTGTCCTCCACTTTGACCAGTCTCTCCCTCCGGTTTGAAAACAGTTGGCGCAAACGCAATCAACACCTGCACAAAGAAGATGATTCCGTTCGGCATAACAATAGACGGCGGAGGCCCATCCGAGTATCCATTCCACAATCATTCTTGGTGTCCTCGTTGTGTTTTTTCGTTGGGGTGCCGTTGTTGGTGTTGTTGTATGTGCTTGCGAGGAAGAGCGTGTTTGGAGATGAGGGTGCGGGCGAGGTGGGTGGTGTTTCGGAGCATAAATATGAAGTAAAAGCTTTTGATATTAATGGTGAATTTGCGGAAGAACCACCGACAGAGTTGGATAAGTTACAGGATCTAGACGAAGTTGACAAGAATTCCGGTGCAGTGAATTTCATTGGCAGCGATTCTTTAGGAGTGGATCCACTAAACGAACAAGGTGACAGCAATGGCAGCAATCAAGATAAAGCGCGGGAAGGCACAGTCGAAGGAGCGCCACTCCAACATAGCGATCAATCTCAGGACAATGCTGGAAATTTACGAGGATACCAGTCATCCAATATTGACATTGATAACAAATTGGAATCTGCTGATTTCGCATCAGGGTCAGAGTTGCATTCGACTTCAAACAATACAATTACTGATTTAATAAAAGCGACAGCAGTTGTTCCAGAACAATCCGCCAATATTCTTGGAATCAACCCTGTCAATGATGAAGAAAAAGATAAAGAACTAATTGGCGGTGTAGAGTCGCTACAGGGGAACACAAATGACGGCGACGAAGACGAATCAGTGTGACCGACGAAGGACTCACTGAAACTTAACAACTCAAATGTTCTGTTGTAACAATTTGTCACAGTAACTGAAATGACATTATTGTATACTTTGATATATAACTGCGCAACATGTGCCTTATGGTCACAGTAACTGAAACTACATTATTATATACTTTGGTAGATAACTGCGCAACATGTGCCTTATGTTGTACTAAGATATCATTAGCTTGTGTTTGTTACAAACACGAGTAAAAGTACACTACTGCTACCAGGACAATGATAGTTGGCGATGCATTTACACGGCAGGTTCAAAAGGAATTTCTTGATTTCTACGAAGATGCTCTTCCTGCGAAGGCGGTGCAAAAAAACCCTTGTAAAAGCCAACATCAGCATGCACCGCTTTCAATTCCCTGAGATAATCGTCATAACCCTGATCAGATGGATGGGGTGCCGGATCCAGCCAGATGGTTTCACAAGAGCCACCGCGAACAGCATTGCTCCATCGCCAACCGAGCCGAGGGCCTGCGCTGACAAACTCCACACACGTGGGCATGGCGCGAGTGTGGTGGACATCATTGCTGTATCGCTCCGTGGACAAAATGGAAAGCGACAGACGGCACACACCATTTCCTACGCGCGATAATATGCATGGGTTCTGCTTCTTTAGTACATACCAGGCATTCATAATGGCAGGGGTATGTGCGATCGATGGTAGGAACGCTCCACCAAAAACCGAATCAGGAAGTTTTCCGAACGATTGGACGGATCGAAAGTCTCCAGCTTGAATTTTTCGAATATCACCACCTATCCTGTTACAATCATGAAGGCAGATTTCCGTCAAAAGAGGAAAGTCTCGAAGGTCCATCAAATCTCCGCCCACTTTAAAGCACATAATTAGACTGAGTTTGACCAATGTTTTGCGTATCACGCGGATACTGCTGAGATTACCAGTGAGATTGGTATTCCTAATCACGGTTAGTTTCTCTAACTTGGGAAGACCTTGTAGCATTTCAAGGTCCCACACAAGCGACCTGACATCTATGAGCTCAAGGGTTTGAAGATGAGGAAACTTGAAAAGATAAGGATATGACCCGTTAAGACTCGCGCCACAGATTGAAAGTTGTCGGAGATGACGGAAATTGGCCACGGGGCTGATATCAACAGGCCCGGAAGGATGGACAATATGAGCGGGGGGAGTGATTTTTGGGTCTGGGTTTTCTCCATCTGCAATCTCGAATGCCTTCGTTGTGCACACATTGAACAGAATGTTGACAGAAGGGATCTTCGGTAGTTCGGTGGAAAGCCAGCCGAGTGCTTTGGCGAACTCGCGATCCTTGACATTGAGGTCAGGGGCTTGCCATGTCCCGCCTGACATCGATTGGGGGACATCGGTGAGTCTTGCGGCTTCTCTCCACGTCCGACAGACCCGAGATCGCAGAATGTCCTTCCAATGAAGAAAAGCAAATATCCCCGACAACAAATTTGTGTCATCCAGAACGCTTGCCACCACTTGAAAATCTGCCGTGTTCTTTGGTTCCGGTGCTACCGTTACCGTTGTCCTGCCTGGATTTCGACGGGAGTCTTTGTAGCTCTTCTTCGCGCTGCGATCGGTTATCGTCATTATTTTTAATTGTAGTTTGATGTCTGCGGGTGATGGTTGATACTGTTGGCGTCGCACCGAGAAAGGCAGGATGTTGGTGAGAAGAAACATCTGTTCTAGGCAGTGCAGCTGGGATCAATGAGAGAGGTGATGGGGTTTGGATGCGATGATGCAAGCGTTGCTTGGTTTGTGATGGTGTGCGTGTGTTACCAGACTAGTATGTGAGTTGCAATGTATCCCTGCCCGGGAGAGGGAGAAGCCGGGAGAAGCTCACTTCCTGTGAAATTCTGTCGTGCGGCATAATTATTAATTTTTGGATTCACGAATCGGAGTTTAGAAAGAATCGCTGTCGGTTTCCAAGTTCGCATTTGTGTGCAACGGGTTTTATCAAGATTTTTTTAAAAATCTTAGTTGTGTTGGAAACTGAGCCGTTTTCTCCTTCTCCTTCTCCTTCTCCTTCTCCTTCTCCTTCTCCTTCTCCTTCTCCTTCTCCTTCTCCTTCTCCTTCTCCTTCTCCTTCTCCTTCTCCTTCTCCTTCTTCTTCTTCTTCTTCTTCTTCTTCTTCTTCTTCTTCTTCTTCTTCTTCTTCTTCTTCTTCTTCTTCTTCTTCTTCTCCTTCTCCTTCTCCGTCTCCGTCTCCTTCTCCTTCTCCTTCTCCTTCTCCTTCTCCTTCTCCTTCTCCTTCTTCAGTGAGACAGTTTTTTTGCTTTTTGCCAAAACAGGTACTGACCACGAAGTTGATGTGAACTTACCTGTAAATAATTCATTTTTTGCTTGGACTTACACCGGTAGTTATAGTGTTTTAAGTATCTGCCTACCTGTAAAATTATATCTTTTTGTATAACGTATGACATTATTTTCTAGAATGTTTCTGTAAACTTGAAGGGAACACTAGTCACAAATTATCATTTTAATCATGTAAACTTGAAGGGAATGTTATCGTGTCACAAAAGAGTGTCTACGTCTAGCAAGAATGATTTCGCAAACTAAAAATGGGTACATACTTTTAAAATGGACGCAGGAGCGCAGCGCGCGCGAAGCGCGTGAGGAGCTCTTGCCCATTTGCAACTATGGTAATAGTACATATAAATTAAGCGTAGAAAAGTGGCCATACTACTACAAGCACTTTATTTCAAAAGTACGTCTTCCTCTGTCTCTACAAATCGCATTCTGTTTCGCTAGCTACAAAAAATCTTGCAGCGGCTGCTGGTAATTTTAATTTTCGCGGAAAATAAGATAGTGAGGATATTGCAGTTCCATTTTGTTCTTTCTATCGAGAAATATGTTCCTTCTAACCAGATTATAGATTGATGGTCAAACTGTTGTCCGTCAATCTCAAAAGTAAAGTCTAGTTGTTCATGTCTTCCATCAAGCATAGATTCATACAATGGAGATCTGTCCCAAATGTTAATATCATTCAGGGTCCTTGCAAAACCGAATGCACTGTGCCAAATCCACAAATTATGATCTGCAACGGCTTCAAGTCCGTGTTGGGTATCCTTCCTTTCCTTCAAACTGACCTTCCCAAGTGACAGGTCATGCGGACCAGTGTTTTGTTACATCAAGACTACCAAGACAGTCATCAACCCCACAAACTTTTTTATGAAGGGACACTACTCTTTTTGCATCACTTTTACTGGGAGATCTCAAGTATTTCTCTGATGTTTCAGGACAATGAACAATGCCTCGACAGAGTTTTTCCAAGCAGAATCTTGTGGTGCACTCTCCCATCTGATGATAATCTTTGAAGGCTGAGAATGACACACCATAACAAACCAGCTTCATCGCTGATAGGAATTTGACAATAGGATCAAGGGATAACTTCCTACAGCAATCGATAGTTCTAGCCCAGAAAGGGTCGTGATTGGCAAGATTGCTAAGAATCCTCTGCCATGCCTCTTTTTAGACAAAATGTCCTTTCAAACTGTCTAACATCAAACCTTGGTGAGAGACTATACCAATCTGAGCAAGCACATTCCAATGCACGATCTCTGTTGTAATGAATCATTCTTGTTTTTTCTTTGGACGAGATCCTATTGAAGCTCTCTTATCTTGGATGTACCCAACATCATACCTGTTGATGAAGTTGTCCACGGCATCCTCAATAACATCACTTGGTGGCAGTGCATATTGCAAATGATCGATACCATCAGCTGTTGCGATGGATCCCAGAATGCAAAGATGATTGACAACATTATGGAATACTGACAGCTCATCTACCTTAATCGATTTGCTTCTTTTTGGGATGACCGCAATGCAAAAGGTCGCAGGGATGTGAAAGATAGTTGCTGTTTGATCAACTACTATAAAGAAAGTGGAATGAAAATGGGCATGGAATGATCAGTCAATTGTGAGATGATGGTATGGTATGGAGATTTAAGATGGCTGGCTATGAAATAGGACCACATGACACCACGTGGAAGTACGTTTCATTCTTTTGTGATCATCACAGTAGAAAATGATGACTGTGGCTGCGCAACGTTGATGGATAGCCATATTTTTGGCAATCATATAGGCCAGCCGCTACCAAAAAATGGTAATCGAGAAAGTATTACCCTTGGCTGAAAACATTCTTGATATATTGTATATTTTGCACGGTATTTATTTTGTAGTTAGGACAAAGAACACAAAGAACACAAAGAATAAAGTCTCCATCCCCCTAAACAGTTTTTTCTGCTTTGACCATAACAGGTTCTTCCACGTTGTAGACAAGTGTAATTACCTGTAAAAAATACTTTTTGGTTTGATGTACATGAATGGTCATAATGTTTTCATGTTTGCTTTCTTTTAAAGATTTTTTTTTTCAAAATGGGTGTGTTTGCATGTAGAGCATTTGTGAAGCGCCCAAGGAACATGCACGTGCTAACCAAGCTTAGACAAGCCACCTTATTTTTAAACCTAATACTTCCTCTCTTTCGGCTATGTTTCTTCTTCAGATTCCTTCAAAATCTTTATGGTATTGGAAACTAAGCCACTTTTCCTTGACAACAACAACGGCAATGACAACGACAACAAGGAGGAGGACAACAACAACAACAACAACAACAGCAACAACAGCAACAACAGCAACAACAGCAACAACAACAACAACCCATACTTACCACAGCTTAATCTCTTTGGAACTCTTCAAGCTATATCTTGTCATATCCATAACAATGTTGCAACCACAGCTTAATCTGCTTTGTAAACAACCAAAACAAATCTTGTTATATCCATAACAATGTCACAAATATTGGCAGCTTACAAATGGCGCAATCCTTTGGAAATCAAGAAAATAAAAATCTTGTTACATCCATAGCAATGTCACAAATTCGTCCAGGACTGTTATATCCATAACAACGTCACAAAATCATCAAAACAAAATCTTGATATATCCATAACAATGTCACACCTTGTCCAGACCTGTTATATCCATAATTATGTCACAAAGTTATTCAGGAAAAATAAAGACACCCCATGGATTCAAAAAATGCTGACAATCATTTTCCGAAAATCTTGACAAATTACAAGTGGCACATTCCTGTGAATGGAAATATGTAGACACCCCATGTATTCAAAAAATATCGACAACTTGATGCAGCATTATCTGAAAACATCAACAACTCACAAGTGGCGCATTCCTCTGAACATTTCATGTATTCAGAAAATATTGACAACTTGATGCAGCATTATCCTAAAATATATCAACAACTTACAAGTGGTGCTTTCCTTTTGAAGTCAACAAAACAAAACCCTGTTATATCCATAACAATGTCACACCCCTTGTCCGGGGAGATATCGATATATCCATAACAATGTTGCAAACTTATCCAGGAAAAATTTTGCCCCCCATGCTTTCAAAAAACATTGACAGCTTCCTGCAGCAGTATCCAAAAATATTGATAACTTACTAGTGGTGCATTTGTCTGGAAAATCCACAAAACAGAATCTTGTTATATCCATAACAATGGACAATTTAATTCAGCATCATCCCAAAAATATTGACAACTTGATTCAGCATTATCCCCAAATATCGACAACTTACCAGCAGCGCTAATTGTAAACTGTTTATATACATAACATAGATACAATTTGAGCGTTCTCCCACACTTACCACAGCGTAACCTGTTGGGAATACCAACAAAACAAAGTTTTGTTATATCCATAACAATGTTGCAAACATATCCAGGAAAATATCAACAACCCACTACATAACATTGTCACAATTCATCATTCTCCCAAACTATTGACAACTTACCACAGCTTAATCCCTTTGGAAATCACCAATACTAAAATCTTGTTATATCCATTACAATGTCACGAGCATATTCAGAAATATATCGACACCTTCAAAAACATACCTGGATTCAAATGTTGTTATTTATATAACATTGCCACGAACATATCACAGGTGTTTAGAGAAGCGATATGTCTATATTGCTTTCCAACGCACTCCAAAAATATCTACCACTTACCACTTTTTCACAATCTAATTATAACTTTTTCAACCCCCGCCTCTTTTTAGTTAGAGACCATTCATAGAGGGCCTTCGGCACCTCTGGCCAGGGTACATTGCTCCTTTCTTGCCTGTGGGTAAATTTACCCTTAAAGACGTCTTTGTGCAGACTCTCCAAATGCATGGCTTCTCCCCTCACAAGTTCACAGAAAGACAAACAGACCTGGTTTGTGTGAATCAAACAAATCATTAAACTCCCTGTTGTATCTTTCCATGACATGGTTTGTCCGTTGGTGTCTTTTGTGATCATTCGCAACAATACAAGAGTAAGTTATGTACCTAACAGCATATCTCAGAACATCCAAAATCATCCCCCAGAAAACGAATGATCTCACATTTCTTGTCTTCAATCATCTCCCTCTTCAGAGTGTTGAGCTGTTGAATCCATTGTTATACACATAATAACGTCATAGACGTACCCAATTTCATGTTATAGCATCCACTTCTTTCCCATGACAACCCCCCAGCAATTTACATGGAAGTCACAAATTAGTTCATGTTATATACATAATAAATTAGCAAAATATCCCAACATCCTCACCTTTGCTGAATTAGGTTTTTGCATACAATCAATGTTTGGAAATACTAAGTGTCAAAACTGCTTGTTATATACATAACAATTTCATGTACTTACCTTTTTTCAGATCATAGAATATCATAGCATTTTTTTCTTCTTGCCTTCCTCTGGAGGGGTAGCACCCATAACTTCACACAAAAAAGATATTATATTATAACACATGACATGCATAACAAATGTACCAATGCAATGAGTTATATAGATAACAAATGGATTTTTTGCGAACAAAGGAGCACGAAGTTGCAGTTGTGTTGTATTATGGGGGAATAAAATGCGCGATCGCGTAAAAAACAACTTCCCCCTATCTGACACATCAATATTGCGTGTCATTCCGATTCGCTCCGTGACTCGAATTCTGTTTCCTGACATTGGCGTGAGGGGCCAAGGCAAAAAGCACATTTCAACAAAAAATGAGATTTCGTAAGTCCTATGTTGTCATGTATAATATTAACCCTTACGTAGGCAGGTGGCACACATTTTTTTGGCAAAAAACTCACATCTCTTGTCCATCCCACCTCCGATGACATGGCTGTGAGAGTGCCGATACCCCACTTTCACATGACTAACAGGGACTAAACTCGGCACGAGCACTCTCCACAACCCCTCAAGCTCCCAGCCAAACCGCACATCATGAGACATTCGTCGCGATGTTCTATCTTCAAGATGTCACGCAGGAATCGAATTCTTGATCTGACACAGCCCAAAATGCACCATCTGACGATGATGGTGTATTGGACGAGGACTGCGATGATTTTGGCTCCATCGCAAGCAGCGAACTTGAAGAGGAGGTGTATGAGGAGCCCTCCAGCCCTCGACTGCACGATGTTCAGCCCTCTGACATCGAGCTTGCATCCCCTGCTTTTGGCCTTCCACATGTTGTAGAAGCTGTTGATTCTACCCAAATGGCTGCCATCTCTGCCAATGAAGAAACAAAGCCTCCACATGGGAAATCCATTGCCCACTTTGACCTAACAAACAACAAGGTTGTTTTCCTGTCTCTAGATCTTGAGACAGGCGGAGAGTACTGTGGAATCATCCAGCTCTCTGGCCAACTCTTCAGGCAAGACCCAGAAGATCAGCAAAAAAAACCTTCATAGCAGTGGAGGATACATTCAACGAGTACGTTGCACCTCCAGATGGCGCCTTTTGGAATGAAGAGGCTTGCCGCCAGTCGCATGGTCTGTCAGCAAGGTCTCCAGAGATACAAAATGGTCGCCCATTCATCACTGTTTGGACAAACTTTTGTTCATGGATCCAGCGTCATGTTGGTACTTCTGAGAAGTCTATTCTCTGTGCCTACCGTGGCAAGACATGTGACATGAGATGGATCTGGAAGCACTGTCTTGCGCCTAGATCTCAATTAAACATACCTAAATAGATTGTTTACTTTATGGACCCCCTTGAAGTAATAAAAGCATACAAGTGTCCTCTTCATCCTGTCAAGAGCAAGCTGGATAGTTTGGAGTTGGGTGTTGTCTATCAATACATCACAGGACACAATCTCAATGGCGCACATGACGCTTTGGTGGATGTAAAAGCCCAAACTACGGTTATTACATCCAAGCACTATAGAGAATAAATTGACAAGTCTAAGTCAATCAGGTTGGTCGAGGATATATTCACCGCACCCGAGCAATGAGACATGCTAAAGAAGATGGAGTCCTTATGTCCGGTCCATGAACCATGGTTTGAGTTGGTTGAGGGAGATGGCTTCACTTACACTCCTCCACGTACTGACAGATACACTGGTGTTGACGGTGGTGCCAATTGGGGTCCTTCCAGTGAAATGCTCCAACTAGCTAGTGGAGGAGACTTGCCGACCATGTTCTTGTCCGTATTCACCAGTGATACTTTGAAGTACATCGCTGTCAGGACTAACAACTATGCCTATACTGACTGGGTTGTACCTACTGTACGGCTGGACAGGGATGGCAACACTACTAGGCGCCCCATCCTTTCAGCAATCTTCCCCAAGAGAGGAGAAAGCCTCCCAGCAAATGCACGCCATCGTTGTCTAATCTCCAAGGACAGGAAGAGATACCAAGTGACGGAGCATTTCATCTTGGCTTGGCTTGGAGCTATCATGTCTACTGGAGACTTTTTCAACGGTGACAACAATTGTGGTATTGATGCAATCTACAGTAATGCATCCTATGGCATTTCCATTCCATTTATTCAGAATACTATGCCACAAAAAGCATTCATCTTCCTTTGGAAATACATTCTCTTCTCGCGCACACAAGATCAGAAGTCATCGGGTCAACGTGGGTATGATCCCCTTTTCAAGGTTCGTAGCATCATTAATATGCTCATGGAACGCATTCGTACTGTGTGGATTGCTGGGGATCGAGTGACGATTGATGAGAGTATGATTCGGTACATGGGCCGTGTCATAGCTTTCATTCAATACATGCCACGAAAGCCCATCAAGCACGGCATCAAAGTGTTTGCCGTGTGCTGTTCTTACACTGGTGTTCTACTTGGATTTGAAGTTTATTGTGGAAACTCTGCTGTTGATGGCACTGATAACTCAGCAGTAGCAGTTGTTGATCGGCTACTCAGAGACAACAATCTCACCAACAATTGTCGTGGCCAAATATTGTACACCGACGATTGGTACATCACCATGTCGCTGGCGTACCACCTGTACGACCAATATGGCTACTTCTTCTGTGGCACTATGGTACCAACCAACAAAAAGGCTCGTCAAGACATGGATGTGCTGTTTCTCAAGTTGTCAAATGGTGCCAAGGATAAAGTAGAATGTGGTTGGTTTAGGGAGGCTTGTGTTCAACGCAAGATGGATACTGGGAAGATCTTCTATGTGCACCACACTACTTGGAAAGATCGTAAGCAAGTGTGTTTCTTACACACTACTGAAATTGGTGCTAGTACTGGCCATTTTGTGCAACGTTCTGGTAGGGGTCAACAAGGCAGGAGTACATTTGCGGCACCAAATGCTCAACGTGATTATGCCAAACACTTCAACCCCGTCAACAGGAATGACCATGACTAGGCCGATTACACGACCTCCCTACGAACAAACAGATGGTATCTTCGTGTGTTCTTTTGGTTGCTTGATAGGGTGGTGCACCAATTGTATGTAACACTAATTTATTGTGCCAGGAATAGTATTGGTCCTGCGGCATGGACGGAGTATATGAAGAAGAATGGCAGGAGGAGGTTTCAGATTGATTTAGGTCAAGAGCTGATGGGATATGCCATACGCAACAGTTGGATTGACATGGATGCTCCCAAGCCTAATTGGATGAGGCAAGCAGCACCCCTTCCCTGTGAATGTGACAAATGTTTCTTTTGCTTGAATTCGCTCACTAGGGGTGTTGATCACAAGAGTAAGAGGCGTACTGTCACGGCATTCGTGCAGCACGACCGCTCTCGCACCAGGACGATGGACTGCACTGACAAGCGAGTTGATTTACAGAGTGGTAGTTCTTACTGCAAGCAGTGCTACAGGGAAAGACCTGGCACAAGAGCAGAGAAGTTGAACGAGATTAATACCTCTCGTATGGGCTGCCCGTCATGCAAAGAACGTATTTGTAAATCTTGCTGGGACAAGGGATATGACATGCACCAGAAGAAGCGTCCTTGACTGTGTTGTAGTTCATTGATTATTTGTAGTACAGACTTAAAATTACACAAACGTATTGCCAACACATCTATGATCAATATGTGAAACTTGGAATGGTCAAAATCCACCATCTACGAGCCGAATTGTGGCGATGCATGCAAATGAAGATACTGCCTACCTAAGGGTTAAAAATTTGAATTCAGATGGGCCACGGGGACATGAGGCTCATCTCCTGTGACCACTGCTCAACCATAAAACATGCAGCACCAAAAAAAAACAGTCACACCAAGCTCATTCACGACACTAAGATGTACGTCTACTCTAACAAAAAGTTGACCCTTCCAGATGTGGTCCTGGTGGTATGGTACCATACTGATCCGGTCATACGGAAACAATCATTTTGCTCATGATCGGTCATTCTAATTGGCCAGATATTTGCATGGCGGTTGAAGTAGTCCTGCAGCAGCCTTGCTGCAGCGTGGGTACAAAAAAATAGCAACATGGCACAAATAAGTGAGCAACTGAAATTTAAAATGTGTGTAAGAAAAATGGCATTTTTGTTTATCAAAAACCTACATTCCTATATATATGTAATAGACGTGCATTATAGTATTTCAATATTCATGTATGAATGTGAATATATATACCCCATGATTATGTACATAACAATTCGAATACCTTCAACCTGATTGTTGGCCAGCTGTGCTGCTAATCCTGTGC